>JAZHYW010015959.1:0-375571 GCA_037355805.1 Ixodes ricinus | reverse complement strand
ACGTATTGTTCTTGGCCATATTTGCCTAAAATCATGAATAAGCAGCTCAAAGTTTACCAAAATCACAGGAACCACTTTTTCCGTCCTCCAGAAATGTTTAAAATGTCCATGACAGAGAAAAAGCAATATTACATGAGCTTCCTAATCGAATCGAATGCTGAGGAGGTCGCACTTTGAATCATGACGATCTGCAGTTGCGTATGCCTCTGCACAAGCCTCCTAACATGGCGGCGCCAGCACAACAATGTGGGGGAACGGAGGCCGATACTCTAAGCGCAACTCCCCATTTAGTGACTCCAGCAGGCGCTGTCGGCAAAGTTCAGCTCTCGCGAAGCGGCAACAAGCTGGGCCCGCAAACCCCGTGCCATAGCCCTGTGCGCTCGCACCAGCGCGCTCAAGGCGAAAAGTCACGCATTGAGGATCCATTACATGACACCTACCGAGGCAAGACAAACAAGCAGACAAACGCGAGCTGGGCCAAGCTACCAGCTTTAAAGCAACCGTCGGCCAACACGTTTTAACTACCCGCTGCGTCACCGGAAATGCGTCAAATTAAAAGCACGTCATCCAGAATGGACCGCATCATTTGTTACTTGCGCAGTGGACTGCATAAACCACTGGTCGATTTTCTTCATCCTTGAGGCACAAAATATTAAAGAGAACCACACCTCGCTCACAAAACAAAGTTACCGTGTTGCCTTCCTCACTCCACACCTCGCCGTAACCACTGGTTGTACACAACGAGCTTGAGTTGGCTGAATTACGCTGCACCACCGTGCAATTCTGCAACAGATAGTAACCGCACGACTGCAACGGCGTCCATTTGCACCATGCGGCCCCTTTGGTCCCGTCGCGTTCTCGCGCGTGCGCAGGCCTAAGCCGAATTTCTGCCGAATCTTTGCCGAACTTTTCCTTCAAAAAGTTCGGCATTTGCCGAATCCCCTTGCCGAATCAGAAGTTCGGCAGATTCGGTCCATCTCTAGTAAAATATATTTCGATTAAAAAATATTGATCTCCCTGTGAGGAGCTTTACCACATGGCTCATTGGTGCTGCGGCGAGATGTTTCGGTGGCGACCTCGTTTGATTACCTTTCGTGACGTCATTACCTTGTGAACAAGTTCGATTGTGTTTCGTGGCAGCCTGAAATCATAGCGCTCTCCGTCTAAATTGATTGAAGTTCTGACATTCCTCTTACTTCCGTCGATGATACATCCTTTGCTGACGTCATAGTCTGCATTCGGCCAATTGTGGTTTTTCTTCTTTTCTTCAGAATAGATACCTGCAACTACCATAAGCATTATTCCATGAATGTTGATTTACTGTATGGCGCACCGTGCATTCGCGAGAGCGCCCATCAAACCAACCTGGCAAAGGTGCCGCGGAGCAGCTAAGCAGTTGCCTCGCCTCAGACACGATCACATGGTCGTGTCGCCGCGGGTCGATCGGGATCTGAATTCGGCTCCCGACGTGCCGCTTTCTCTCCTAGCCACTGGATGGCGCTGCAGGCGCCCCATGGCGGGCGAGGAGAAACCTCCTCGCCCATCGGTCGAGATAGTCGGGTAACCGGGAGGCAAGAGTCTTTAGAACTTCGGCCGGGCTCAAGATAGGCAAGAGAAGGAACTGCTCTCGGGCATTAGCGGGACACGTGCCTGGTGGCCCTCTTTGCGTTTGGCTTTGGGCTTTAAAGGGGTCATGAAACGCTTTTCCAACTTTTTCCTGTTTGCTTTCCTCCTCAACCCATAAATCGAGCATTCCACCAAACAGTTCAAGAAGACGAAAAGAGGGAAGCCCCTCTGCTCGGACTCTCGTTTGTCTAATCCGAAACATCCATTCTCCCCCTAGAAGATTAGCCCGTCGCTCAAAATTCAGACAAAAGTTGCTTTCCCCACCCCGTTCACCCCGAAGCTGACAGTGCTGTGGAAGCTACGTGCTCCTTGGGCCAGCCACACTTTTGCCACGTGATGACGCCTCTCGCGCATACCCACCCGCAAAGAATGAGGTCAGGTGATGAAAGGGAGGCGACTGATTGGTCCGGCAAGCGCGTACCTTCCACCACAATGTCAGCTTAGGGGTGAAGGTTTGAAGCGGAGGTCCGGCTTCGTGTGACGTCAGTTTGGACCCGGTAACGCGCTTTTGGGACCGCGGATGTATCACAGTGAAAAGGCAAAGAGCTTACGAGGGGGAGGAGGTACGAAATAGTCCGCTGTGTTTTCAAATTTTCGCCCTGAAAGTCAGGCTTTTGACTTTCTACTTTTTTTTCTTTTGGCCCACCGAACGACGTGCTATTAGTAAAATCCCAATCTAAAATGATTCATCCTAGCCCAAAATTCGTTCTCATGGGACCTTTAAAGGGGCCCTGCAATCAAAATTAAGCGTCTACCTTTTTTGCGGTTTCCACGTCTCTTGGGGTTCGGGCAAGCCAGCGGGCACGGAGAGAGTCACTAAATATCAGTGCGTCATATTTTAACCGGACGACGCGGAAACCTCCTCCACCGACGGGGGCGACCCGCGGTACCGAAAGCGCGCGATATGTGACGTCTTAGGTCCTGGGCTTACTACTGGTCAGAGCCGCTAAAAGCTTCTTTTTAGTCGAAATACAAAATATAAGTGGCGCGAACCGTTTCAATTATTTATAAAAGTAGTTTTTGTTCAGTATTTGAGATCAGAAAAGAAACAAATGCAGTTTATAAAGTACGGAAACAAGAAATGATCCGTCGACATACCCGCCACCAATCGGTGGAAAAGGCGGCGCCTACTAGAAAGGAGTAGTGGGATCAGGCGCCGACACGGAAAGGTCCCGGATGTACGCGGCGTCGCTGCGGCCGTAGGGACCGGAGGACCCGGCCGGCTCTGAGCGTTCCCAAGGCCTTCGGTGAGCAGCTTTGTCTTGCGGTTTGGCCGTTTCGCGGTATGGCAGCGCGAAGTGGCTCCCATTCTGAACTGATCTTTACCCCGTGTTTGCTGTCGTTTGTGGCCAATGAAGTGTCATGCCCAGTTTGTGTTTAATCGCGCAGCAAATGCAATGAGAGCCGCTCTAGCTGCCCGCTACATACAGCCTATCCAGAACACGCTTTAGTGGCGCCCTCTCGCGCCGTCGACACGGAGTACGGCAGCCGTGAGCGCTCGCTCAGCTCACCACCCCTCGTCTAGTTCACGGCCACTCAAGCAACCAAGGACGTCATGAAGGAGGTTATTTTTCGCTTGTTTTTGTAATTTTAATTTGCCTATAACTTCTAAAATAAACCGAAATTCGAGAAAAGAAAAGTGTCATTAAGTTACTACGTTCAGTGCGCTCAGGTTTGGTGCAAATTAAAAATTAGTAAAAAAGCCATTGCAGGGCCCCTTTAACGTACGTTTGTAAATATTTGAGTAATAGACAGTTTTAGTGGATCGTACGCTAAAGGCTTGCGTACGCAATAAAATTGCGGGTCGGGAGTGCGCGTGCGCAGAACGCAATAGAAGAGCTAGCGTATTGCGTACGCACGCAACGCTGGGGATTTTGCGTGGCGGGCTAGCGGGCTCTGCGGGACGCTCTCGAGAGATCTCGGACCCAACGAGAGCGCCAGTTTCAAGATGGCGGTTACCTCGACTGGTGCAGCATGGGCGACGTGGTGTTTTCGAAGTTCTGTGTTACGTGAAATTGCGTGGTGTTCAGCTCGGCAATTCTTTCCGGGACCTACGGCGGTCGAATCAGATCGCCGTGCAGCTGAAGGAGTGCACAGTGAAAATGTTCGCCGCTCGGAATGTGCGTCAACGCTGCGATCTGCTCAACGCTAAGCCTATTCGCACAGTTCATCGCCGACGGACGAACGACTCTCAAAAGAAATCGCCGAAGTTCTCGCTATGCACTGGACATCAGTAGGTCATGAATTTCATTCCGCGATAGCATTGATAAAAGCTGCCGTTTCCACGGGACGACTGACGGAGGCTCCGTGATCGAATTTGGCTACGCACTCGTACTCGTAGCCTCTGTACCTCGCAGAAAAGCGCGCTTGACGAGGCAGCTGCGGCTTGGTTTAATTTGAAATAAAATGATTGGACACGTTTTCATTTTCAATATTTCTTTCCGAGGAGCATGGTTGCGCTATAAGCACGCGGAATTCTACGGCTTCTAGCAAATTTAAATCAAGATCATGCGCGATGTTCACTCGGAAAACGTAACGCACAACTAAATTCGGTCCGAGCAGGTAGTCTTTAGCGTACGCTATACTATTGCGTATTGCGTACGTAGAGCCAGCAACGCCATACTAAAACTGTCTAATGTCGCGTGCATCTGTACTATAGATTGAGTGTTTTGTAGCGTTGTGTTTTTATGTACCAATAAACGGGGAGCGGAATCCCGCTCCCGTGAAAGAACCAGGCTGGACTCGGGTTGTTGACGGACCACGTGGGGAACGGCGTATCGGCGGCGGTACGCGAATTCCTACAAATGGCGCATCAACGTTGGGGCAGGCGAGCCGTAATTACGGTCGCAACGTCCGTCGACGACACTGCGTGAAAGTTTACGCGGGGCGGTCCCCCTGGTTGGCGGGTCTATACCGCGGCACTGCGAAGGTGGGAAGGGTACGTCCAAACAAGTGTTCGAGATGGCCACGGGTAATTTCGCCCTCACAGATTTAATGTTTTTGGCCGACGTCGCGACGTCGACGGGGCTGGCGGAGCGGAACGCCGCGGCGATGACCGCAGCGCTGAGTCCGGACACGCCGACGGTGTCGCCGGTGGTGTCTATGCCGCAAAGCACGGAGATGTCCCGTGAATCCACGGCGTTGGTTGCGGCGTTCGCTCACGCCTTACAGAGCATGCAGAGGGAAACGCCGCCGCCGAAAACCCTCATCCGTATTCCGGTGCCGGAGTACAGCGGACACAGCGATCGAGCTATGAGCGCGACCGACTTCCTGCTGGCAATCCAGCGATATCGGAAGGCTACCGGCCTGACCGAGAAGGAGACGCTAGGCAGGGTTCTGCCGGTGGCTCTCGTAGGCCCGGCGGCCACGTGGCATCGCCTTGTGGGCGAGTCAGCCGGAACACTCGACGAGTTCACGGCCCTCTTCCGACAAGAATTCTTGCCGGCAGACTACCTGCCAAGAATGCGCAGGGAACTGGAGGAAAGAACGCAGGCTCCCGCTGAGCCCTTCGCGGAGTACCTGCGGGCAATGCAGGAACTCCTGCAGATCGCCGATCCGAATGCTACGAACCAGGAGCAGGTCGAGCGGGTGGTGAGGCAGGCGCATCCCACCTTTTCGCGGTATCTGCGTGGGCGCCCATTCGGAAGTCTGAGTGAGCTCGCACAGGAGGCGCGCAGGGTTCAGGCCGACATACTGGCGGAGCGCAGGTACCACCTTCCCCCAGCACCGACCGACACGCTCGAACCCCGATGCGCTTGGCACGGGCCGGTGCCACGTGGGTATCGACGGGGAGAGGCCGCAATGGCGGCGGCCAGCGGTGAGCCGAGCGGAAATCCCTGGGAGCTCACGGACGACGCCTTGGAGCCAGGATCGCTCCTAGGAAGGAGCGCGGCCGTCCACGCGACGGAATTCCGGCCGACTGGCGCACCACGGATCGCCGCAGCACAGGAGCAGACTGCCGCCGACCCGCTGCCACAAAGGGGTGAGCGCATCGGACGTTCCACTGGGGAGAATTCTATCCCAGGTTGGCGAGGCCGCTGCTTTCGGTGCCACGAAATCGGGCACTATAGGCGCGACTGCACAAGGGAGATTTCGGGAAACGGAGGAGGCCGCCGATAAAGTTATCGGCGGCGAAACAGACCAACGAGCGGGTCCCCGACATCCCATCGACGGTGTGCGTGCCGACGGCGTATCGAGTCGGAACAGCGACACGCACCGCGGCCCCATTTATTTCCCTGACAGTGGCGGGAAAGGAGTTCGCAGCTCTTCTGGATAGCGGGGCTAGTGCGTCGCTAATTGGGGACGAGGTCCTCAGGCATCTCCAACAGAAGTCCGTTCGGGTGAGGCATGGGGAGACCACTTTCCAGTTGGCTTGTGGGTCGACGACTTCGAGGGGAGCAGTGCGTCTCGTGGTACGTTGGAATCAACGCGCGCAGAGACAGCGGTTCGTCCATTTGGCCGGGCTGACGGTGCCCATCATTCTTGGACGGGATTTCCTGGCCAACACCGGCATCATCATTGACGTGGCAAGTGGCGGGTACCGAGAGGGGGCACAGGCACCCCTTTCAAGTTTCCGAGAAAGCTCCACGGGGACCATGGCGGCAGCGCTGGGAAAAGCGACAGAACAGGAAAGAACCGACCGCGACGACGCCATGAGTCACCCAACTCCGAGCTCCGTCGCGCACTGCGACGCAATGGGCCACCCGTTGGCCAATGCCGATGGACTGTCCCGACCAGAGCGAGAGAGGTTGGCGGCTTTGCTGCACAACTTTGACGAAATGTTCACCGAACAGCCGGGCTGCACCAAGCAGGTGCAACATCGCATTGAAACTGGGGACGCGCGCGCTTGGAAGTCCAATCCGCGTCCTGTGAGCCTGGCCAAGCGAAAAGCGATAGATGCCGCAGTCGATGAGCTCTTGGAGTCGGGAATCATTCGCCGGTCATCAGGACCCTGGGGATTCCCGGTGGTTTTGGTGCCAAAGAAGAACGGAACATCGAGACTTTGCGTCGATTATCGGCGCTTGAACGCGGTGACCGTAAAAGATGCGTATCCATTTCCGAGCATCGAAGAAATCATCTCGAATCTGGGGACGGCGAACTATTTCACTACCCTCGACGCAAGCAAAGGCTACCTCCAAGTGGAGATGAGCCCGGGCGACGAAAGCAAAACTGCATTCGTGTGTCACCGAGGCTTGTTCGAGTTCACTCGGATGCCGTTCGGATTAACAGGTGCACCGATGACATTTCAGCGGTTGATCGACGGGGTGCTCGGAGATGCCAAGTGGCAGCACGCGCTCGCGTACCTGGACGACATCATTGTGTACTCGGAAACTTTCGAGGACCACCTTCGTCACCTCGAGGACGTGTTGCGCAAACTACGGATCGCCGGCCTCACACTAAACCCGACTAAAGCCCAAATTGGAGCTTCTGAGATCAGCTTGTTGGGATTCCGGATCGAGAGAGGAAAAGTTTCCCCCGACGCGGACAAGTTGCGGGCGATCTTGGAGTTCCCAGTCCCTACCGATGTCGGGGGAGTGCGCCGTTTTCTCGGCATGATAGGATACTACCGAGCCTACATCCCGAACTGCGCAGCCATGCAGGCACCCCTCACGCAATTGCTGAGGAAAGCGGCTCCCTGGAGCTGGGAGGCGCCGCAGGAGGAGGCGTTCCTCCAGCTGACCGAGGCCTTGGCGCGTACAGCATCCCTCAAACTACCAGACCTGAATAGGCCCTTCACGATCCAGACGGACGCCAGCGACCAGGGTCTCGGCGCGGTACTCTTGCAGGAGGCAGAGGGAGAGATCCGCCCGGTGGCATTTGCCAGCCGGGCGCTGAACCCGGCGGAGAAGAACTACACGGTGAGTGAGCGCGAATGCCTCGCCATCATTTTCGCTCTCAAGAAGTTCGATCATTATGTCGAGGGGACGGAATTCACGATCGAGACGGACCATATGGCCCTCGCGTGGCTCTCCCGAATCAAGGAACCCGCCGGAAGACTGGCGCGCTGGGCCTTGACACTGCAGAAGTACGAGTACCGAATTCGGTACCGGAAGGGCACGACAAATGTGGTGGCCGACGCGCTCTCCCGCGCACCCGTGGATCCCCCACCGCGCGAGGCAGCAGACTACGGAGGCGGGGCCATCCACCGGGAGACGGGAAATCCCGCCTCGCGCTCCGCTCCCCACTGTGGCGGCGTCGCGCAGCTGGCTGAGGCGATTACCTCACTGGGACCGGCGTTCAACCGAACGGAACTGTTCGAAGCACAGCAGAGCGATTCGTTTTGTCGCGCTATCTTCGACCGGCTCAGGCAAGAGATGGATCCTGACCAGACAGGCGAAAAGACGCTCCGGCACTCCGGAACACCGAGAGGGCCAAGTGCCACCGCCCAGGAGTCAGACATTGAAGCAGGTGAGCTGGAGTCTTACCTGATCGATGGGGACGGCGTCCTGCTGCGCTACTTCCCGGAAGAGAGCGATTCAAGTGAGTCGTTCAAGACCGTGATTCCCCGCGATCTCAGAGTGGCAGCGCTGCGTCACTACCACGATGCGGACGGTCACGGCAGTGCACCGAAGTCGTGGCATAAGCTGCGCCGTTTCGCTACCTGGCCGGGCATGAAGGGGCAGCTGTGCCGGTATGTCCGGAGCTGCGCAGTGTGCCAAGAGCGCAAGCCCAGGGGGGGCAGACCACCCGGCCTGCTCGAGCCCATCGTGAGTACGCGGCCATGGGAGATCGCGGCCTGCGACTTGATGGGACCCCTGCCGCGGTCAAGCGGAGGCTATCAACATGTGTTGGTAGTAACCTGCCACTTCACCGGATTCGTCGAGATGTTTCCAATGCGGAAGGTGACAGCCAAGGGAGTCCTGAGCAGGCTGTCCGAGGTCTGGTGCCGCTACGGGTTCCCCGAGAGACTGGTGAGTGACAATGCCTCGATATTTTGCTCGAAAGTTTTCGCGGCAACCTGCCAGGCCCTCGGGATTAAGCATTGTAAGACT
This sequence comes from Ixodes ricinus, assembly GCA_037355805.1. Classification (NCBI taxonomy): domain Eukaryota; kingdom Metazoa; phylum Arthropoda; class Arachnida; order Ixodida; family Ixodidae; genus Ixodes; species Ixodes ricinus. The sequence goes on along the minus strand of JAZHYW010015959.1, from coordinate 366,953 downwards.
TCGTGTTACCATCCCCAAGCAAATGTGACCGAGCGGCGGAACCGCGACATCAAGCCGCTGCTCGGGGCGTATGCTCGTAAGCAGCGGGACTGGGATCTGCACTTGGATTCGATTTCGTTTGCATTGCGGTCCAACCTCAACCGCAGCACTGGGTTCACGCCCGCGCTGCTGAACTTCGGCAGAGAACTCTCTACGCCGACCGATGCGGTTCTTCGCCCGCGACAGAGCGCGGCCAGAGCGGTGCCCTCGCACGAGGACTTCGCGACGCGGACAAGAGAGCGACTGTCGCGGGCGCTGGACGCCGCTCGCGGAAACAGGGCTCGCGCGCGGGCGGAGCAGAAGAACACCTACGACAAAGCGCACCGCGATGCGCAGTTCGAGGTGGGCGACACCGTTCTTCGGCGAAGTCACGTTCAGAGCGATGCGAGTAAGTTCTTCTCGGCGGCGTTGGCCCCCAAGTGGGTTGGCCCCTTCGTCATCGATTCCAAGAAGTCCCGACTGACATACACGCTGAGGGACCAGAATTCTGATCTCGTCCGCGGGACAGTTCACATCGGCGAACTGAAACCCTTTTTCCCCAGGGAAGGGGATGAGCCGGTCAAGCGGCCGCAAAGGGGCATTCGCGGGCACCAACGATCTCAGGATTTCCTGGGACCACCGCGGCACAGCTACAACACGCGTAGCCGGAGGCAACCCGATGGGATCGGAACCTCGTAGAGTGCGTGGCCCGGGAAAAGGAAGAAGAGGGTGAACGATCCGAAATCGGCGTTCCCGGCATTGTTTTTTTCTTTGTGGGTGGGGGAGGGTGCCTCGGAACCCTCAGTGTTTTTTTTTTTTTGTTTTTGCTTTCAATGTTTTTATTTTTGTGCACGGCGTTCGGCTGGTAAACTGTCATCGGCCCTGCGGCTGCTGCCTCGAGACGCAACTTGGTGTGCACCGAATGGTCCTCTCCTGGGAGACGATGAAAGGATGAGTCGCCGTTTGGACAAACACCAGCCTGGGCTGAACTCCTCGTCTTCGGGCAGCGTATTCCCCGGCCGGAACCACAGCTCGGGGAGCCTCGTTGGACGTCCGCGACGCCACGCAGGACGCCGGGGTGCAGTTCTCAGTGACATTGGACTTCCAGCCCCGCATCGCTCCGGGAGGGCCGTCGCAGCTGGGTCACAACCACAGTCCCTCTCCGGTGCACCACTCCATGGGGGGGGGGGGAGCAGTCTCATGGTGGCCAGGCACACTGTTCAAGGACCCCGTTGCCCCGGAGGCCGCCGCCAAGCCGAAGTCGACACAGTCTACTGTGAGGTGTGCGGTGGCCGCGAACCCCAGGCCTCAGGCGAACTGATGGACCTCAGTGAGGACGACCCATGGGACCAGTGGTGTGGGTGTGCGTGTGGGGGGTTTCCAGGCCAAACAAAGCGACGGTGTTCCCGAGCAGCCTAGCCGTACGTCTGAATTCCGGCGTACTTCGATTTTTAGGAGAGGGGAGTATGGCGCACCGTGCATTCGCGAGGGCGCCCATCAAACCAACCTGGCAAAGGTGCCGCGGAGCAGCTAAGCAGTTGCCTCGCCTCAGACACGATCACATGGTCGTGTCGCCGCGGGGTCGATCGGGATCTCGAATTCGGCTCCCGACGTGCCGCTTTCTCTCCTAGCCACTGGATGGCGCTGCAGGCGCCCCATGGCGGGCGAGGAGAAACCTCCTCGCCCATCGGTCGATATAGTCGGGTAACCGGGAGGCAAGAGTCTCTTAGGACTTCGGCCGGGCTCAAGATAGGCAAGTGCAAGCAACTGCTCTCGGGCAATAGCGGGACACGAGGCCTAGGGGCCCTCTTTGTGTTTAGCTTTGGGCTTAACGTACGTTTGTAAATATTTGAGTAATGTCGCGTGTATTTGTAGTATAGATTGAGTGTTTTGTAGCGTTGTGTTTTTATGTACCAATAAACGGGGAGCGGAATCCCGCTCCCGTGAAAGAACCAGGCTGGACTCGGGTTGTTGACGGACCACGTGGGGAACGGCGTATCGGCGGCGGTACGCGAATTCCTACAACTGTTCTGAGAATGTTCTGCAACCATTAGTCTGCTTTTCCGAAACATTCTTAGAATGTTGTGAATGTTTATTCAACGTTCTGCGAACATTTCGTGGAGAATGTTCCCCAGATGTGATGGATAAGTCTCTATGCTATGTTCTAAGAACGTTCAGAGAACGTTCCCAGATACATTCGCAAACGTTCCGAGAACGTTGCAAATGTTCTTGCTAATGTTCTTGGAATGTTTCTGTGCTACTTGGGCTAGGCAGGCACTGGAAGCTCGCTTATGAAGACCGAATGTCCCATCGGTCACGTGACGGGCGAGACGGAATGTACAACGAGGCGAAAAGATCCAATCGAGACGAAAGATCCAACGAGAGAGAAGGAAAGTTCAACGAGACGGAATGATCAACGAGTCTGCAATAACCAACGGATATGGAATTAACCTTGCATAGAATTTAGAATATATATATATATATATATATATTGTGAACGAAGAGGGGAGAGGGTGATTATTGAATTTATTGCATTAAAGTTAGGGAAAGGGAAAGAGAGCTGGCGAAAAATTGGGCCAGGAGCGGGGATTGAGACCATCCCGGCCACTGGTTTCGGCGGACTCAATTTCGACTCGGCGCTCTCTGTACTGTTGTGTCTTCGAATTCGCTTAACCACGATAGACGACAACTGCTGTGATTTAAGGATACTCAACGGAATTTGAAATATATCCGTTGTGTTCAAAAATAAGTTGAATATGATCCACAATATCCGTAAATGACAATCGCACGTTTGTATTTTGAGCCTGGTGGCTGTATTTTTCGTTATAAACGGTCCACTCTGGCAAGCGCTCGGAGAAGGCCCAGCTTAGAGCACGTGACATCCGACGCCAATCGTGACGTAGGTCGTCTCGGGCAACGATTGGTCTCGGGACGAGCAAAGCATGGCGAGGCTGACGTCGAGAGGATGGTCTAGTCGTTCCAGCCACCGAAGCGGCTGCTTTTGTACGAATTTTGAGTGAAGAGACCATGAAATGATTCTGAAATCGAATTTCATCCACCGGCGTCGTAAAAGGTGTGAAAAGAAACACAAAAATAGGGAGCCAAAAAAAATTTTGCTATAGAACTTTTAAAGAGAAAACTGACTCTTTTGCGCCTTTCTTCCTTCGAAAGCTCTCTGTTTGTCCACCGCGATGCATCCGCGGAACTGCAGCACGTCAGCTGAATCCACGTCGCCTATTGGGTAGTATGCGCCTACCTCACCAGCACACCGCGATCATAAACAATAAATAGCCGGCAAATGCTTCAAGAGTTTTGTTAAATAATATTCAGATCCACATTTTGTAGCATAATTAGAGATGTGTGGTGAAAATTGCCAAATTTGATAATGCTGAGAGCCAAGCGCCATCTATCGTGCGGTAAACGAAGCTGAGAGCCGGCCCGAGCTCGTCCCAGCTGTCCTTTATACGATCAAATCAGCATGGCCGACAGCGTCGCTTGGTCACCGTAATCACGACGACCAACGAACGTTTATTTTTTTACGTGTTCTTCTCTGCGCGTCCCGACTTCACAGCAAGAAAAAAGTACTTGAAACAGACCACTACGAACAAGAGCGCTGGATCCGCAAACACCCGAGACAAGCTGAAACGGCAACTTTGGCAGATAGGCCTAGCAGCCATTCCGCAGCGTTGCTTCGATGGTACTAGACAGTGACCACGACCGGCTGGCGTGCTGAATGGAATATGCCCGCGCGACCCTTGTGGACCCTTCCCGTATTATAGTTTGATCGCTGACCTCAATTTTAGATTAAGAGGTGAGGTCAATCTCTTCCCTTTGTCATTTCCTTGTTTTCCGAGGCAGTGTTGACGAACACTGTCGTCGAAAAGGGACTTCTCGTCGATTCTATCTTCTTGTTTTGTGTGATATAGAGCTCGAATAAACGCCGTATGGATTACCTTCGTCAACACGGTATGTACACTTTGTTATTAGTATGGCTATTTTATTCTGACACGACTGCACGTCACCTGTCGAGCATAACAGTTCGTGGGAGCTACGTGTAATGCCGGTCCAACCTTCCTTTGCCGTAGTGTCAAGTCAGTATCGAGTTGCAATCGTAAAATATCGGTCCCGAAGCGCTTACCAACAGCGTAAATACAGCACTTCCATCAAACGCGCGCGAACAGCTCCGAGTGTGAACAGGTATTTACGTGGCTCTTGCTGACACTGTCGTAGTTCAAACGTATCTCTTTAACGTCGGCTCGCTCCTGCATCTCCGAGGCAGCGAAAAGCGCCGCGGCAATCTGTTTCTGATCTACGTCGCTTTCGCAAACGACTGACACGGGCCGCCTTTTACCAGCAATGACAGTTGGGTTGATTTCTGGAGTCTTCGACGGAAGACTCGCCGCACTTCCCAACAGGCATACCGGCGTATGGGACTAGTCCCATGCTATCGCTGTAGCGAAAAATATCTCATTGAATCTGCTCAGCTGCGATGTGTCCACGGCAATCGCGGCGAAGAGGGGCGCCGATTCAGAAAATACGTCCGTGACATCATCGCCATCAGCGCAGTAAAACCTACCGGCGCACCCCCATCTGCCGCCGCTGACGCTTCCATTCTACAGCCGGAGAGAACTTCCGGTTCCTGTCCCAGCGTACGTCACGATCGTCAAAATTCACGCCGCCACTTGTTTGGCGGTCAGTGGGAGAAGAGAATCACGCCGATATTTCAATATTTTTTGTGTAGAAGTCAATGAACCGAGACGAAAACGGATGCCTGTTCGGCATTCAGTGAACGCGTTGAAGGTTTAATGTAAGAGTTATCTGGCAAAAGTAAAAATCATTTCATGGTCCCTTTACTCTTCTATAATCTTGTAGGGGGACACATAGCGACTTCTGCGACTCACTAAAAGGGATTCTCGGGAAGAGGGGAGTTAATCCTTCCCCTCTCCTCTCGTCGTGGCCGGAGGCGAGACAATAATCGTCACCACCCTCCTGCAAGAAAGGTCCCAGCACGAGCAACATAAACGAGGCGTTAGCGACATCCACCAGGTGCTTTTTTGCTCATCGTTTAATTCGTTTTAAAATTTCTTTCCGTGTCTTTTTTAATCAAGATATTGGTGTGTCCCATGTGATACTGCTCCTTTGAACACATGGACCATAAAGAGAGGCGCCGAAATTTCGTTGTAGTATCCCGCCAAGGCCCGGCGGCCAGTTTTGCCCTGAGTTGCGGCAGTGACGTGGCACGTCATCTCAGCTTTGCAAATGTCGGAAAGGGCCCGTCTTCCAAGATATCTAAAAACCACTCCTCCCCTGATAGGGACGGGCCGCACCGTATATATGTGATAGGAATGAGTGAAGATTGACAAGTGCAGCCGTAGTAATATTGTGAACGAAGAGGGGAGAAGGTGATTATTGAATTTATTGCATTAAAGTTAGGGAAAGGGAAAGAGAGCTGGTGAAAGATTGGGCCAGGAGCGGGGATTAAGCCCACAACCTTCGCCTGTCTGGGGCGACGCCTCAACCAATTAGGCCATCCCGGCCACTGGTTTCGGCGGACTCAATTTCTGACCAGCTTTCTGTGTACTATGTGGTCTCGAAATTCGCTTAAAGGGGTACTGGAACCAAAAATTGAAATTTTCAAATTTCTGTTCGGAAATGGGTCCAGCATGACGCGTAATAACCGTAATTCATAATCGCACGTTTGTATTTTGAACGATTGGCTATATTTTTCGTTCCAAACGGTGCACTCGAGCGAGCGCTCGAAGAAGCGAACGGAGGGCGCGATGCGTCATGGGATATCCGGCGCAAACAAAAACAGAAAGAAAAGTTTCCCCGCATTCGTGACGTAGCAAGGCTGGCGGGATTATGAGCTTTGCCCTTGGTGGCGTTGTCAGCGTTGTGGTGGTGTCGATAGCGTCAGCGCGTTACAACCGAGCCGTTCGAAGTGCCCGTGGGGTGACGAGCGTGTGGCTGGCCCAAGAAGCACGTAGCTTCCACAGCACTGTCAGCTTAGGGCTGAACGGGGTGGGGAAAGCAACTTTTGTCCGAGTTTTTGAGCGACTGGCTAATCTTCTAGGGGAGAATGGCTGCATCCGGCTGCACAAACGAGGGTCCGAGAAAGAGGAGAGTCCACCCTTTCCGTCTTCTTGGACTGTTTGGTTCAATGCTGCGATTTGTGAGTTGAGGAGGAAAGCTAAGAAGGAAAATGTTGAAATGCCAAAGAGCAGCGCTGCGCCAGAGGAATCTGCTACGTCACGACTACGTAGCAGATTCCACAACGTTGCTAGACTACCTCCCAAATAGGCTCCGCATGCATCCACCAGGTGCACATTGGAAGATCGTTTATTTAGCTTTAAAATTAGTTTTCTTGTGCCTTTCAACGGAAGACTGGTGTTTTTGAGGTTAGGGTGCAACATGCAACACATTCAAGCTAGAAAATGAGCGCTTGAAATTTCCGTTTCCTCACCTCCTTTAAACTTGATAGACTGAAATACCTCCACAACATGCTACGCTTACGGTGATGCCACCCTTTGTAATACCACTCGCCGACAAACCAGCAGCCATTTTGGTTCTCAGCGATAATCCGTGGGGCCTATAACCCTCCCGGAAACAAGCAATCCTATCCCACAAGTCCCAGCATGCGTCGTGGAACGCACAGAGGGTAGGATTTAGCATTTCTCCCCTCGATGCGGGAGCATCTCGCTAAGGCCGATAGTCGCATTGCGTTGCCGAGAGTGCATTGAGGCCGAGGAGGGGCGAAAGGGCCGTACAAGCACATCTCGGGAATCGCGCTGTGGTTGACGACTTTAGTTGCCACCAAATAACGACAGATGGCGCCACATTGAGCATGGTGGATGACATTAACATATTTTCAGTCTCGTCAATCGCCGTGGTCTCTTCTCAGATTAAAATGATTGGCGCTCCGAATACTGTAAACTGCTTAATTTTCGAGAGGGTCTAATTTTCGCCAATCGCCCACAATTTGCGAAAAATAGGTCCAGCGAACAATTCCGTTATATTGTAAACACATTAGAATCTATATTGAGATCTTACCGCGTCGCGAAAATTAGAACCCGCCAAATATTCCAGAACTCCAGCTTCGACCTAATCGCGAAAATAAGTCGTTTGCAGTATTCCGCGTGGAAAGTAAACTTATGATGTTTTTAAGAGTGTATCTGTCGGTGACTGCAAATATTGCGGTTTTGGGTTTAGCTACTCTTCACGGCCGGCACCAGTCGGTACGCCGGCCTTGCCTATCCGAATTTTTCATTTATTTACTTGCTTTTCTGCGCTTTATGATTTCTTATTCGTTTGATCAGTAGTTCCTTCATCTGCATCTGCACGTATTTCCAACATACAATGCTAGGAATTTAGGCGCCTTTTTGGTATAAAATTCCTATATTTTAATCGTCGGCTTTTTAAGAGTTCAGTGAAACATTTATTGGGTCTTTTCAATTTTCAGCACTTTAACTACATTAGTTATGTCTCCGATTCTACCGGGCGGCTACGAAAACGATGAGTGAGGTTGATCTTAAAATTTTACTTTCAATCTTTTTTTACAGCGAAACGTTGGAAGAAAACACATACTAGGAAATATGAAAAACGCATGGGCCATCACGAATGTCAGAACATTGTAAATTAATCACACCGTCAGAGTGCATTCTTGCCTTGAAGAAGTATCACGTGTTTCGTTCCGGTCTCTAATTGGCTCACGAGGGTATAGCATCTCGCCCTTTGCTAAAAATGTTGACATAGAAAGTAATAAAAATAAAGGTAGTCGAGACGGCACAAGCGCTACATGTTTAATTAATCGTAAATGATAAAGCAATAAAACCAAAAACGCAGTATTTGCCGTCACCGAGAGATACAATGTGCACTGACAAATAAAATAAATATATGGCGACATTCATCTTATTTGGTGGCAACTGTGTCATCAACCGCAACGCGACCTCCGAGAAGGCGGCCACATTAGCCCATTCAGAAACTATCGGCCTTAGTGCAGTTCTCCGGCCGTTATGCCCTATTCGGCCTCAAAGCACTCCCGGCACTTCCACTCCTCTCGGCCTTAATGCCACTCTCGGCCATAATGCAGACTATCGGCCGAAATGACAGTCGACCCCTCGGATGCGAGGACTCGATGGACACAAAGGCCACTTTCTTCGAACCAGGGAGCATCTCGCTGAGACCGATAGTCAGCACTATGGCCGAGAGCAGCATTAAGTCTCGAGAGGCGCCAGAGGGCTGGGGTGGCTTCTGAGGCCGAATAGCGGCATAACGACCGAGAACTGCATTAAGGGCCGATAGTCTCAGAATGAGCTGGTGTGGCCGCCTTCTCGTGGGTCAGCGTTGTGGTTGAGGACTTTGAAGGGGCAAACCAAATAAGATAGATGGCGCCACATTGAGCATGGCGGATGAAATTAAAATATTTTTCAGCTCCTGCTCGGCCGCCGTGGTCTCTCTTCTCAGATTACAATGATTGTGCGCTTTGAATATCAGCAATCTTACTTAATTTCCGAGAGGACCTAATTTTTGGCAATCGCCTACAATTCGCGAAAAATAGGTCCCGCGAACAATTCCGTTAATATGCAAACACATTAGAATATATATTGAGATCTTGCCCGCGTCAGCGAAAATTAGAACCCGCAAATTATTCCAAAACTCCAGCTTTGACCTAATCGTGCAAAAAATAAGTCAGTTTGGCAGTATTCTCCGGGAAAGCATGCTATTACATTTTTTAAGAGTGCATCTGTCAGTGACCGCAAAAAAATTGACACCATCTTCCCGAGGGAACTATGGGAGTGATGCGGAGCATCGTGTTGGTTCCGAGGAAAGAGTCAGTTGCGTGCTGACGTCGAGAGATGGCGCCACCGACTGTCCTAGCGTTACCCCCTACGCGGGCCTTCGTCACGGCTCGCGGAAGAGAAACTTGGAACGCTCGCCGCTCGCCGTTTATTTTTTTTAATGCGAATAGCATTCTTTGGATACTTCACGCACTTTTCGTCTATGTATCCCTATCTATCTATCTGGCTATCTAACCTCTTACGCCGCGGGTCGATAAATAAATAAAAAAGACCGGCGCCGGCAGGGATTCGAACCGTTGACCCTTTGATCAGCAGGCAGACGCGCTAACCACAGAGCTATGAAGGCAGTCATTCAACGCACTCTAAACGGTTGTTTATATCTTTACCATAGGACGCGCTTTACAGCGCTGTCACAGCTACCGGTGCGCGCGCGTTCCATGCACGAGGGCTCATTCCGCTCTCGTGAGGCTGAGCACGGCCGCTAGCTCACCCTCTCCCGCGCTCGGGAGAGGGTGATGTAGCGGCCGTGCTCAGCCTCACGAGAGCGGAATGAGCCCTCGTGCATGGAACGCGCGCGCACTGACAGCTGTGACAGCGCTGTAAAGCGCGTCCTATGGTAAAGATATAAACAACCGTTTAGAGTACCGTTGGTTGAGACTAGCTGAGACGCCAGAAAGTCTGGTCGGTACCATTTTGAGTGTTTGTGCGTATGGCGCGTGCTTTGCTCGCCTTCCTAAGTGACACAAACGCACGTGCTGGGCTGCGGAGGTCGTGCGCAGGGCTGTGAAAGTGTCAACAAATTTAGAATCGCCTCAAGAGTGGGCTGGCGTATCTAGAGTGTGCCGGCCACCTGACGAACGCGCATAACTCCGCACCCGTTTGATGCTATTCGCATTAACGTAGATAATCATTCCCAAAGGATGGGTTCTGCTGATTTTTTTCACACTTGAAGGAGAGGAGACTAGAGGAGGAGAGCTGCGCGTGCGCGCGCGCGTGTGAGTAGAAGCGAACGAACGCGCAGTGCACGCAGCTGGTAGAGAGAGAGAGGCGGAGAGAGTAACGCGCACCTGTTGGAGAGAGGGAAGGAGGAGAGCTGCGCGTGCGTAGAAGTGAGTGCGACTCACAAGGCCGCGGGACATAGACCCGAGCAAGAGATGCTTCGCATCTAATACTGCGGTTTTGGGTTTGTTTTCACCTTTCACGGCCGGCACCAGTCCGCACGCCGGCCTTGCCTATCCGAATTTTTCATTTATTTATTTGTTTTTCTGCTCTTTATCATTTCTTATTCATTTGATCAGTAGTTCCTTCATCTGCATCATGGAATTATGTAAACACACGCACACGTATTTCCAAATAAATGCTATGAATTTAGGGCGCCTTTTTGGTATAACAATTCTATATTTTAATCATCGGTTTTAAGAGTTCAGTGAAACATTTATTCTGTATTTTAAATTTCGTCAGCACTTTAACTAAATTACCGCCGAATTCACTAAACCTCACCGCCATTGAGGGTCCCTCTACTTCCTCGAGGAAGGCTGTGAGGGCCGGCGCTGGCCATATCGATGAAGTGGAGGAGGCCCCTCAATTTAGTGAGGTTTGCGAATTCGGCGGTTAGTCTCTGATTCTACCGGGCGGCTACGGAAACGATGAGTGACGTTGATTTTAAAATTCTATTTTCAATCTTTTTTACAGCAAAACGTTGAAGAAAACACATACTAGGAAATATGAAAAAACAAATGGGCCATCAGAATGTCAGAACATGACAATTAACTCACCGTCGGAGTGCATTCTTGCCTTGAAGAAGTGTCACGTGCTTCGTTCCGTCTCTCTAATTGGCTCACGAGGGCATAGCCTTCGCCCTTTGCTACAAAATATTGACACGGAGTGTAGCAAAATAGAAAAGCTAGTTGAAACGGTCAAAGCGCTACATGTTAAATTAATTGTAAAGGATAAAGCAATAAAAACAAAACGCAGTATTTGCCGTCACCGATAGGTACAATGTGCACTGACAAATAAAATAAATATGTGGCGACATCTATCTCATTTGGTGGCAACTAAAGTCATCAACCACAACGCGACCACCAAGGCGGCCACACTAGCCCATTCAGAGACTGTCGGCCTTAATGCAGTTCTCGGCCGTTATGCCCTATGCGGCCTCGAAGCCACTCCGGCCCTTCCGCTCCTCCTCGGCCGTAATGCACTCTCGACCGTAATGCGACTATCGGCCAAAATGACAGTGACCCCGGGGCACGGGAAAACAATGAGGAACAAAATGGCGGTGGAAGAGGGTGTGGGAAAGGGAAACAGGCACTTAGCATCACTCTATGCGAAGCGCACATGAAGGCACTCTAGGATAGACGACAACCGTTGCTGATTTAAGAAGATATCTTAGTAGAATTTCATCTCCGATAGGAACTTTTCCGGAATCCAGGTGGCACTGGGGGGGGGGGGAGGGGAGCCTTCCCACTCACTCTGCTTACGCGATATAGTGCTATTTCCAAAGAAAATAAAAAAGCTTGTCTTTTTGTTCCGGTTATCAGCGGACCGCTTGACCCTGAAAGCGCCCCCCCCCCGGGTCACTGTCATTTCGGCCGATAGTCGCATTACGGCCGATTGTGCATTACGGCCGAGAGGAGCGGAAGGGCCGAGAGTGGCTTTGAGGCCGAAAAGGGCATAACGGCCGAGAAGTGCATTAAGGCCGATAGTCTCTGAATGGGTTAGTGTGGCTGTCTTCTCGGGGGTCGCGTTGTGGTTCATGACTTTAGTTGCCACCAAATAAGACAGATGTCGCCACATATTTATTTTATTTGTCAGTGCACATTGTATCTCTCGGTGATGGCGAATACTGCGTTTTTTGTTTTATTGCTTCATCCTTTACCATTAATTAAATATGTAGCGCTCTGACCGTTTCGACTAGCTTTTCTTTTTGCTACACTCCGTGTCAACATTTTTTTGCAAAGGGCGAAGGCTATGCCTTCGTGAGCCAAGTAGAGAGGCGGAACGAAGCACGTGACACTTCTTCAAGGCAAGAATGCACTCCGACGGTGAGTTAATTGTCATGTTCTCTCATTTTGATGGCCCATGTGTTTCTTGTATTTCCTAGTATGTATTTTCTTCAACGTTTCGCTGTAAAAAAATTGAAAGTAAAATTTTAAAATCAACCTCACTCATCGTTTTCGTAGCCGCCCGGTAGAATCAGAGACATAACTAGTTTAGTTAAAATGCTGAAAATTGAAAAGACACAATAAATGTTTCACTGAACTCTTAAAAGCCGATGATTCAAATATATGAATGTTATACCAAAAAGGCGTCCTAAATGCATAGCATTTATTTGGAAATACGTGTGCGTGTGTATACATAATTCAAATATGCAGACGAAGGAACTAAACGAATAAGAAATGATAAAGCGCAGAAAAGCAAATAAATAAATGAAAACATTCGGATAGGCAAGGCCGGCATACCGACTGGTGCCGGCCGTGAAGGTGAAAACAAACCCCAAACCGCAGTATTTGCAGTCACCGACAGATACTCCTAAAAATGTCATAAGTTTACTTTCCCGCAGAATACTGTAAACGACTTATTTTTCGCGGTTAGGTTAAAGCTGGAGTTTTGGAATAATTTGCGGATTCTAATTTTCGCGACGCGGTAAGATCTCAATATAGATTCTAATGTGTTTACATTTTAACAGAATTGTTCGCGGGACCCATTTTTCGCGAATTGTAGGCGATTGGCGAAAACTAGGTCTTCTCGAAAATTAAGTAGTTCACAGTATTCGTAGCGGCAATCATTGTAATCTGAGAAGAGACCACGCTCAATGTGGCGCCATCTATCTTATTTGGTGGCAACTAAAGTCGTCAACCACAACGCGACTCCCGAGAAGGCGGCCACACCAGCTCATTCAGAGACTATCGGCCTTAATGCAATTCTCGGCCGTTATGCTCTATTCGGCCTCAAAGCCACCCCCGGCCCTTTCGCCCCTCTCGGCCTTAATGCACTCTCGGCCGTAATGCGACTATCGGCCTTAGCGAGATGCTCCCCCCCCCCCATCCCGTCACCCCGCCCTGCAAGCTGCGAGAATGGCTTTTTTTTCTTTCATTTTTTATGCAGTTTAGAAAGAGGATAGCAGTGAGGGTTGTGGGCCTCCAAGCCCATCGCGAAGGAGGCTCTTTGTCCCATTCTTGCCGGATTAGGAAGAAAAAAAAACGCGGTTACAGAACGCTTCATTTCGCTGCCCGGTTTTACTTCGGAAAAAGATTTGGATCGGTTTTTCGGTATTCTGTGTTCCGAGATTTTTCGCACGATACGATTTCCAAATTGCATGTAGATTGTTGATATCGTCAGTACAAGAGCGAAATATGCCATACATTTCTTTCGTGGTGTTGTGTCATAAATTAAAATGTTGAAAGCGTTGCGTCCTAATAGCGGCCCCTCAGAGCCTACTTTTCATTCCAGCGAAGCAGTGCTTTGAAAAATAAAGCTACTCACTCTAAAAAGTGTCTGATCTCCTTGTGAGAAAAAAGATACGAAATTAACCATTTCGCGATGCAATCAACAGCCATTAGAGTCCCAGCTTTTTTTTCTTTTTTTCCAGAGCACCGGATTTCGTTTTATTTCAACGGTCACCCTGATTTCTAAATAGGTGTACGATTTCTAAATTGCACGGAAGCAGAACTGTATGTTGCTGTCAAAATGTCAAAAAATCAATTACCACAAGTTTAGATAGTGTTGCGTCTTATATACGTACTGATCAAAGCGTAGTTCCTTTGTCAGAAAGCTATGAAAAAAAAGGTTTTAACTAACTTTTATAATTACATGTTCCGATTAATCACTTCACAAAGCTGAATTGCCACTAAGGCCCCGGCATCTTTTACCGAGAACCTCATTTGTTGTTGTTTTGTTTTGTTCGCCCGGACGAGACACCGCCTCCGCAAATCACTCAAATAGGTAAACGCTGAGGCACCAAGTAACAGCGTCAAGGGGCGCTGGGCGCTTTTTGGGTCATGTGATTGTCTTTCTTACGAGATCACAAGTAAATAATCTTTTATTCGAAGTGAGCCAATTTTATGTCAAGCAAAACTGAGATAAAGTGGAATGTTTGAGTATCAGTAAAGCTATGAGCCATGTACCGCGGTCACCTCCGGAGTGTTTATTTTTTCTCGCATAATATGACCAATTCCAGTTTAAAAACATGAGATCGATGCACCGACAGATATAGTCCGATTTTCAGCAAAAATTAGCTGAGTTTCGGTTTCTGGCTTGTATCGGGCCAGAAACCTACTAGCTGGTTTCGGTTTCTGGGGATAACACTAATTAAACTTGAGGAAGAAAACGAGAAAGGACGGTTGTCCTTGCTCGTTTTCTTCCGTTCTATGCCGACCTCGTTCTGTCCTTACGGATAACGCTACTCTCAAAGTTAATTAGAGGGGGTCCACTCGCTTGTGGCTGGGGTAGGCGTCGTTGTATTGCGTTTCGAGGAGTCTGGACCTTCTTTGTGTTTTGCCGGTTTGTCTTTAGGGAGAAAAACAAAAAAAAAGGGGGGGGGGGGGCTCCAAATCTGCGCCTGAGTTGTCGTCGAGCAAAGCAATAATAATAAAAAAAAACACAAGAAAGAAAAAGAAAAAACTCGAGAGACGCGTAGGGATTCAGGACATTTAATCGAACGCCGTTTCATCGAAAAAGTGGTCGTCCCGTACCGAAACTTTCAATTGCAACAATTGGCCGGTATTTTTAAACAAAAAATCCTAATAGCGGAAAAAACAAACAAAAACGTTGCTAACCAAATAATATATATATATATTTAATCGGGGTTGGTGGAGAAGGGAGGTGGTGGAAACCCCGAATCCATCCGCTTGGTTACAACTCCAGGCATGTCCTCCGTCGTGCCATCTAAGCGTCTGTCGTACGAGAGGACAATGAGAAATTACTTCTTGGTTTGCAAGATTCAATGGTTTCAAAGAAAGAATAAATTTTCAAATATTATTGGCAGAAACTTATGATGCATTCAATGAAACGGCGTTCGGTGAAATGTCCGGTCCCAGGTGCGGTTGATCTTCTAGTGCGCAACAGAACCTCAGATGCCTCGCTTTGTGAAAATATGATGACTGAAAACCGGCATCGTCTTTCAGGCACGTGCGATCTTTTTGCGGTTCCGATATAAAAAGAAAAAAGGTGCAGGTCGATGCCAAAGTCGCGAATCTCGGAAAAAAGCTAATAGAAGAAAATCTCACCACAAAACCGACCGACGCGGAGAAAAGCTCACCGGCCTCTTGATGAATGCGGTGGAAACTCACCTACGATTTTCGTTTTCGGAAATGGCATTCTTTTGGTATATGAATAATAGCAACAATCTTTTCCGTATTTTTTTTTTTTTGTAGCAACCTATGATTTTTGGTGCGGATGGGTCTTGACACAATTTGGGGGCTCTCTGTGGTCGTCGGGTGCAATGACGAGGTCTCTTCGTTATAGAACTCAACGTTGAGGCAATGTCTTGATAGAAAAAAATACGTGTCTATCACTTTGTTAATTGTTCCTATCCTGCATAACTGTGGACCTCTGCTTCTTCGTTTCTATTGGTGTCTGTAATATACAAATTTTGTATATATCTCCTTTTGTGTTCCCCACGGGGCCCCCAGAGTAGAGCCGCAAATACTAAATTTAAAAGCTTGATCGTATAATACTTGCATGGATTTATCTCAGCATCTGTCAGTTTTGCGGTGAGCTTTTCTCCCGTGATCTTCTCGGTGTTGCGCTGTTCTCCGGCGGAAAAAAGCTCACAGAAATCCGGCGGATGCGGAGAAGAGCTCACCACACTTTTGATACATGCGAACAAAAGCTCACCTTTACAAACCGATCTACCATTATTTCTTCGCAGCTCTCGATATTTTATCGAACTCTGTTCCATCAAAGATATTTATTTCAACGCCATTTATTTGAACCCAATTTCATCGAAGCCGTTTAGTATAGAACGCTGTTTTATGGAACATCATGGTTTCTGGCCAGATCGTTTCTTGTTTTTGTAAATAGTGTTTTTTCTTTGCATCCAAAGGATAAATATATTGTCACGAATGAAAACTGATGAGGCGGTGAATAACTTTAGAAACTAAACGTTTAATCGGGTGAACAAAATAGAAGGTTAGCGTCGCAGGCGTCGATGTCGGTGAAACAGCAGGATCGAGACTGACTGCGGCTCGCCACGCGGAGCCCCTTATGTACACGCATGGGCTTCTGGAACAATCGGCATAGAAGGTTCGGCAGTAGAATCAGCTAACCTCGAATAAGCAACAGGGTTCTAGAACTTACCAGAACGCGACATTATAGAAACAATAAAAAAGTGTATCCGTTACCAGGGATCGAACCTCGGCAATTTGCATCGAAGGTAAGCACGGTAACCGTTAGACCACGGGCGCGCTGCCTACCTGGCCAGCTGCGCACGCGGCAATATTATGTTCCGTTTTGCTTTTGCTTCGTAATAAACAATGACCTCTTTCGGTGATGTGGCCTAAGACGGACTTGATACTTTTTGGGAGGTCAGGGGTCGTCGGGTGTCCGAGACGGAGGTCCACAATTGTTGCTGTTCGTAGTACTCAACTTTGAGGCACTGTCCTGTTTCCATGTAAATGATAACTAAAAAAAATATGAGTTCCCCACTTTTTTAATTGTTCGCATTCTGCAAAACTGTGGATTCGTCTGCCTCTTCCCCATTTTTCTTAGAAAGTAAGCTATTTTTCTGGTACTGAACAAGAACCCCTGGTTTTACAACTATACGGACACGCAGAAAGCGCAGAATGAGCGGTGAGCAAAGTGTGGACGTGAGTTTTAAATATAAACACCGCAGTGCGAACAATGCCGAGAATATTAAATTTTAAATGTTGAATAAATTATTTCGTAAATGAGCTTTTCTCCGCATTTGCCGGTTTTGCGGTGAGCATTTCACCGGCGAGCTTCTCTCCGGTGAGCTTTTCAACGCCGCCTTTTCTCCAGTGAGATTTTCTTGGCCGCCCAACAGTGACAGCCGACCAAGGGCTCATCGCAGCCAAGACGTGCAATAGACGAACACCATAATAAAAGGTGTGCGGGTTCTTGTCTAATACATTCGCCTCTATTTCATAGAATACTGAATCAAGAATGTTTTGGTTCGGGTCAAACGAAGAATCTTCAGCGCGAGACTTTCACAACTTCCAAATAGAAACGTGTGACGCGCTACTACCAAAAAGCTTGTTCTGTTTTTAGCTTCACTGAAGAAATTTTCGCAATGTTTGTTTTATTACGGTTAGAAATCAGCCTCCACAAGCTGATATGCAAAGCGAATGTCGAAATTAAAACAAAATCGACGAACTCACATATGTTTCTTCCGGATTTAAAATATGTAAACATTTTAAATGCATCTCTGCAGAATATTTGAAATCGCCAAATCAAATCACTTCTCCTACTTCGAACAGAAAGAAGTGGTAAGACAGTATCGACCCTTTGACGCTTCGGTAGCTTTTGTCTGCCTGCATTTGGTAACTTCAGGACTCACGCAAGGACCGCTTGAAGCGTGAAATCTTTCACCCCCATTTTCGTGACCCAAAACGCCAACAAAGAACGAAACATCCTCCCAATGACGCGCTCTGGCGATTGAAAACTAATGACTTACACCCACCCGCCAATAAAAACGAGCGAGACGAGGATCGTTCGCGCGGTCGGTATGAATTTATTCCATATATTCACAGAACGCACGTAGTGATTTAATGTCGCGAAAAAAAGCTGCGCGTCGCAATCGCGCCGTCCTGGGCATTTTTTTTTCTTTTTGTCTTACAAAATATATCGATCTTACCTATGCTATTTTAGAAGATTTGCTCAACTTGCAATTTAGTAAAGTATCTACAGAAACTGCTCATTCACAACACATTACACAAGCCGTAACACAATCAATTTTATTTTGCTAACTCGCAAAAAATAAAAAAGGGCTTCAAATCACGCGCAAAACAAAGCCTGTTACAGTTAAAGCTCCACTATACAAGCTTGGCCTTTTTCCTTTCTCTTTGGGCCCTTATGGCACTATCGTTTTCTTGGCACTTTTTGCGTGCGAAAAAGTGCATACGTCACGTCACAACGAACGTCGTATCACAAACCGTCGAAAGCAATCACACACTCTAATTGTAGAAAACCAACAGATCACGTAACAAACAGCGCGAACAGCGAGCGAAAATGCAAGCCCAACCACGTAACCGGAGCTGGCCTGGCCGGCACACACGCGCAAGCTTCGATCGCAGCGCCCTCGCAGTCCCTAGGGATCGGTCGCGCCCGCCTGGAGAGGGGCAGTTCGGGAACTGGAGACCCGAACATCCTCCCAAGGACGCGCTCGGGCGATGAGAGTTCGGCGCAGGGACGGCGCCAGGGGAGGCTAGGGGTGGCGGAGCGCTTCTTCTAAAATTTCGTCTGCCACCCCAACAGGAAGCAGCTTTGTACGCAAATAATTGCCAACGACGTCGGCTTCAAAACCCAGTGTAACGAGTGTCCAGCCTTTAGAGCCATTCATGCCTTTTATTTATTTTTTTCCTACTAACTTCCATCCACGGGAAGTCGTACCGCGGGCGAGTAAGCTATCGAGCGCTTTAGAAAAAGCTGCTCCCCTTTGTGACGCCTGCTGGCTATAGTCGGTTACAAGTCAAGAAGGTAGCGGCAAATGCCCCTCAAAGGGAATCATATATCCCTCCGCCACCTCCGCATCAAATAGCGTCCCATCGTTTCCGTGACGTTGCGGCCAACGCGCGAGGAGGGTCTTGGCTTTCTGCACATATTTGCTTTATCTTTCGACTTTGACTTAGCATTGTGGAAGCCACGAGAGGGAGATTAGCGTCTTCCCCCTCTCGATCGAAACAAAGACGATTTTCGGGGATTAGCTTCCCCCCCCCCCCCCGGTGGATACAAAGGCTGCTTTCAGGGGCTCGGTCCCTCCCCGATGAATACGGGTCACTGTCATTTCGGCCGATAGTTGCATTACGGCCAAGAGTGCATTACGGCCGAGAGGAGCGGAAGGGCCGTGAGTGGCTTTGAGGCCGAATAGGGCATAGCGGCCGAGAACTGCATTAAGGCCGATAGTCTCTGAATGGGCTAGTGTGGCCACCGTCTCGGGGTCGCGTTGTGGTTGATGACTTTAGTTGCCACTAAATAAGATAGATGGCGCCACATATTTCTTTTATTTGTCAGTGCACATTGTATTTCTCGGTGACGGCAAATAGTGCGCTTTTGGTTTTATTGCTTCCTCCTTTACGATTAATTAAACAAGTAGCGCTTTGACCGCTTCGACTAGCTTTTCTTTTTTGGTACACTCCGTGTCAACATTTTTTAGCAAAGGGCGAAGGCTATGCCCTCGTGAGCCAATTAGAGAGACGCAACGAAGCACGTGACACTTCTCCCAGGCAAGAATGCACTTCAATGGTGAGTTAATTGTCATGTTCTGACATTCTGACTGACTAGCACTGCAGTAAGTTTTGCTGTTTGCCAAGGTATGCTGGCTTTGCTCTCACGGCGGCCATCTTGTGTGGCATTTTTTACGTTTTATTTTTAGCAACTCATAACTATAGTCCGTTGCAACCTAAGAACGAAGGGCGAGGGTAAGACGGGCCGGGGAGGAGGAAGCAGACGGAACGCTGGAGAAGAGAGGGGGAAACCTCCTTCTCTCTTTAGCGTTCCGTCTGCTTCCTCTCCCGGCCCGTCTTACCCTCGCCCTTCGTTCTTAGGTTGCAACGGACTATAAGTACAAAACAGTTATTTTGCAAGCTCTTTTGTAGCACCGATGGGTAAATTATATGCCAAAACTCAGTAGTCACAGCTAAGATACTGCTTACATTCAAAAGTCCAATACCGTCAAAAAAAAAAAAAAGATTCATGCCGAAATTGGTGTTTGGCTGCGCTGAACCTTGACCAGATAGGTTAGCATTCAGAGTGGAAGCGGACATTTCATCAAATGCCGTTTCAACGAAGCCGTTTCATCGAAGCCGTTTCATCGAACGCGGTTTCCTATAACGCGATTTCATCGAACGCCGTTTCATCGAAGCCGTTTAATTAAAACCGTCTCATCAAACGCCCTTTCATCGAATGTCTTTGAAGCAGAGTTCGATAGTTCCATGTTGCCAGCGATTTCTTTTGATGGCTCGAAAGAATACAGCTGCCAGATGCTAAACAGCGCCACAACTTCCGCTGTGCAACAATGACCACGCATGATATTTTCTATGCTTCCCTGGTTACAAAACTTAATATTTTAATACTTAATACTAATTTTAATACTAATACTTTAAAACTTCATATAACACGTGGCCAATGTGTTTTTTCATATTTCCTAGTATGTGTTTTCTTCAATGTTTCGCTGTAAAAAAAGATAAAATGAACTTTTAACATCAACTTCACTCATCGTTTTCGTAGCCGCCCGGTAGAATCAGAGACACAACTAATTTAGTTAAAGTGCTGAAAATTGAAAAGACACGATAAATGTTTAACTGAACTCTTAAAAAGCCGATGATTAAAATATAACAATGTTATACCAAAAAGGCGCCCTAAATTCATAGCATTTATTTGACAATTCATGTGCGTGTATGTGCATAATCCAAATATGCCGATGAAGGAACTACTGATCGAACGAATAAGAAATGATAAAGCGCCGAAAAGCAAATAAATAAATAAAAAAATTCGGATAGGCAAGGCCGGCGTACCGACTGGTGCCGGCTGTGACGAATGAAAACAAACCCCAAACCGCTGTATTTGCAGTCACAAACAGAAACACTCTTAAAAATGTCATAAGTCTACTTTCCCGCAGAAGACTGTAAACGACTTATTTTTGGCGATTAAGTCAAAGCTGTAGCTTTGGAATAATTTGCGGGTTCTAATTTTCCCGACGTGGTAAGATCTCAATATAGATTCTAATGTGTTTACATTTTAACGGAATTGTTCGCGGGACCTATATTTCGCGAATTGTAGGCGATTGGCGAAAATTAGGTCCTCTCGAAAATTAAGTAGTTTACACTATTTGGGGCACCAATCATTGTAATCTGCGAGGCGACCACGGCGATTGACGAGACTGAAAATATGTTAATTTCAACCGTCATGCTCAATGTGGCGCCATCTATCTTATTTGGTGGTCACTAAAGCCGTCACCCACAACGCGACCCCCGAGAAGGCGGCCACACCAGCCCATTCAGAGACTATCGGCCTTAATGCAGTTCTCGGCCGTTATGCCCTATTCGGCCTTAATGCAGTTCTCGGCCCTTTCGCCTCTCTCGGCCTTAATGCACTCTCGGCCGTAATGCGACTATCGGCCGTAGCGAGATGCTCCCGTGCGTCTTACAAAGTGGGGGTCGGAGACAAGTTGGCACCACTCTGTGGCCATTATCTATCCATTGAAGCGGAACAAGGAGCGTTTCCAGTGAACTCTTCTTTCGATTTCGGAGGGATTTGAAACCGGCGCACCACGCTTGTGGGAGGAGCTTCTCCTACCTTCTTGACTTGTAACCGACTATAGTTACAGTCAAGGTCATGGAGGCATCCCGAAAAAGGAAGCAAAACCTTGTTGTGAGTCTGAGCACAGGTGGCAGAGGTCCCTGCTGTGATAACCCCCCCCCCCCTTTTTTTCTTTCTTGTCTCTCCCCATTTCCCTTTTCAATGAGCACACCGCATAAGCTATCTTCGATAAGCCCGTGGGTGACAGCACCTCAGAGCACCCCCCCTCCCCCAATAATTGGTCTCGCCTCCCGCTGCCCCCCACTCATGAAAATCCTGGCGCCGTCCCTGGTTCGGCGGTGGGAGGGGCTTACGTCCGGCTAGATTTAGCCGATTGAGCTTCGCTCTGGATCCACCCAGAGCCTTTTGATCCACCATGTTGTGTTGCCGAGCGAGTGGGGCTTCGTTGACGCGCGATCATGCTCGGAGAGTTTTTGGCGCTCGCGTGTTTTCTAACGTTAGCAGAAGGTTGAAAAAGATGCATTTATGATGCAGTGCTTTATCCGTGTAAGCCACTGATCTCCACTAGAGGGGCTGGATGGCGCATTGAGCAAACAGGAATGAAGCCACCGGAAGTGAGCGGCTTGTCCCGGAAGTGAGCGCTTGGCAGGCTTTGGAACCCGTCGGAGTGCTGGTTGGAAAAGCGTCCAGGGCGCTGGATTTTCGCTTGTTCCCTCAAGAAAGCCTGCTTGCTGCGCAATAACAGCGCATGCGAACCCGAGAAGTATCACGGGAAGCCATTCAATGTAAACATTTTGAGATTCTAGTTGATCAAGATGTGAAGATGTCCCAAGTTCAAATGCCTCATCCTCGGGATTTGATCCAGAACGGGAGTATTAAAACCCAATCAAAGACACAAAAGAGCATTGTCCAAAATATCGACTGAATGCACTAGGAAGCCCAGCGCACGCCCGACTTCCGGGACAAGCATCGAACTTCCGGTGGCTTCACTTGCGCCAGGCTCGGAGAGCAGCTAAGCGCCATCCAGCCCCCTAGAGTAGAGATCAGTGGTGTAAGCGTGAGTAAAAATAACAATAAAACTGCAACCCAATAACGAACGGCGGCCGTTCATAAACGGGCCGAAAACCGTGATATTTCTTAGCGTTCGGCGGCATCCTATGTTTCAGAGCGACCAAATTGTTGCTTTGAACATTCAATGAGAGTTTGTACTACCTTGCGAGCTTTTTGTAGCGTTGTGGCACGCAAATTTGATGTACGCATTTCTGGAGGTGATCCCCATTTTTAAAAATCGGGTGTGCATTTTTTATTCAGTTTTTATGCAAGAAAATACTTTTGCGTGGCTCGAATCCAGTACTTATGATATCGCTGGACATAATTACCAAGTGTCTGAAGAAAATGGGGTGCTACAGTGCTGTGGACTGCTCGAACAGCGCAAGAAAAGGTTCTGAAATGTACCGATTCCCGCAAGGAAAAGAAAACCGCCCGAGAAGCAAAATCTGGGAGGCCAGAATGAAAAGGGCTAACTGGAAGCCGACCTCGAGTTCTCGCCTCTGCGAGGTAGTTTCCCCGCTCGCGTTCATCCCCCCGCTCGCGTTCATGCCGCTTCGCGGCGACAGTCTGCGGCTGCTCATTAGACCGCTTGGCGACGGCCCGCCGGCGGCCCAGGCCCGCTGTCCTCCATTCACCCCCGAAAAAAAAATGTTTTGTCGACAACATTCGTTTTTTTTTGTTTTTTTCAGTATCAATCCTAAAAAAGAAATGCAAATATCGCCTAATGCTTAAACAAAACAAGATTCCGGGAAAAAATCGCCCAATGCCTGAACAAAACAAAATTCCGAAGAAAATAAATACATAAGAAAATACCCCACCGTGGATCGAACCAGTGTCCTGCTTAAACACCATACCACTGAGCTATTCCACAATTTTTTTTTATTGCCTGTTTAGACAAGAACACAAACACAGTCATATGGATAAAAACACATGCACGACGGATGGCCGACGTGCATGAGGGTTAAAAATTTCTCACATTTTCTAGTGCATTCAGAACGGACACACCGTCAGGTGGGCACTTCAGCGTGGCATAAACTGAGTTCAGTCTGCGGACCGTTTCCACGAAATACATCCACACAGGACGTGCATCAACATCCGCGTGCCGCACAGCCATTCTGCTTTGCCAAATCGCGTGCAAACCCAAAACCATAATAAAATCAACAGGAATTTCACTATCTTTGTCAACAGGAAGGAATCTAATGCCCTGGGGCGTTAACGGTAACTCTTTTTTGATAGTCCTCTGAAGGACATCCCAGAACAGAAAAGCGTCCCAGCAATCTAAAAAAACGTGCTCTATGGTCTCAGATTTCTTGCACAGAAAACAATGAACACCCCATGGAACAAAAATCTTTTTCTGCTCAAGCCAAACTTTCACAGGGAGGGTGTTTGTGTGTAAGTAAAAGAAAAAGTTTTTATACCAGGCGGGATTGCCATCTTTTTAACCCGGGATAACACGTCTTGCCCAGGACTTGCCTGGAACATGGACCGGTACAAAGGGACGGGAAAAACAGTTTCAATGATATCACGCGTTAACCGCTTACGCGTGACACCCGACAAGTATTCAAGAGAAAAACGAACAGACAGAAAACGGAAAGCCTCCACCACTTCTCTAAGGAAACTACCAATGTTGCGCTGTTTCCGACAACACGATGAAACGACAAACAAAGGAATTTCTTCTGGCAGTCTGGTCTGAATTACAGTTCGAAGAAATGGATTTGATTGGTCCCGGAGAAACATAAAGCGCGCCACAACCTGCTTGACAAAAATGTGTGACAATGACAACCCGCCTTTTTTGACGTGCCAAAACAAATTGTCCCGACAAATCCTTTCCCATCCAGACCGCCAGATGAACTCAGCGAAAACGCGGTGCAGCTTTTGCACATTTACACGCGCGCACGCCAACACTTGAAGCACATACCAAATTTTTGCAATTAAAAAGATGTTACAGACTGTGGCACGCGTAAATATAGAAAACTCCCACCCACCCCACTTACTACACCTATCGCGTGTTTCCTTGACAACATTTGACCAGTACGCCTTCGAGCTTTTATAATGCTGCAACGGTACACCTAAATACTGCGTAGGCGTTGGCATAAAATTGATATCTTGAAATACAGGAGGCTTCGTGGCCCACGTTCCATGCCAAAGCCCGCAACACTTTTGCCAATTAACTGCCGCACCAGTCAGGTCGCAGTAATATTTTAGGTCGCGAACGGCTTGTACAATACTTGCTTTGTCTCTACAGAAAATTGCGACATCATCTGCGTAGGAAAGTAGTTTGACTTCTGCTCCGTAAAGCGAATAACCATTAATTAGTCTATTTTTCAATATAGTTCTACAAAAGGGTTCTAAATAAATACAAAATAACAAGGGCGACAAAGGGCAGCCTTGCTTGACGGACGACTGTACGCTGATGCGCGCAGACGGCTTCCCATTAACTATGATTTGTGTAGTACACTCGGTGTACGCCATCTTGACAAAGCTAGTTATAACTTCACCCACTCCTACGTATTCTAAGATTTTGTACATTACACTGTGCTGAACACGGTCGAAAGCTTTTTCCAGGTCAATCTGGAGCATAGCGACCTGGTCCTCCTCCTCGTCGCACAGCTCTAATAAACTTCTAGCAGTATGCACGTTTGTTAAAATGGATCTACCTTTAATAGCACAAGTCTGATGCTCCCCAACTATTTCAGTAATAACATTCTGTAACCTACGGGCTAGAACTTTCATTAAAACTTTGTAATCAACGTTACTAAGCGCAATCGGTCTATAATTTTTAACATTCCTTAGCTTTTGGGCGTCATCATTCTTGGGTATGAGTACGGTATGCGTATTTAGAAAAGACGGCGGCAAGTTGTTTATCATGGAAGCCTCACGTATGACTTGATAAAGCTGCTCAGAAATTTCGCTTTTATATTTTTTATACAGTGCGGCTGTCAAACCATCAGGTCCCGGGGACTTTTTCGTTGGCAGTTCCTCGATGGCGCGCTCGATTTCGGCAACGCTTATCGGCTCTTCTAATCTTTCTTTCATCTCGTCGTTTACACGCGGCATCACCGACAGATAGTCACCGAGTTGCGAGTCATTGCCACCGTCCTGCCGCTTCAACAATGCGCTGTAGTAATCGACGAACGCCTTTTCTATAACATCAGGACAACTACTTACAAGGCCGCCATATTCTATTTCGACAATGCGTTTCTTTTTTACATACTGAGCCTCGCTACTTAATGCCCGTTTGGTTGGTTGCTCACCTAAAACATACTTTTCTGCCCGCGCCCGTACAAGTGCCCCTTTATATTTTTCAGTTTCGAGATCCGCGAGCTTGGTCTTTACGCATTTAAGCTCCTCTGTGAGCGCGCCGGGGTTCTCACACTCAAGGCGATGTATTCGTTGAAGGTCTCCCATGAGTAGCTTTTCCTCCGCTTTCTTCCAGTACGCGAGAATACCGGAGCGTTCTATTGCACACAATTTAAATTCACACTTAAACCATTCCCATCTCTCACTCGCGCTTTCACTTACACCAGCCATCTTGCTAAATAATTCCTCAACGGTCTCATTAAACACATCGTCCTCGAGAAGGCTATTATTAAGCTTCCACATCTCCCACCGCAAGTTAGTTTTCTTTTTTCCCCTCCCACCGAGAACAAAAGAAACCAATGCATGGTCCGAAAAGAAAACTGGGGCCACATTGTAACCGTCATACCCTGACAAGAGACCAATAGACACGTATGCCCTATCGAGGCGAGCGTGGCAAGAGGATTGGTAGTGCGTGTAACGCAAACACGTGTTGTTCCTTTGAAAAGTCGCGACATCAACTAAACTGAAATTTAATGTCAAATCTTCCAGCACCTTCGTGCTGTTATCGTAATACCGTATTGTACTAGACCTGTCTCGCGCGTCACAAACACAATTGAAATCACCTATCATTAAAATTCTACTTTGACAATCTAAATATGAGCCCATACTCTGAAAAAAATTCTCCTTTCACTTGAAGCGTTTGGCGCGTACACATTGATTATTCGATACCCCACGTTATTAACAGTGCAGTCACAAATAACGAAACGACCTGCACTGTCGGCAATCACATTTTGAACTTGTGCGTTTAACGACTTCCTTAAAAACAACATGCAACCTCCTGACAGACCATTTGCGCGTGACACGCAAACCTCAAAACACGGTAAAAAAGGCGCCAGCAGGCGTGCGGTCTCTTCATCACTGTGAACTTTTGTCTCCTGAATCGCGAGGACGTCAATGCCTTTATCAATAAGAAGCCTTTGAACCTGGTATTGCTTACGACGCGAGGCGAAACCTCGCACGTTCAGCGTTCCTACCTTCAGGGTATCGGCAACTTTAGGCGTCCTCGCGAGTCAGGGACTCACCTCGTCTAGAGTCCCAGAGGCGCTGCACCTGTACAACATCAACCAGCCGGCTTGTCCGGTCCCCTGGGAACGGACGCAGGGCTGGAATGAAGTCGTACTGTTCTTATCTTTTGCGGGGCTGTCTTCACAGGAGGTTCTGATGCGCTCGAGTCTCCCCCGATCTTTTGGGCGTCGGTCTCCTGTTCTCGAGGCCGCTTCGTCGCTAGCGCGTTGACACTAGCGTCCACCATGTCAACCTCGTTCCCCGGCAGCACTGCAGTTGCCATCGTCGACTTATCGCCCGGTGATGCAGCCTTCGTTGTCGCACCTCCCTTGCTCCCTGTCGCCGGGTCGGGTTTTACCGCACACACAACGGCCGACTGGGTAACCCCGGGCTTCGGCTGTCCATCCGATGCGACATGGTCATGTTCCTTTGTAGCCTTTTCCACGGGCACCTCGGCGGACGGACCCACTCCTTTGACCGCCTCTTCCGCGTCTGCCTCGTCCATGTCGTGTTCACGATTGGCCTCTCCTCCTCCAGTACCCGCAGCCGCTGCGTACGTTTTCACGCACTGCTCGGCGTCGTGGCCAAACCGGTAGCAGCTGCCGCACTTGGGCACCCGACATTCGCGGCGGATGTGGCCCGTCCGTTCACAACGCAAGCAGAGTGGAGCCCTGCCCGGCACCACGACGAGTACCATCCCGCCGGCGATGCGTATCTGATGGGGCAGCTTGTCTAAACTCAGCCCAGGCTTGAGCCGGATGACAGCGGTGCGAGTCATAGACCCGCAGCCCACAACTCCCTGAACTCTCCACTTTTCGGTCCCTACCTCGCTCACATGTCCGTAGGGCGCGAAAGCCGCCCTTACCTCGTCATCCGGCACGTGGTAAAGCAGCCAGTGCAGCTTGATTCGAATGTCCCGGTTTCCCGGGTCAATGCTGACGCAGCGATGGCCTTTAACGACGAGGTCACCCGCCGCAAGGATCTTCCGCTTGCCGTCGAGTGACTTGAAGGTCACGGCCCAGACGTGGTTCATCTGGTATGCCCCCAAGGCGAGAACCTCGGGGAGCAGTCCCAGTTGGCCCAGGGTGTCGCGGAAGTCCTCGACGCGGTACGGGCGGCCACGAACATCAGCATGAAGAAACGCGGTGTTTAGCACCGTAGGCCCAGTTGGCAGGGGAGGCAAAATTATCTTGTATTCCTGACTTGCAGAATCGTTCCTGTCACCGCGGCCCGGCTGGGCCGTTATCGCCGCTCCGACGGAGCTCATGATTCGCCGTCCGAACCCAACGAAGGCCGGAAGAAGAATGAGCTATTCCACAACTTCCAAATAGCCGTGTTCACAGTTCGTTTTATACGAGACCCAATAGGGGACAACTGCCGGCACTTTTTTTTTCAAGGATGAAGAAAGAATAAAACAAATGAAACTGGGACAATGCAACACATCTTTCAGCTAGCAACGGATGAGTAAAAATTTTTCAATAGCGAGCAGCCGACTATATTCAGGAGGAAAGGGAGGAGAAGGGGAGAGAAGGAAAGATAAAAAACGCGAAGTGCAAGTCAGAGAGGGGGGTTTATCTCGGATTTTAAAAATTCAACCTCGGTTTTCGTCAGCAGGAGGGAAGGGTTTGACACGTTGTTATTTACGGTGGTCATGGTGAATGACTCTATGATCTCCCTGCCGAATCTGCTGTCATGCCCTCCCAGGATTTTTGTTTGGGAGGGCATGACAGCGGATTCGGCAGGGAGATGTTGAAAAATTTTTTACTCGTCCGTTGCTAGCTGAAAGATGTGTTGTATTGTCCCAGTTTTAATTGTTTTATTCTTTCTTCATCCTTGAACTGAACCAACACGCTCTTCTCCTAAGCACTTTTTTTCCCGGTTTATTGTGCCGGCTGCCGGCAGAATATCATTTGGCTCGTGGTGGTTCCTTCACATAGTTCAGAACATCTGAGCACGAGTGAGTATTGAGGTGCCCGACCGATTACCACTTAGATGTCCGACGGCTGTCCACTGGAGATTCGCGGATCTTTAGTGAATGTCCACCGGACATCTGTGGTTGGTTGGCATTTACAAAAGGTTTATGGAACCGGCCCCACTTGCAAGTGGTACCACTTGCAAGTGGGTTATGGAATTCAACCCCACTTGCTAGTGGTACCACTTGTAAGTGGTTCCACTTGCAAGTGGGGCCGGTTCCATAATCCACTTGCAAGTGGTAGCCCGAGGCCGGAGGTGCCGCTGAGTCGGAGTCCAAGGCCACGGCCAAGGCTACGCCGGGTCGACTAAAGATGACGCAATATTCTAGAAAGATCGCAGCTTGTTGCCAGGCTCCCGGCTGTATATATATGTAAGGAAGACGAATAAAGAGGGGGCTTTCTGGTTTGGCCTTCGGAGCGGGACCTCTGTCTTTCTTTGGCGTTGTAGCCCCGAGCAGCGGCCTAACGCTACATGGTGTCGGAAGTGACCAGTTAATTTCGCACTTCAGCAGGCATGGAAGGCGACGAGCGGAAGCCACTTTCATCGGGCATGTTCGCCGTCCAGCAGCCACCAGCCTTCGATTTCGACAAGACGGAGGAATGGCCCAGATGGTCGCAAGCTTTCGACGACTACCGGTTTGCGCCTGGCTTGAACGAGCGCAGCGAGGAAGCCCAAGTAAGAACTTTGCTGTACACGATGGGGCGACAGGCACGGGCAATTTTCAAAACATTTGGCTTGTCAGCCGACGATGACTTCCAGCGGTGGAGGAACTAGGAGTAGTAAAATTGGTGAATGGAGTGGGATCTAGCGAAGCTTATGAGTCTCGCTACCCTCAGCTGTTCCAGGGCTAGGAACTTTTACCGGATCCGCCTTAAGCCACTATCCGCCTTGAGCCGGGCACTGTTCCGCACTCAGTCCATGTGGCACGTCGAGTTCCCATTCCGATGAGGGAAGCGGTCAAGCGCGAACTCGAAAACATGCAACGTCAAGGGGTGGTATACGAAGGGTAGAAGGGCCTACAGGGTGGTGCGCTGGAATGGTCCCAGTATTGAAACCCTCGGGCGATGTTCGCATTTGTGTCGATCAAACTCAGCCGAATCGATGTGTCCTCAGGGAGCGTTATGTACTGCCCACCGTCGATGACACTCTGGGTCTTTTGAGTGGGGCAGCAGTTTTCTCAAAACTAGACGTACGCCAACTCAGGGTTCTATCAAGTTAAACTGTCAAAGGACTGCCAGCTCTTAACCACTTTCATAACTCCCTACGGAAGGTACTGCTTCGAACGTCTACCTTTCGGAATTACTTCGGCCCCGAATATTTTCAAAAAAGAATGTCAGAAATCTTGGCGGGTGCACCGGGCGTTGTTAACCTCATGGATGATATCTTGGTTTATGGTGCCAAAAAGGCCGAGCATAACAAGCAGGGCTGGCCTTACACGATCAATCGCCCTGAGCAAACTCCGGCCGTGGCGCCCCCCTCCCCCCGTTTCTTTTTATACGCCCGCATCAACCAGAGACGACATCATGTTATTAGTAAACATGTGAGTAGTGGCCCAACACGAGCGTTTTGTCAGGCGAGAACCGTATTCCAAAAAGCAACGGCGATCGAGACATATAGCGTCGTGTCGAGCGCCGTGTTCAAATCAAAAATCTAGAAAACAAATATTCAAAAGGGAGGCGCGGCGGCGCCCCCTTTTGATGCCGCCCTGGGCGACCGCCCAGGTCGCCACCCCTAAGGCCGGCCCTGATAACAAGCGCCTCCAGCAGACGCTTGAAACGCTTGCCGAGGCGGGCGTAACTTTGAACAAATCCAAATGTTGTTTCGGGGTCACCGAAATTTCGTTGTTGGGTTGCCTCGTCAGCAGGGATGGAATAAAACCCGATTCGGACAAGGTAACTGCTATCAAAAAATTAGAAACGCCCCGAACAGTAGCTGATGTGCGTAGGTTTCTTGGCATGGCTAATCACCTCGCACGATTTCTCCCGCATATGTCGGAAACGAGTGCTCCCTTACGGCAACTACTGCAAAAGGGTCGCGAGTGGACCTGGGGTCCAGCCCATGAAGATGCACTTGCTAGCATAAAAGAAATGATATGTTCGAACCGCTGCATGGCTAAATACGACCCGCAGTATCCCACAATACTCTCCGCAGACGCCTCTGCATTTGGTCTAGGCGCAGTATTGCTCCAAGAGCAAGAAAAGAATGAACGCCGTCCAGTGGCGTTCGCCTCAAGGTCTTTAAAGGGCCCATGAAACGAATTTTGGGATGGGATGAATGATTTTAAATTGGGACTTTACTAATCGCATAGCGTTTAGTTGGCCAAAAGAAAGAGGCTAGAAAGTCAAAAGCCAGCTTTTCGGCACGAACATTTGAAAATATAGCGGACTATTTTGTACCTTCTTGCCTTCGAAAGCTCTCCGCCTTTTCACTATGATACATCCGCGGTTCCAAAGGCGCGTCACCGGCGCCAAACTGACGTCAGCAGAGCCCAGCTCACGCATTGGACACGATAACTGCGTCACTCGGACGTATGCGCTCGTCAACAATCAATCCGTCGACGAATATTTGGACTCGCGTTCGTGGCCAATGAGTGCCCTGACAGAACTTATCGTCACTGGGGAATGACAAGTTCTATGGTGTGCATAAAAAGCACGGTGGAAGCTAGGAGTCATCGCACCGGTGCCGAAGGAATGTCACGACCACGTGATTTCACAATTCGCATTTGAGTTGAGGATTAAAGCTAAGGAGGAAGAAGTAGGAAAATCGTTTCATGACCCCTTTAACACCGGCTGAGTCGCGTTACGCTCAGATTGAGAAGAACGCTCTTGCCTTGACTTGGGCGGCGGAGAGGTTTGAGGGATACCTGAGAGGTATCGAAGTGCGGTTTGAAACGGATCACAAGCCGTTGGTGACCTTGCTATGGAAAGCTCCACTTGACTTGCTTCCTCCGCGAGTTCAGCGGTTTCGAATGAGAGCTCATGCGCTTCAGTGTTAGCCTTGTCTACGTGCCTGGAAAGAACCTTGTCACTGCGAATGCTCTATAGAGAGCACCCCTCCGAGAGAGGCGAACAGATTCGAGCGGAATGTCTGTATCGGATCTCACAAAGTTCGTGGAGGGCTGCATCGCTATACTTCGTTTCAGCTTCCGTCCGAGCGCAGCCAAAGCTACGTGTGGCCGGAGCCAATCACACGCGGGCAACAGGTCACGCGATCTCGCCTGCACTTTTGTATCACTCCGCTTCGCCGCTGGTCGTCAGCGCCTCCCGCGCTCGCCGAGTATTTCGTCTGCTACGGGTGTATCAACGGTATCGTCTGCTACAGGTTTAAAACGTGCCCTTTCACGTTCTGAAATTTAGTCGTAGGGGACGTCAGTACGTAGGCTGGCCGCTGGCGTCTGTGTCCGAGCTTTCGATCCTGTTCAGCATTTCGGCATAGTTTCGAGATGTAAGTACACGTTCCAACGTGCCCGATGACCCGACCGTTGATGTTTCCTTGCATTGTTTGGATATACCGGGGCTCGAGGCGCAGGCATTTCCACCAGCTTCTCGGCGTTCAACGAGATCGGCAGGTAAAGGAGTGCCCTGATTTCGCCGCGTATCAGTGAATTGTAGTGACCCGGACGCTTTTCTTGTTTATAACGCATTCGCGGTACGACGCGGCCGGAGACTCCTGCCGAATTTGAAAGTAGACATTCATCACGACCTTTCGCGCCTGACGCCCAAACGTGCCTTTGCGAAAGGACGTTTTGAAACGACGCGGTGAGGAAAGCAGCGAAGCACATGATTAGGCCATTACGATAACAAAATCACACAGAAAACCGAACGAGCGCTGCAGCAGTGTTGCCAGCGGATGTACGTGTTTTCACCAAGCCACATCCATTGACATATATTAATAAAACATAAACTTCCAACAATTCATTCCTTTAGTCGCAAATCATTCTCAACAGTACACTGGAATATTGTGCAACGTTTACGCACAAAACAGCTATTTAAAAAAAGATATATATATATATATATATATATATATATATATATATATATATATATATATATATATATATATATATATATATATATATATATATATATATATATATATATATATATATATATATATACTTTTGCGGACTACTTTGTGGTGCGTAGAATGCTCTTCTCGAAGTTGCGAACCGTTACCCAGCCTTTGGCTGCGCTCGGACGGAAGCTGAAACGAAGTATAGCGTGGCCGAAGTTAGCCATATCGAAAAAGTAAAGCAAGGCCAGGCGGCAGATGAAATCTGTCAAACTCTAGTTCGCTTCTGCCGGAAAGGGTGGCCCAGCTATCAGTCGCTGCCGGTTTTCTTACAACCGTACTGGCAAGCGAGAGCGACGATCACCATCTGTAATGAAGTACTGATGAAGGACACACGGCTCATCATTCCTCAGTGTCAAAGGGCTGAGGTGCTGCGTCACCTACATGACGGCCATCAAGGAATTGTAAAATGTCGATCGAGGGCACGTGAGTCTGTGTGGTGGCCGGGTTTGGGCTCGGACCTTTCCGCTTTGGTAAGCAACTGCCGGGTGTGCGCGGAATCACGCGAACAGAACGCGGAACCTATGATTCAGACCGAAACGCCAAAACTGCCTTGGCAGAAGGTTGGTGTCGATTTGTGCCAAATCGACGGTGCTGACTAGTTGGTAGTTGTCGACTATCTGTCCCGATACCCAGAGCTAGCCCGCCTCACCAGAATCACCAGTGGCATTGTAATCACCCATTTGAAAAGTATTTTTGCACGGCACGGAATACCCGATGTAGTTTACTCGGACAATGGAACGCAATTTGTCTCCTCATAATTCCAGCGTTTTGCGCGAGAGTATGGATTCCAGCACGTCACGTCGAGCCCGCGCAGGCTAACGGGGAGGTAGAGAGGATGGTTCAAACCATAAAGAGCCTTATCAAAATGTCTAGTGACCCCTACCTCGACTTGTTAATTTACAGGGACATCCTGGGACCCCTAGGGAAAAGTCCGGCCGAACTGCTTATGGGCCGACGGCTGCGGAATACGATTCCGCTGCATCCCAGCAAGCTGGGGCCTAAAGCCTGGTTCAGACAGTTGCGTTTGAGTGCGTTTGACTGCTTATATCGCGTGCCAAGATAATTCCTTGAATTGGATTGCACGCTTCATACGGAGCACAGATGTGCCGGTGACTCGCTTTCGGTTCTCGACGCAACGCAGTCAAACGCAGTCAAACGCAAGTGTCTGAACCGGCCTTAAGATTGTGAACCAGAACCGTGTTCGCCAAAAAGACCGTGCCGCAAGAGCAAAGCAAAAACAAAATTTCGATCGCCGTCACGCGGCTAGGGGCTACCTCCACTGCGGTCAGGTGACCAAGTGTGGGTGAAAGACTGCAAAGAGGCAGCCACAGTCCTACGACCTGCAAATCGGCCAAGGTCATACGTTCTTAGAATGCTCTCGGGATCGGAATTAGAACGAAACCGGAGATTTCTCGTGTACCTCAAACCAAACGAGGGCAGTTACGATATTCCCGGCGGCGTTGACTCGCCTACCACGAGCACTGGTTTGTCTGGGTGGCAAGAAGAGCAGGGTGGCAATTCTGATGAGGGTATCAAGTCACATAGCTCGTTGCCCCGTGGTTCACCTCCCGTTCATGTGACACGCTCGGACACGAGGTGCGAAAACCGCACCGCTATGGGGTTGCCTGTTAACCTTTCAAAACTGTACTTAGCGATTGTCAAATGTCCTGTCACTTTCTTTCATACTTTTGTTGAGTTACGCGAGTGCATGACATTACCTTGTGTTTTCTTTGTGTATCAAATGTTCAGCAGAAAAAGAAGAAAAAAAGAAAGGGAAATGTGGTGTTACCAGCAGATGCGCGGAGCGGGCGCGGCCGTTTCGAGACTCACGGGGTTTCGTGTTAGCCGGCCCTTACAAAAACGATCAATGAGTTTCATTTGAGTTTCTATTCAATTGAATGACTTCCAATTGAAACTCGTTTTATTTGTTTTTGTAAGGGGGAGGCCGGAGGTGCCGCTGAGTCGGCGTCCAAGGCCATGGCCAAGGCTATGCCGGGCGACTAAAGATGACGCAATGCTATAGAAAGATCGCAGCCTGTTGCCAGGCTCCCGGCTTTATATATATGTAAGGAAGACGAAGAAAGAGGGGGCTTTCTGGTTTGGCCTTCGGAGCGGGACTCTGTCTTTCTTTGGCATCGTAGGCCCGAGCAGCGTGCCTAACGCTACAGTTAGACATTTTTTATTGGACTTGTCGGTCCCCAGAAACAAAAATTCGATCCTCATTTAAAAATCAGTGATAAAATACAAAGTTCCTTCCATTAAGCCTTTGTGCAGGTGCAGTCCTAAAGTGGTGAGCTTTTGTCCGGTGATTGTCCGGTGGATTCGGCGCATCGACGCTTATCGCAACGATTAGTTTCGCATTGTTCGGCCACCAAAGCGATTGCTGTCGCAGTGAACCATGTGTTAAGCAACAACTGCGTAATTTTAATAATTAATACAATACTTTTTTTAATATTCGCTTCCGTCGTTTCCGTTCTGCCTTTTCTGGTCACGAGGCATGCAGCAATCGCACTGATATGTTACTTTACGCGCCCAGGTACCATACCAAGGCTGCGATCGGATTTTAACTGGTTGTTACTGTCGCAGAGCCGCTGCGACATTGCGACCGCGATTTATTGATATGCGCAAATTACAAGTGCACATATGACCGCAGGATCAGGAGGTCAGCCACTCGCTCGGTCTTCCCATATTCCACTATGCCAGAGTCGCGAGTGAAGATATTCACGTAGAACCCAACTTTTATCATCTTGAACGACCCGGGTACGATTCACTATCGGACCCTTGTAAATTCTGAGAGCTGCATTTGTCATCCTCTCTCTTTTGGAAAGAGAGTCTCATTGTCGACCTCCACTGTCCCCCGGCTACCTATAGACCATTTCATTTAGCGCTCTCTGGGCGGCACCATTTTGTTCAACAGCAGCGCCCTCTTCATACATCCGGGAAATTCAGGGGGTTCGGCGGGGTAAAACGAGAGAGAGGGCACGCGCCCGACTCCGCTAGCAGACGACAAACCGGGAGGTTGCCATTCTCAATCTTTGGGCTGTAGCGGCGGGCTGTACGGAACATCGAACTCTCGGTCGTGGCTGCCGTTGTGAAGTGGTTCGCGTTCTTAGAATAGTTGTGGCTACTCCAAAATCAGCCTATAGCTCTCTGTTGTTCTATTTCGGTAAATGATCAACTAGCATATCTCTTTTCCGTTACTTAAATAGCAGTTGAGTCAGCCGGCAGTACTACCTTCAACCACTGCGTGTATTGCGGCAGGAGAGCACGTTTTTATTTATTATTTCAGACTTCCACTCATGGTCGCTAAAGGCCTACACCAGTACGAACTTTGTATAGTAAAAAAGGTACAGCAACCAGATTTACTTTTCGCCGGAGAGACCGGCCAATCTGACACAGTTTTCCCTGTTTTTTTTTATTTGCACGCAGGTAACAGCGCAATTGGACCCTGTTAGTTTTTTTATCTAGCATAGTATTACACGATAACTGGCATACCAAAATCTGCGCTTGAAATGTCCAAAATGACGCGTTTTTAAACAGAGTTTGTACGCCGGCCGGATGTTAGGTACTGCCCACTCGGCGGAGCAGACGACATGCGGGTGAGAGGGAGAGGGCATTTTTTTTCTCTATTACCCTCTCTGCTATGACTCTAATGGAACGGTCAAGTCTTTTCGACAGTTCGACGAACGGGCACATTCGCACCATTTTCCGTGCTGCAAATTGGCCTAGGGCGAATTGCCCTATTCGACGAATTGTCCTTCTTCCAGTTGCCCAGTGTCCAATGGACTTTCGACAAATTAGCCGGGTTCGCGGTGCAATACGCTTCCCCTACAAGAATAGAAAGCCACGTGGGACGATCGGTGTTGATGTCGCTGGCCTGTAATAAGGCGGAGCCTCTTGAGGGGGCGGTTCACCGAATGATACTTTAGGGAATAGTCGGGCGCCGCGAAGCGGCGTTTACGGGGGGGGGGGCCAAGTGGGCTCACATTTTTGTAATGAGCAGCCACAGACTGACGCCGCGAAGAGGCGTAAGCGCAGCGCGGGGGTGGGTGGGGGGGGGGGGGGCTTTTATTGTTATATTAGCACAGGATGCAGGCTACTGGTACATCCGGGTGTGAATTTTAGAGTTCTTACCGGCGGCTGTCAAGATTCCGCTTTTCTTTCGAACACTGACCTCTTCTAGGTTCAAAAAAAAAAAAAAGCTGTAGTTATCTTGTTCCCGACAAAGTTTCTGAACGCGTGCACTACACTCTTCGGGTTTGTCCCCGTACAGCCCAAGTGTCTTTTGTCTGTTTGGACCAATGACCTTTCACGGCCCCCGTAATGTCTTTAGTGCGTTAAGCCGGGTG
This sequence comes from Ixodes ricinus, assembly GCA_037355805.1. Lineage (NCBI taxonomy): Eukaryota > Metazoa > Arthropoda > Arachnida > Ixodida > Ixodidae > Ixodes > Ixodes ricinus. The sequence continues at coordinate 329,887 of JAZHYW010015959.1, read as the reverse complement.
TTAAGAAATGCAATATTTTAACCGAATTGCAATCGCTTTCACCCTGCGTCCCCTTCAAAGACGCTGACTGCCCTCTAAGAGAAAGTTTTTTTGTTCCGGTATAGCTAGAAGATAGCAATTTCTGAACATATCGTACTTTGGGGGTTTGTCCCGTACAGTCCAAGCTTGCTTTGTCGGCGGGTACCTGTGATGTTTGAACCAATCAACTTTCCTTCCCGCTCTCTTGTCTTCGGGACACAATGGAGTAAAGAAAACTTACACAAATAAGACGTTTTCTCGTGGCGTTCCGTTCACAAACGCCAATACGTTCTTCCCTCTGCCGGCGGACATCATCCAGTTCCGGCTTGCGCACGCACAAGTATCTTCGTACATTTTCGCGGAAAGTATTCTAACGAAACACTTTGGTGTTAAAAGGAAGATACCGCAAGTCGTGCATACACTTCTAGTTTTTCGACCTCCGGAGCTGCAAGTTTCCCCTGCCTACTAAATACGGTAAGTGGCAACCGACTTGCTGGTTGTGGGCACTTGTTTACAACTAGATTACGTTATTGCGATACCGACGAGTTTACGAAAGTGGAGAGTATCTTTTAATATTCGCGGGGATGGCTAATTGGACGCAGTTTTACCGAACGCCACTTCGTAAAATGAAGCTGTGGGTTAAAGATTGGAACACCAGCCAGTGGCGTCACGAGGGTCAGCGGTACCCCCCCCCCCACTCTCGCGTGGCCCGCCGGTACTCCCCCCCCCCCCCGCTCGTGGCACGCCGCGACACCCCCTGAGCGCTGCACCCGAGGCGGTCCGCCCCCGCCCCTTTGTGACGCCACTGACACCAGCACTTGTTGGTCTTGTAAGAACATGCACAGCGGACTCGGTAGAAAAGATTCGAAGTGAGGAGCAAAAGTCACATGATGAAGAACGCACACGTAAAGTACCGTTTGTTTTAGGTTTTCTCTTTACAAGATATATGAGCTGCTCTTTACGTTGGAGTTGATATTATTGTGATTTCTAGTTTGCTTTTCTTGTGGTACACCACACCAATCTGTCCAAATTTATGTGTACACCCGGTATATTCATCGTAGACAAGCTTGCAATTCCGAAGAAGATAAAGAACAGAACGAATTTCGAATTATTTATTGTGTCATGCTTTTTCGAGTTCAACTTTGTCAAAGAAACCGTGAAGTATTGTTAATGTTTACTATGGAGTAGATTACTTTTTCTCTCCGTGGAAAAACTGCAAAAGAGACACAAGAAAAAATCTGCAAGAGTCAGCGCCAGCAGAGGCTGTCACGTGTTTTGTTGCCAATTTGGGCCTCGAGTGACGTCATATAACAACGCTAAATTACGTCCTGTGGCGTAAATATTGCTAGAAAAAATTTGTTTTTTTTCGAGGAAGATTTGTTTTGTGACATGCTTGTCCCATAAAGGCTGTTAAAAAAAAACACTTTTTTTCTTTGCAGTTACCCTTTAAGGTGCAACCCCACCGTGCAAGCCGTTTTGGTGCTTTTTTAAAGGCTTATAACTTTCTTTTTATGTATCTTACAATATTCGAAATTTCGAATACAGGTTCCGAATAATACACTATTCGATATTCGCTTCGAGAAGAACTGCCTTATTCGCGTTTTTCGAAGTGTTGACTGCGGCAGGTTGGCCCCGTTGAGTGCGCTTCTTATTAAGCACTGGTGCGCTGCGGAGAAGCAAAGCCCGCGGAAGCGAGCTCCGCCGGTGTTGCTTCTCTGCAGTACATCGGTGCTGGGTAAGAAGCGCACTCAACGGGGTAACCCGCCGCGATAAACACTTGGAAAAGTAGGAATATCGTAATTGCGTGCTTGGAAGAAATGCATACATTCAAAGCGGGATGGTGCACCTGTGCCGACTGTATTCGAAAATAAATGGAAACTTTGTGAATCTGTATATTTACATTGTAGTAAAAGTTTTTCTTCAAAATTAAACCGTTATGCAAGAGTACATAAGTTAGGCAGAGATGCCCTTACAACCTGCGTTCATCATGCGCGATTCATTCTTTTTTAACTCGAGATTAAAGAAAGAATATTTTATATAGCAAGATTTGTAAATTCACTCAATTGGGTGTAGTTGGCCATCTCTATGGGATTCATTTTATGTCAAATCCGTCGTTTACTTGCCATCCCAAGACACCAGACCTTCTGGGGTCACAGTTCATAAATATAGATAGATTAAACTTAGTTGATAAATGAACAAGTCGAACAATCTTCACAAGTTTAGCTGGGTTTTCGTCTGAGCATTATGCAATGGTAGTAAAAGCACCTAAAAAACACAAGGACAAGGAAGTAGACAGACGAGCGCTTTGTCTACTTCCTCGTCCTTGTTATTTGTTGGCGCTTTTTTAGGTGATCATGAACCAACTGGCCCAAATTTGTACCTTAGTGATAGTGAAAGGCGTGGAAAAACTGTTCAATATTAGAATCGAAAATAATCGGCCAAAACCACTATTCGCTTCGAATGGGCTTCGAACTGAAAATCTACTATTCGCACAAGACTACTTATTGTGAAACAGACAATAGTTGTCGGACTTCTGGAAAAATTATATTTAACTAACAAAATAGCACGTTAACGCAAAAGACAAGAAGAAGAAAACACATAGGCGCACTAAATAAAAAGAATTAAAATAATTGAATTCCTTATAATTGCGTTTTAAAAGGTTTGAGAGCACTAAAAGTTACAAAAGCGAGCTCCATGCTTTGGATGGTGCGCTTGTTCACTGGAAGAGTAGTTCAGGGCAGCATGCTCGCGCTTGTATGTTCCATTTCGCTCGCACGATTAAACCAAGTACTTTACTGGTAATGTATTTAGTGAAACAAAGCTGACCTTCTGCAAATGTGCAATGCCCTCAGTTTTCAAGTCATTACACACTTGTTTATTATTAGTGTTTTCGTTTCCCACTGCGATTCAGTTCGTGCTTTTTTGTGTGATACATGCATTAAAAACCAAGGTAACCCAGAAACATTCTATTTCGCGGAATGTAAAAAAAAACAACTATGCAACTTGCCACGTGTGCCATAATCAATACAAAATAGTCTAAACTCCACATGTGACCGCTTACCTGAGTAAACAATGTTGGTTGTCAAGAACAATTGCGATTGTATGAAATCACGTGGGAAAAACTCGTTCTAAGCACGCGACCGTTGGCATGCAGTGAGTACTCATAATCAGCGCCGAGATGATTGGTAGCTGTCAGCAGGTGGAGTTTTTCTATCAACCCAGAGTTAGAATGTTTTCTTCTTTCTGTTGTAAGCAATCAGGAGACAACTTACACCAAAATTGACGGTAATAAAGTACTATGAACATTCAGATATAACGGCCTGAGCAGTATATGTGTACAAGCTTTAGCTTTTGATGCACCCTTAACTTTTTATACGCTCAACGCTAGTGTAAAATGTAGTGCTGTTTCAGTCTTAATCAGTGTACCATGTGCGTGCTTACACTATATATTATACAACGTCAAATCCTACCCCTTTGCATCTTTTTAATTTTTGCACACCACTACTTGCGCGCATAAATCACCAAATTAAGACTGGTACATTGCTTAAACTCTGTGTAAAAGCTATCCCCAGACCCAGAATTTTCGCCTGGCGAGTCATTGCATTTATCAGTGAACTCGTATTAATTCTTATCGTTTATTGCTGCGAGTTAATTTTTAACCTGAGCATTTTTTATTATGACTCCTGAACCAGTCCTACTTTGGGTTTACCGAACTCAATATCTAAACCTGAGTGTCATTTTTGTGTGTTTTCCAGTCTCGTGGTTTTGGTAAAAATAAACACCCAGCTACCAAAATGGGACACCTGACCGCCCGAAAAATAGTTCATTTGTTTTGACTTTTGAGGTATTTAATCCCTCGAGCTAGAATTTTGGAAACCTATCTATCACGTCATCACGTTTTCCTGGAAATCTACAAAGAGCCAAACACATGCACGACAAAAGGGCCGGCCCATCATATAAATCTTATCACATTGGAATATGTGTAATTGGCCTCCACAATCTCCGATAACGGCGCACAAGCAATTTTATATTTTTCAACGCGTCGGTTGTTTTGTTGTGCATGTGTCTCGCCATTTGGCTCAGGGTGATTTTCGCGTTTTGTTCTGCCCACATTTGCTGGAGAAGTGAGCACGGAGCGTAGCAAACTGACCCGCTTCCACGAGAACTGGCGCAGCCGTACGCGTTCCAAAGAAAGCTCGTGCAGAGAAAAACAAGCAAAGGACCAGGGATGTCAAATTCACGACCGACTCTATACTTACGACCACTCCATCTGAGCGCTCCCTATGGGTGAGTTTGCTCCCGGCTGAGGGCCGAGTTTTAGCGCTGCCTAGTGAGGGGCTTTCTCACTAGGCGGCACAAAAACTCGATCCCTCTACCTCGTCGTGTTCTTCTGTTATCCGTGGGTGCCTGCCAGCTGATCGTGCTTTCTGGTTTCAAGCGGGTTCACGCTGTAAAATGTTTCTTCTCTATGTAAAGGACACTGAAGGAGTCCAATTCGTTAATTAGTTCGCTTTTTTTTTAGTTTGCGCAGCCAACACCAGATGGTATTGGTTGCGACCGCACGCCACCAACACCATAGAGGCCAAAACAACCTGGTGCAGCGCGGAAAAGATGAATAAATATACAGAGTTCCAGGCCCCGCCACGAGGTGCCGCTGAAACTCGGCCCTCCGGGAGGTGCGTGCTGGAGTGTTTCCAGATGGAGTGGTCGTAAGTACAGAGTTGGTCGTGGTCAAATTCAGGATATAGAAAAATACCCCACTGTCAGTGGCGTCTCGAAGGTCAGCGGCACCCGGGGCAGCAGCCCGCCGTGACCCCCCCCCCCCCCCCCCCACGGTCCCTCCGCTCTCGCGTGGCCCGCCGCGACTCCCCCCCCCTCTCCCGCTCTCGTGGCCCGCCGCGACACCCCCATGAGCGCTGCAACCGGAACGGTCCGCCCTCCCCCCCCCCCTTGTGACGCCACTGCCCACTGTATCGAAGCTCCACCACACACGATTTCTCGCATTGATGTACAGGCCTGGAAGGCGATCCCCATCCCCCCTTCTCGGAGGGCAATTTGACATGGGTGGACCCGCCGGTGCACAAGAAAGAATGGGAGAATAGTATCCTTACAAATTTCCCGCCCCCCCCCCCCCCGAAACGGAGTTCTGGATCCGCCCCTGGCCCGGGACATTACTTGGCTGCTGGGGCCCACGGCGTTGAGATGTGTTCGTTCCTTCTGCGTCCAACCCCGAAACCGCACTGCACCAGCTTGCCTGAGCCGTCACATCTGCGATGTTGTCTTCTTTTTCTTCTATGTCCCGTTCACATCATCACACCATGGCGCAGCGGCCAATGGGAGCCCCGTCGACGCGCGCGAGCCAATGGAACCCAAGCCGAATCGCTCCTATTGGGATCGCGGCGGAAACTAGGGGCCATTTTCGTGCTTCAAACTGATGACGTCAGCTCGCTCCATGAGACAGTTAGTGCTTTCGCATTAATATCCAGCTACAGAAAAAGCAGTATTTGTATTTTCTCAACTGTTAATTGTGGCTTCCTGCGCGAGGCGCACCGGCCTTAATTGTCAGCGTTTGAAAGAATCGCGGATTTTGATAATTAAAATCCGCGAGAAGTATTACCTTGAAATCAAAATACCGCATCTCCGGAGTAGGTATTGTATCTCATAAAAGGTTTGCAGCGTTGTGAAAGGCTCTGAGACCGAAATCTCTGCTTGGGTAACAAGTTTTCGTTCGCGATGGGAAACTCGTTTGGAGGAACTTCAAACGCCTCTAACTCGACAATAAACGACAATTTGAGAATTTTCTCTGGGAATAGGCTAAAGATAGTGCATTGAAATATCAGCCCTTAGTTTAGTTTTCTACAGCGTTATTTTTTCCTCAAGGGACCTAGACGTCTCCGCTTATTTTTACCTTGTGGTGTGTGGGATATTGATTCTGGTTACAGGAAGTAAATATTTTGTTCCTATTACCAAGAAGTTCTGGAAATAGGCGGGTCGTTTTATCAATTTCTGAGTTCCCAGTGGGAAATTAACCCATGTCATTGTTCTAGGGCTGGGCGTCGATTAAAAGTTTTAATTCGATAAATCGAAACCCTTTAATCGATTAATCGAACTCGTTCAATTTCCATGTATAAAATTTAAAAAAAAAGTCATTAATATTATTTTTCGGCTTTGCTGAATTTGTGATAAACTGTGAAATATACAACTTAGATTATAAATCAATTTTGATGTGTAGTTAGGGACAGTTTTTATGACACATTCACAGATTATTACATCAGCAATTTCCGGCATAAGCGACCTCCTTTGATTGTTCACAATGGTCACTGCTGCGCTAAACGGACACTCGACCGGCGTTGAAGTGCTCGGGACACGTGCAACCTTCTGCAATTTTCTGTGGTTAGAAATCTCGTCATTACAGTTTTATTTATTCCAAAATTTGGCCTCAAGTTTACTCTTCACACAGGTGTACTCGCCCACGAGATCTGCGTGGTGAAAGCGTCTAATTTTTAGGTGGTTCGTCAAAATTTTACCTATTGACCGGTTGGTTAAAAAATGTAATCCCGATTAAAGCATTAATTGATTAATCGGTGTTACTAAAAAACGAAAATAAAAACATCCGACAGATGGCGCAAGCTTGCGGCTGCCGCTAAGGTACCTCGATAGAGGGACTTTAGCTGCCGCGAATGCCCCCGATGTGTTTGCGTTTATCTTTCGCCTTTATCAAGGGACTTTAGCTACCGCTTGTCCCAGAACCTTGGGGTTGCCGTTCTTTGTCAGCATAATCAAGCTCATGTACATTTCTTTTTTGTGGCGTGATGTCGTGTTTTTTTTTAAAGGCCGACAACCAGACACGAGATCCTGCAAGGCAGAAGGTCCTCCTCACCCTAGGGGGGATGAAACAGGCAACGGTGAACAGGTTAAAAGAGGGAGAGGAGGAAGCGGGGGAAAAGTTGAAAGCACAAACCGGTCGTCGGTCTTTAAAAACTTTAATTGATTCAGTTGTGACTTTCGGTGCAGTGAGCCATGGTAATTTCCTGCGAAAACAACCGGTGAACTAAGTTCTTTATTCAACTTAAAAATATTTTCACAATTTTCGTACCTCACACAGATTATTTATATGTTTTCTGGGACTATAAAAATAGGGAATAAGTTCAGGCTTATTACGGAAATACAAAATAATCACACACAAAACAGTTTTTTTTTTTAAGTACGCATTGTTGAACGTTTATTTTCCGCCAAAAATCAGAACTAAGGGTGCGAACTAGATGCCAAAGTTTCAAAACTAATCGTCATATTATTCAAAAGTTGTACGCAATTTTCTGAAATTTTCGATGGGACACTGGCGGCCGACGGAGAGCTTGAATACACGAATTTGTATGGCGTCAATTACCGAGAACGGACCCCATTTTCGCGTTCAAATTGTCAGAAAATCGGTTATAACTTCTGAGTAATATAACGGTAAATTTTGAAAGTTTGGCATCTGGTTCGGATTGCAAGAATTATATTTGGGCAAAGAATTAGCGTTCGGCGAAGCGCAGTTTATTTTTGCGGTAGAAAAACTGTCGATATGGTTCGGCGGACACGCTCTAAGGCTTGCCGGCACGTTAAAAGGATGCAAACCTTTGATAGAAAAAGCTCTGTCTTCGTCAGACTTTCTACTCGCACCATCCAAAACCTGCGCGATATTGTCTCAACCGCCAGAATATTCTCTCCACGAGCTTGGTAGGAAGTCATTTCCTCCTGGCGAAGTTTTCTCAGTGGTAAGCCAAACACGACACGATCGTCTTTTCAAAACGTCCGAAGCTCTTTGCAGCGCTTCGCATCCTCCGGCAAGGGCGACGCGGAGGCTCACTCCTGGCCCTAGGCCCGCAGGCTTGGGCTGTGGCGGAGCACCATGGACAAGCTGAGTGCAAGGAAGCACAACACGAAGAAAATCGCCAGACCGACGTACCAGAAACCGAGGCATTTGCTACTCGAGCTCGCAGGACCGCCTGAGACCCAGCTTAAGGCCTTCATCGTTGTCGTCTTTCACCGCGCGGGGCTTGCCTTTGGCAAAAAAAAAAAGAAAAAAAAGAAGAAAAAAAACATCGTTCCTAATTTACACTTTTGTCTGAAGTCAGGAAGCCCTGACTTCAGACACAGCACTACCGGATTGTTGTTCCCGCTGTCTCCACTTCGCCTGACCTCAACCTTAACCAGAACCTGTCCAGTCCTCGCATGCTGTCTTCAACGTCCACCGCTTCCTGCCGCGTCATTCCGCTCGCAGCACGGCAACAGCAACAGCGCCACTTCTGGAAGCTTCATCGCCTGCTGTTCTCAGAATCGCTCCGTCCCCTGCAGTCTGCTACAGTCCTACAGGCGACGTCTCTAAGGGGGAGCTATCTGTAGCAGTTAACACGTCCAGCGTCACCGCCAAGAAAGATAACGAATGATCTCCTTGGGCGCGAGCTCAACGGCACGTGGATTCAACAGAACGTTTTCACCTGAGCTCGGAGTCGGTCGCACCATCTCTTCCGTCCTCAACATCGAACGCGCTACAGATCCATGCTCACACAGACCCGTGGCCTTGACATAATGTGCTACAAAATTAAAAATTACACCATCTTCCCGAGGGGAACCACGGGGTGATGCGGAGCATCGTGTTGTTTCCGAGGAAAGAGTCAGTTGCGTGCTGACGTCGAGAGATGGCGCCACCGACTGCCCTAGCGTTACCCCCTACGCTGGCCTTCGTCGCGGCTCGCGGCAGAGAAACTTGGAACGCTCGCCGTTTATTTTTTTCACACTTGAAGGAGAGGAGACTAGAGGAGGAGAGTTGCGCGTGCGCGCGCGGTGTGAGGAGAAGCGAACGCACGCGCAGTGCACGCAGCTGGTAGAGAGAGCGAGCGGAGAGAGTAACGCGCAGCTGTTGGAGAGAGGGAAGGAGGAGAGTTGCGCGTGCGTAGTGCGAGTGCGGACTACGACGCCGACGCCAAGGCCGCGGGACATAGGCCCGAGCAAGAGATGCTCCGCATCTAATAGAGCGCATGATCCAAAACCGCTTGACATGGTTCCTCGAAAAGCGTAATCAGGTATTTCCTTGGTGGATTGGGCGCAATTTAAAGGCTCCATGCTCGCGCCTTTAGAGGTGCTAGCGCATGCTTGCACGCGCAAGTGGATACCAACAAAAAAGCGCCCCAAAACCGCTGTAAAACCACCGCCGTTTTCGGGCAAGCCCAGGTCTGTACCAGAGCACAGGATTCGTGCGGATCTGTTGCGCTTCCGAATTCAGTAATGAATGATGACCCGGCCACCCCCTTCTCGGAGGGGCCGGAGGAGGAGATAGCGTGACAGCCCGAAAGCACTTTCTCTCAAGCTCCCAGGCGTTGCTATTCTCCCTCTACAAGATTATAGAAGATTAACCCGTCACTCGAAATTCACCCAAAAGCAGCTTTGCGGTTAGTTGCGGTGGCCCGATCTGTGGCGTACTTCGACCGCTTCGGTGGCTGGAACAGCTAGGGCATCCTGACGACGTCAGCCTCGCCGCAGGTTCGCTCATCCCGAGACAGACTACGTCACGATTGCGCCGGATGTCACGTGCTCTCCGCTGGCTGCTCTCCGAGCGCTTGCCAAAGTGGGCCGTTCATAACGAAAAATACATGTCCATCAGGCTCAAAATACAAACGTGCGATTGTCATTTACGGATACTGTGGATCATATTCAGCCTATTTCTGAACACGGCGGGTATATTTCAAATTTCGTTGAAGTATATCTTTAAGGCGGTCCAGCCGCACATGCTCCATATGTTTGCCTACACAGGAGGTCAATGAAATGGGACGGAGGTTTCAAGTTTCATTGGCTTGCCTGGTTTAGGCATGTAAACTATATACAGTGGCGTTCTTCCATTGCTGCGGAAGCTTGCCTTCTGTCCAACACTCGTTCATTATTTTGTAAGAGCTTCGATTGAGGGATCACCCAAATTGCGGAGGGTATTATTGTGGACTCCATTCACTCCTGGGGATGAGGAAGTGCGCAGCTTTAGAGTGGCTGCGCGTATCTCAGCTTCCAAAAGTGGGTCGTCGTCCAGGGCAGAGTTGGCTTGCCTCGATATTCCGCCTGTTCCCTAGTACATCTTGGGGGCCGACATATCGATCTTGAAGTTCCCTGAGGAATTTATCTGGGTCATCCTTCTGCTGATGAATAAGCCTATAGTCAGTTACAGGTTAAGAAAAATTTTCGAGGGAAAGGAGGGCAGGGGAGGAGGAAGCAGACAAAATGCGGGAGAGGAGAGGAGGAAACCTCCTCCTCTCTTCAGCATTCCGTTTGCTTCTTCCTCTCCAGCCAGAAAACTTTTCTTAACCTGTCACTGACTCTAGTCACTTGGCGGCGATGTTCGGCCTTGGTTGCATCAGGGTCTAACAGATGCATAAGTAGATGTCAGGTCTTGGCCACACCGAGGCTGCCTTGTATGCGACTGCAGGCTTGATGCCATTGCTGAGATGTGAGCTTGGCTGCGTGATTAACGATTTCTTGATCTAACTTTGTGATTCGCAACTGTAGCTTACAGTTGCGCTTGCCTTGTGCCATCCAGCGATTTTGCATACTTTTTCGTGCTTGCCACATGTAGCAGCCGACTATCTATCTCTGTTCTTGGTCCAGATTCTTCGGGGACAGCCTCGCTCGTGTGCGTTTGGACATCCGCCTGTAGCTCTGCGGTCCAGGCGTCCAGATAAACGATAATTTCTGGGGCCGCTTGTTGCTGTATCACCCGAAGGCGGTCCCATTCCGTGACTCGGAGACCTTTGTTTTTGCGTCGCTGTGCCTGAAGGCCAATTGAAATTTCGAGGATATAGTGATTGCCCCCAGGAATTCTTGCGTATTGTGCCAATTACAACTGTGTGCATTTTTGGCAAAAGTAAGATGTTTTGTGTTTCGGCCCGCAATCTTTCCCCACGCGTGTAGGTAGGTCTGGATCTGTGAGGATCGTGAGACTTTTCTGTTGCGCAGAAAGCCAAATTTGGCGTCCTTTGTCTGTTTGCTTGGAATAGCCCCAGGCCGGATGTGCGGCGTTAAATTTAAAATCGCCGACTATGTATTTTGGGCTAAACCCATGGCGGCGCGAAATAGCGGGCCGTATCTGTATCTGCTCTCTTGAGGGCGACTGTAGATATTGATTATAAAAAGACTTCCGTCATTCTTTTTACGGGGAATGATTTCTACAAATACGCGGTCTATTCCAGATGCGGAGCTAGGATCGATGTAGTGTTGTATTGCTGTAAGGTTCCTATGAATGAGGGTTGACGTCCAGATGCCTTGCTCCTCTCCGTAATATGCCTTGCAGCTTGTGACTTTAGTTTTATGTTTGGTCTCCTGTATAGCGATAACATCTGGGTGTTTTGGGTTTTGATTATATAAGGAGAGGAGGAACTGTTGGAGATTCCCCCGTTTGTGTTGAAAACTCCCACAGTTCCACTGCCAAATTAGATCATTATTTCTGCCCACCATGTTGGGTCTGGGGGATTTGAGTGGGTGGGGCTTGCGGTGATTGAGTACGTGAGCAGTAAGTAGACTGTGGTTGTTGGGGCATGTGTGGGTGTAGGATTGTAGCTATGGATGCTCCGGCATATTGAGTGGTGTGCGCTTGCTCAAGCGCTGTTATGCGCGTCTCACACTTGTTTTAGTGCTCTTCGAATTAATTAAGATGGTAATTGATGGCTTGCAGTTGTTGATTAACTGAGGCGAGGGCGGTTGTGAACATGGTTTGCAGGGTTCCGGGTATTATTTCAATGAGTGCTGTTTTGAGAGCCTCTTTGTCTGTGGGTGTCGTTTGGGTTGGTCTAACCGGTGTAGGAATATGATCGATCGAGGTAACTGCTTTCCGTTTTTACGGGGGGCCCTGCGTGTCCATCGGTACCGAATCAGTGTTTGTCGTCTGCTTGTGTGGGCGTTCTTGTGAACACGTGGGATTTGTTTGTTGATCCTTGGTTGATTGTCGGTGATGTACGCATGCGTTTGATCTCTTTTGCGAGTTTCTGCATGTCCTGTCTAAGTTGTGTGTTTTCTAAGATGAGTCGAGCTATTTCTTGGTTGTGCGAGTCGTGTTTGTGGAAGCTTACTGCTGCCCAGCTCACCTTTCGCTCTTTCTGTTGGCGGTTGGCGCTTGGGCTGCGGCTGGGGAGCTTGCGGCTTCGGCTTTCGCTCTTACTGGTTCCTCTGCTGCGGCTGCGGCCTCAGCTGTGGCTGCGGCCTCTGGATGAGGTGTTGCTGGTTCCTCTGCTTCTGGTGGACGAGGTGAAGGAGGAAGAGGACGAGGATGTTGCCGTTTGTCGTGTCGCCTCTTTGACCGGCCCCTGGGTTGAACATTGTTGGGCTGAGTGTCTTCGTAGGACTGTTGCGCTTGTCGTTAGAGCCTGCCTGCGCTGTTTGACGATGCATGGGGTTTCAAATCTCTTGCGACATTGTTTGGAGCCGGAGAAGTGGGCTCCCCGCAGATGAGACATTTGGGGTGCATGGGTGGTCCTCGTTGGGACTCTCTTTTCCGCAGCCGGGGCAGCGTTTGACTTCCGGCGTGGGGTAGATGTCAGATCGATGCCCGGTACGGTAGCATAACTTGCAAACTTGCACTCGATTCTTGTATTTATTGCAACTTAGCCAGACCCCATTGCAGAAGGCGAAATGTGGTACCTTCCGGTCTTCAAAGATGATGAGCACCGTTTCGGACTTGCCGACCCACCTGGCTCCGGCTATCGGGGGGTTGTAACTGCTGACCATCAAGTTTTCGAGGATTGTGGGTTCGTCGTGTTCAATGGGGACTTACTGGATGACGCGATTGTCATGATCTTCTGCTGGGTAGTAGGCTGAGATCGCATGCTTGATGTGGTTTATCACGAATGCTTGTGCAGTAGCGTACCGATCGGCTCTCGCCGGGTCCGGAATGCCGAGAACGAGTAGGTTATGTCTGCTTCTACGCGGAGATTATCGGAGGTGGATTCGGCTCTTGAGAGTCGAGCTGCTTCTTTTAGAGCGGTCCCAATTTGGGCGGGGACAACAGCCGTGACGTCGAAACCTTCGCGAGGACGGAGCACAATTTTGTAGTGCTCTTTGGGTAGCTGCGGGATTTGCGGGCCCCTACGGCGACGCGGAGTGGCGGCGTTAGGCTTACCGTTCGCCTGTCAGGGTTCGTCGGCTGCTGAGCCTTTGTTCTCCGGTGCCAGTGGCGTAGCCAGGAATTTTTTTCGTTGGGGGGGGGGGGGGGGGCTGAGGTGGCTGGGATGCCCATGACTTGGGGCGCGATAAGGGGGAGGGGGGTCCAAATGCATGTGTATATTATAGGGTCGGCTGGATTTCGGGGGATGAGCTGAAGCCCCATAAGACTCCCCCCCCCCCCCCCCGGGATACGCCCCTGTTCGGTGCGACCTGCGGGATTTCGTTTACTGCGCAGTAGCGTGAGCCAGCCGGGTTGCTGGAGTTCTTCCGGCGAGATAGCCGTGCCTTCGAGGACGACTTCAATGGTGGTAGCGTCGGCGGCCGGGCATCTTGCCCCGGGAACTCGGCGGCGATCACTAGGCTTAGCTCAGCCTCGGCGTGGTCAAGTCGAGAAGGTGACGAGAATGGCAAGAAATCGGCTCACTCGGAGAAAATCAGGTATCCACGCGTGACGGATCACTTGCTGGATCAAAATCAATCACTGTTGGAGATCGAAGCCCGAAAGTTTTGGGCGATAGGGCTGGAGGTTGACGGAGCGCAGAAAACCGTGGCCATCCACAACGGCTGCTCCCAGCGCCCTCCATAATTAATTAAATCTTCATCTCTTGCCCTGCAAATGTAGCTTCACTGTAGCATTATAATTACTACAGGAAAGAACACTTTACAATTTCGAACTTACATTTATGTAAAGTACGTTTTTTCGATTTTATTTCTTTTATTTTATTTATTATTACTGCAATCCCTGTACTTCATTTCAGCCTAAGTCCAGACATAGCCGATGCTACAAGCGCGGGCTCCGGGCTTTCAGCGTCCTGCCAAGCACGCGAACTCGTGCAGTCCAAGCACTGTTCAGGGCCACATGCTCGCGCTCGTGGCATCGGCTGCGTCTTGTAAATTTGTCACCGATAAATTTTGAATTTCCAAAAGTTTCCTGAGGTATATGTAGTAGAAAGTGTCTGCTAACGATAATATTAAACAGATAACGTGTAACTTAATTCGCTGAGGTCCCCAGCGAGGTAATTAATTACATCTCCGAATTATACCCTGCATCTGTATCTTCCCTGCAGCATTCATTCGACTGCAGGAAAGACCACTTTACATTTTCGCGTTTGCGTTTCTAAAAACAACTTTTTTTTTTTCTTGCGATCACAATTTTTGTTGCGTTTGTTTCAGTTTTAGAATGTTTGCCCGGCACAGTATTTCACGACATGCAAGATACAAAAAGGGCTCTGACCTCGTCGAAAGGTTCGCAAGCTTTCTTTTGGCCACAGAAGTGTTAATTGCTTTCTCGAAGGCCAAAACAAGGATTAGCGCTCTTGTGAATGAATATGCACTTATGTCACTGTATTTGAAATTGTTTTGGTAAATATTTGAGATGCGACTCGGTTATAAGGAAATGAAGCAGTGATAGTTTTCTAATTTAACAAAATTATATCCAAAATAGTGAACGGTGCCTGTTTTGGCGAAGTATGTCTTCGATGGAACGTTCGGAAAGCAAACTGCACCGTTCGAACCTTAATAACTATGAACTTTAGTAATTTTATTCTACGATTTCTTTAAAAATACACAAATGAGACCTGGTTTTTGAGATAAACGGCCCTGAAATAAACCGCTTCGATAGGCTCTTTCCGATAGTCTCAACGGGGCGTTTTCAGGGGGAAATGGGACTTTGCAGGGAACCTGCAGAAAATGACGTACATTGCTCGACCTAAATTGAATACGTGCTTCCGTAATTGTATTGCACGATTCCCAGGGAACTTTTCAGGGTTCCACCTCTTCGTCAAGATATCCCATGCTGAGTTAGGCTGCTGCGACAGGATCTATTACCCATAGCCTGAACGGTGCGTTTTTGTGGGCAACTGCACCTTCGCAGGGAACCCGCAGAAAACAACCTAGACGTTTCATATCTATTGAATACCTACCCCATGAGCATGAGATGTAGTACGGGACTTCCTGGAACTTTACGAAGTACGTCCAGTTGGCCCCTGGCTAGATCTTGCCTAAGGCTATCCAACCACACGTGTTTTTGGGCAACTGCGTCTTCGCGGGGAACCCGCAGAAAACGACCGAGACGTCTCATCTTTCATCGAAGAGCTACCCCATGATGTAGACTACCTGATTCCCGGAGAACTTCGCCAATACACTCCCTGGTTGTTGAGATAAGAAGCACTGAATGTGGCTACGTTCCTCAAGAGCGAACCCTCGAGCATTTTGGGAAAGTGCTCCTCCACCAGGAACCTGCAGCGTGCAACTAGAGATGGGCAAAACGGCTCACTTCAGTGAGCGGCTCGGAACGGCTCAGTTCATTGAAATGAACCGACACATTTGAACGGCTCACCGGCTCACTTCGGTGACTGGGTCGATCAGGAGCGAGCCGGATCTTTTGAGCCGCTCCTTTAAAGAACGAGTGAGCCGTGGCTCTTTCGGAGAGAGAAAGCGGCGAAATACGAATTTGAAACCATCGATCGTGGGCTATCGATGGGTATAGGCGCGGGCAGAAAACAGTTAAACGAAGTGCTTGAAGACATTTGTTGGCATTTCTTTCGAAGCGGGTAATCAGGCATAACAGCATGTGAGCGAGCTCGAGGTGAAGGCAAGCCGTGAACCAATAAGGGGTTAATCTCCGGATGGCTACCATAGGCTCAGCAGAGGCTCCGTCGACGCTAGCGCCAAAGCCCCATTCAGTTACAGCCCTAGCAGGAAGGTGCCACTTTTGTCAACAAAAAGGCTGTTTTCGTCGTCATGGCAGCAGGAACGGAACGGAGTTGCTCTCCGGCACTACTAATAGATAGTGTGCAAATCGCACCCGTCAAAACACCCGGCCAATCCCTAGTCCTGACCCGGCTCTGACTCGGGACTCGGCACGGCTGACTGAACGAGAGAGAACCGGCTCCCAATAGAACCGCCGCTCACCTTTACCGAGCCACGGCTCACTCGCTCTTTAAAAAGAGCGACTCAGAAGATCCGGCTCGCTCCTGAGCGACCCATCTCTACGTGCAACCCATATGGCTCAAAATTATTTAGACATCTACTCAAAGAGTTGTGCTACATGATTTCCCTGGAACTTTACGAGATTCGCCCTGATTGTCGAGATAATAGGCGCTGAATGAAGCTACTTTGAAAGAATCACGTTCCGAAAGCGCCAACCATTGAGTATTTTGGGAAAGTGCCCCTCCACCAAAAACCTGCAGCGTACAACCAATATGGCTCAAAATTAGTTAAACGTCGACTCAAAAAACTTTCAGCCTTTCCACTCTGCTGAAGATGGAAGACCAGCGCAGCTGTACTATAGTGCGATTGAAGTATTTATAAAAACTGTTCAGCCGGCGTGGCGCCCTGTCGTCGCCGGGCCTCGCGCTTGCGCTTGGCTTCCGTGGCACGATCGTCGTCCGTGGCGTTGGCCCGCCGGCGCCGGTCACATCGCCGCTTCTGTTCTCGGCGGCGTTCCAGGCGAGCTATCTCTTCTTTCGCAAGGAATTCGGAACCACTCGACGCAGTGGAACTCGAGGCGATAGCGGCTTCGCGGCGTTTGCGCGGCCATTCGCGCTGCTGCGCACGTCGCCGCCTCCTTGCGCTCCCGCTCTTCTTCCTCCGAACGAACGGCACGCGGTCGACCCATCTTGAGCTCAAAGGGCAACTGATAAGAGCGCTAGCGCGATCTCGACGTCACGGGACACAGGACACACACTATTGGTAGGTGAGACGATGACGTTTTATTCATTTAGGGCCGCGCCAATCACGGGCCGTGTTCGATGGCACGGACGAAGGTGGCCGCTGACACGGACGCCTGGGAAGAAGGTGAAGCTGCGTGACAGCACAATGGACCAGCTAGCCTCCGATGCCGACAGCGGTGGGGGAAAGACGGCACGGAACACAATGGGCGACAGTCCTTGTCGTACGCGAGTGAGGGTGACGGTGAACGGGCTCGAGTTTTGTGTCGACGCGCCGCTTGTCCGCGGACACGATAGTGGGGAAACTAATCCTTTACAGCTTCGCTGTAAAAGTTGTGCTACATGATTCCCCTGGAACTTTGCAAGATTCGCCCTGATTGTTGGGATAACAGGCGCTGAATATGGCTACTTCGAAAGAATCACGTGTTTGTTGTTTAAGCACCAACACGCTCAAATAGTACAAGTAAAAGAGCACACCTACGAGTTTTGGGGGGAGTGCACCTCCGCCAGGAACCTGTAGCGCGCAAGCTATATGGCTTCAAATTCTTTAAAGATCTACTTAAATAGTTATACTATATGGTTCCCCGGAAACTTTGTGAGATTAACCCTGGTTGTTGAGATAAAAGGCGCTGAATGTGGCTCTTCAAAAGAATCAGGTTCCGAAGGAGGAAACCTACAAGTTTTTGTTTTCGAAAGTGCGTCTCCGCCAGGAACCTGCAATATTCGACGTATGCGGCCCCGGGCCTATAACAATTGAAGTATGTACTAAAATAGGTGTACTACATGTTTTCCCAGGAACTTCGCAGGACTCACCCTGGTTGTTGAGATAAGAGATGAAGTTAGCTACTTCGACAAAATCCTTCTCCAAATGAGCAATCCGGCGAGATTTTTGAGGAACTACGCTTCGTCTTGGAACCTGCAGTGTATTAATGCTTATGGCTTGAAATACTTTAAATACTTAGCCAAATATTTGAACTCCTTGATTTTCACTGAACTTTGGTATATTCGACATGGGCGTTGATATAAGAGCCGCTAAATTGGGCTTTTCTTACAAATCCAAACAAAAGGAAATCTCGAGCTTTTTTTTTTAACCATGCTACTTTCTACACGGAAAGCAGCCTAAAGCTATATGTATTTATATTGTGTTTATTCCAAAATAAAAATAAATAAAGTGAAAAAGAAAAACTCAAGACTGAAGGTTAGTCACACATGTGTCGTCGTCTTGCAGGGATGCAGAGACAAAGAGGGGTCAGAAATGGGAGATGATCGCAATGCAATATGCTTGCATAACACCCCAAACGGATGAAAATGACAGGAATATACGGTTGCCAGTGATATATATATATATATATATATATATATATATATATATATATATATATATATATATATATATATATATAAAAGGCTGAACAAGCGTCTAGATTAAAAATTATCGTGCGCTTTTTGTTTGCCTGAAAATGTCTGTCCATGGCGCCTTCATGTGCGCTTTGCTTAGGGTGATGAAATTTGATCATTTTGTTCCGATCGCTCATTCTTGTTTCCTTTTTTCTGGAGCGAGGGAAAGCGTCCCCCTGCACGAGCCCTTGGCGTTGGCTGTGCTACGGTGGCATTTTGTTTTCAGCGATTTCTTTATAGTACCCCGTGAGCGTGTGCAGTCGGAATCGGGTAGTACGAAGAATGGCATCATGCTAAACAGAAGGACATAGAGGCACTCTAGTCTGTCCAGTTGTGGAGGGTGTTGATATATATATCGATATATATGTTTTATTTGTCTAAGGATTAATATGTGTCAGCGGGGCGAAAACGTCCGACGTTTCGTACGCCGCGTCAGGAGAAAGGCAGAAAGGCCATAACATACAAAGGACGGAACGGCTGACGTGTCGTAGAACGTATCGGAAGGCCTAAGATTACCACGTATTCAGCGTGGTCGGATTCGAAAGATGCGTCGGCCATTTTGTTTTAGATGTGTGTGGCGCTGAATCCGATTAGCCGTCAAAAAATATAGACGTCCCGTGAGTTCCCGTCACTCATGTGATGCTGTCATTTGCTGAAGCCAGGTCGCATTCGGCCATTTTTTTAAGAACGTGACGTTTTGATTGGCTGGCGCCATGTCGAATTACGGAAAATTTTTAATTATCTGACCTCCTGATGGGCTGGCACCATGTCGGGGATTCGATCACCTCTTTAAATCATATGAAGTGCTGACTGGAAGGTGTCAGGTCGGATTTCGCTATCTTTCTGAACGCGTCCTACGACTCGCGGCCCGTGGGATGACTGGATCTGCATATGTCTTGTACTTCAGTCATCCGTTTCTGTGTGTTCCGTTACTTCAAAGACACACAAAAAGAAATCAACAGACATTGAAAAAAAAAGTTACTAAGCTATCAATAGAAATATTGCACATGCGCATCATTTATTCGGCTTTTATAAATGTGTCGTCAGTCCCCGCCTTCCCGGTCATTCATTGCTGAGTCAACTCTGACTTTGGCGCTATTAAGTATTCAGCGGTGCTGTGCAAAGTGTGTGAGCCATATCTACTGATATAGCTCATGCGATTTCGCGTGAGCTTCGCTCGTGTGCACCGCCTTGTTTTTTTTTTGTTCTTGTTTTTGTTGATGATTTTTTTAAATGTTTTTATTCAGAAAAAAAGGGTTTCATTACGAGGCAGACACCGAAGAAAAAACTCACAAAACTAGAAACTATAAAAATAGAAATTATTGCCATAAAGTTTTTATGTAGGAGACGAATAAGTTCATGTCGTAAATTATTCTGAGTCGGACTGAACAAAAACAGACCTGCACGACATGACATCATATGTCATAAATAATACAGACGCATTCCTCACTATACACTATTAGACAATTAATCACACATATCTTGTTGGTTATTTAACCTCATCTTAGCATTTATGGCGCACACGCTTAGATTTTCGGAAACACGCGCGCGCCTCCATTCATCGTCACGCTAATATATATCAGAATGGATTAACCCTCCCGAAGATGCACCTGTGCGTGCTTTTTCGTTAATTTTTTGTTGATGGGAGCTTTATTTCTTGAAACAAAACAAAAAAACCTGCGTCCCCTTTTTTTTTTTCGGGAAAAGCGAGAAATCTGTTGCGCTGTTTCCGTGGTTTGCTGGCTCGCTCAGTCAGTTCCCGACACGCTTTGTTTGTGGCTGGACCAGCTTGACCTTGATTGCGACTGGCGAGACTTAGCGGGAGGGGGCGTGTGATTGCGGGCACAGTGTGCCATGTTTACAGCCCTAGACGTGCGTGGAGTGCCGCGGGGTCGCTGCAACACAACGAGTGCGAGTGCCCCAAATTTCTGCGCGAGACGGAGTTGAAAGCCATACAAGGAAAGGACTTTCCATTTGGCTGGTGTCTTTACTGCGGCCATTCGCCAGCTATCCATGGACGACTACAATATTTGGGTGAGAACTATGTTTTCGTTTGGTTTATTTGTACAAACAAAAATAGTTTTTTTAATAAAGAGTTTAGCCCCCAACTGAAATGCGTTTGTCTTTTTCTATTTGGTTCGTTTTGGACTGTTCCTTTTGGTAACTGTAGCCTAACGAGATCTCTCTCCTCTCTTTGGGTTTTTAGACACCAAGGATAAATTTCCTAAAATCTTTACACAAGTTCCACAGTTATGAACAGCTCGCAGCTAATTAGCGCAATGTACCAGGCGTATCATGCATTATCTACGCGACGCATCGGGGCAATTTCTTTTGATTCACAACTGCCATTCTGTATATGTGCGTAATTATACATGAAGCAGCACGTTGGGCTTCCTTACACTACTCAATTCACCTGGAGAAGTCACTAGAGAGATTTAGTAGATCGATTTTGAGCTCCAATAACGATATCAGATAACGATATGATGCATGGGCGCCCTTGTGTTTACACGCTTATTACGGCGTGCGTTTTCTCCACGCTTCGGCGATGACGCCTTCAAGGCGTGTGAAATGCGCGTCGCGGTTGAAACCTCTGGCCGCGGGCATTAGGCTTTCTCGCATTTAGTATATCGTCTCAATAACCAAGATTATTGTGACGATATACTAAATGCGAAAAAGCCCCATGCTCACGGCCAGAGGTTTGCACCGCGACGCGCATTTCACACGCCTATAGAAGGAGTTATTATCTAATCGTGGAGAAAACGCATGCTGTAATAACCGTGTAAACACAAGGGCCCCCCTCACGCCTGCCAAGCGTTAAACGATAGCACAGTTCACGCTTAGGAAGCGTGATCTCTAAGCGTTGAAAAACACCACTCTTAGAACATGCGTGTAAAAGAATCGCTTTGCGTCACGCCTGCCAAGCGTTAAACCATGGTGCAGGTCACGCTTAGGGAGCGTGACTTCTAAGCATTGAAAAACACCACGCTTAGAACAAGCGTGTAAAAAATCTTTTGAGTCACGCTTGCTCCGCGGGAACATTTTTGGAGTGTAGCGACACTCCTAACTCTTAATCCGGCCCTGCTCACCAATGATGGTCATGAAATACTGCACAGCGTTGAGAGAGCCACTTGCGCAAGCGAATGACTTTAGCACTACGGTCTAACACCTGTTTGTTTCATAAGGACAATTTGTGTGAAGCTGGAGCTACACACAACTTGGGGATATAAGCGCGGCCACCTTTATGGAAGGAAAGATGCTTGAGCTGGCATATATAGCTTCTGCTCTTTATAAAGCGACGTGGTTATTGTTGGACGATTTCAACATACTGCACGGTGGAGGAATTCACCCGAGACCACGGAGCAAGCAAATACTACATGAGGTCGATGAAGCGGAAGATTTTAGCATTTGTAGGGTAAGTTTTGTACGCGTTACTAAAAACTAACCAATTACAATTACAATATATACTTTATTGGAAAATGTAACTGATTTCAGTAATCAATTACTGCATTACAAAAGTAACTGAACATTTACCAGTAAGTAATTGATTTCTTTTCACGTTTCTCGCTAACGCAAGACGAAAGTTACAATAATCTTACGAGGTAAAGTCCTGCGCTCCACCCGACACGTCTGGCCAGGGTGAATGCATTGCATTTTCTGTTCGTCAAACTCTGGGGCCGGAATCCTGAATGCCTGGAATATGTACCACTAACCATAGTTGCACTGCTTTGGTAGATGGCTGTGCTTTGGCTCGTGCAGCTTCCATTGCTTGTGTCCTGGAGGGCAGTCAATTTAAAGCACAATGACATGTCACGCTAACGCAAGACGAAAGTATACAATAATGTTACAAGGCGAAGTCCTGGGCTCCACCCGACGCAACTGGCCAGGGTGGATGCATTGCATTTTCTGTTCTTCAAACTCGGGGCTTGGAATTGTGAATGCCTGAAATATGTATCGCTAACCATGGTTGCACTGCTTTGGTGGACGGCAGTGGTTGGACCCATGCAGCTCCCATTACTTGTGACCTGGAGGGCACTCAATGGACAACACAAATGTCACGGTAGCACAAGACGAAAATAATATGAATGACTAAATTATGGTAACATTTAAACTGCGCCCTTCTGAAACGCATCAGATCAGCTCGACACATACAAAAGGAGTTTCGAGGTGAAACAATCCATTGAGCGATGTACTATCGGCAGAAAAAGTTTACATGACATGGGAATAAACTAAACAATTTATTTGCTGCGCTAACTTGCAGCAAGGACGTGCTTCACGAGCCTCGGTGAATCTTCACCCATCAAGGAATATTGAAGTCATGGAGCACGTCCGGACTGCAAGATTGTGCAGAGAATAATCGTCTACTTCATTACCGCGTCCTATGAACTTTCCCTGCCCATATTACGAGCCAAATCTGATTATCTAAAGAGAGTGTCACGTTCATTTTTCGACACGGCGCGGGATGGTGCACTTCCCACGCAGCACAAAAACTATGATCGCTGTATGCTGACAGACATCCCCCAAATGAGGCTGCTGTAAGTGCTGATGACATTCGTTGCATCAATATATAACTTACCGTGCTTCGTCGCCGCTGTGGTGTGGGCTCCTTGCGCAAGGAATGTGAGGTAACAGTGTCTTTCCTCAGACGCGGGAACTTCATGTTTTTACCCAGACTCCGACTTAGGTGAAGGTGCTGCTCGAAGTCGGGAGGCACTTACTTGATCGAGTGACGTTTTTGCGAACGCCCACGTCTCACCGAATGACACTTTAGCGAATGGTCGGCCGCCGCGAAACGGTGTTTACGGGTGGGCCAAGTGGGTCCATATTTTTGCAATGAGTCGCCGCAGACTGTGCGGCGGGGGGGGGGAGTTAACAGCGCTCCTGTTATTTGCTAAACCGTCGAGATTCGATCAAATGGCGCTGTTCGCTAAAACATTATTCGCTCATGTGATATGGACCTGCTCGAAGTCTACTGGTCAGAAATGAAGCGAACAAATCCTGACGCCGCTGTCCGCAAGACGACGGCGCAACCAAATGCTACGTATTGCTGCATCGGTCGGCAGTTTGTGTAAACTAACGTCACCTGATTGATCACATGTCCTTAGCCGACCTTTCGCACAGCCTATACTACCGCAAACAAACGCTGACATGATTGAAGAGACGCCAGTTCGCAAAGCGAACCAGGAGACGACACACAAAACCAAAACCAAATGCCCCCCCCCCCCACGGGCTTGTTGCCTTTCCTCTTTTTTATTTTTTTCCCCATGGTTTTCCAATGCTCGTTACGCGTCCGATGTAGCAGTGCGTGATGCATTCAACCTGTGGCCAACGGAGGGATCGCGTTAGATTATGCTTTTATACACGGTACGAAGCCTATGCGGAGAGCAAGTCGTCTGCTTCCTGCGCAGGGGTTGCAGTGACGTCAGAACGACGCCGAGCTCTGATTGGCGTTGATTGAAAGGATAGTGGGTAGACGTCAATGCTAGATGCCTCGAAGTCTACCCACTATTTTGTTCAATCAGCCAATAAGAGCTTGGCGTTCCGACAACATCGCGACCCCTGTGCAAGAAGCAGACGAACTGGCGCTCCGCATTAATTCCTAACTACAACTTTAAAAGATTATTTCAACGTTCAAATAGGCCACTTTCAAAAATCCCTCCATGTAACACTGCGCGCGTTGCACGCCGGGAACCGGTTGGCCACGGAGCAGAGTGGCATGGTTTCGGTTTTGATCAGACAGCCACTGTCTGTACTCCATCAGCCACACGCAACTTCCATCTGCACTTTCTCCAGGCGCATGCGAACGTGCTTGCACGACAGGGGCACCAGCAGGGACGTTGCAATCCATCGTTCTACATTTGACTACCTTTGCTCAAAATTCGGCACATCGGGAACGACAAAAATAGTGCCAAGTATGTTTTTTCTCGGTATCTCTCGGCAACGCCTACAGTATTGCACTCTAGAAAAAGACGGTGCGTCTAATTTCTCGCACAACACTCGGAGAGCCAATCGCCGCAAGTTACGGAGGCAGCTCAGCGAATGACAATGCCGAAACATATATTTAGAAAAAAAACAAAAAAACGCAGTCTGAGTTGTGACATTAAGCAATGCAAAACGTCATGCTTGCATAATTGCTTAATGTCACAACTCAGACTGCGTTTTTGGTCTAAACATATGTTTCGGCGTCGTCATTCGCTGAGCTGCCTCCGTACGTTGCGGTGATTGGCTCTCCGAGTGTTGTGCGGGAAAGTAGACGCACGGGCTTTTTTTAGAGCGTGTGCACTTGTAGGAAGTCGCAGCAATGAAGACGCAAACAGCGTGTTCCGTCACAACACGATGATCATGACAAAATCTGAAACATGAAACCAAAACTAAGTGGCCAACTGGTACCCAGAATTCATTTCGTGCCACCGAGCCACCAGGGGCGCTTCGATTCAAGAAAATAACTTTTTTTATCACATATCTCACCACCGAAATCGAAACCAAGAGCGCGTCATTCGTTTGAGCCAATCGCCTGAGGAGGAGCCCGTTGTCGTAATGCTTCGATGGCGCACTTATAAGTTCACGTTTCTGCCGCCGTCTCGGTGGGGTCTCTGACATCGTTCCCGGCGCGATTATTACCACAACTGTTGAATTAATTGGTTCGGCACCCAAACTTCTGTTCGAGCTAGTAACTTGGTGAACAGTGTCTGAGACGAGCCCGACGCCCATTTCAATCGTCAAATGAAACTTCGAAAAAGCTTAAGGAGTCCGGCCGAAACGTCGAAGAATAAACCGCCCGTTGTTGCTGATTTCCATCAACGGTTTCGACGTATACCGAGCCACGTTTTGAATGCCCAGCTTTACAATGAAAACATCGCTATGCGCGTATGACATATCTAATCATATATGTATATATATATATATATATATATATATATATATATATATATATATATATACCTATGAAGACTTTCAAAATCTAAACTTTAGCGTTAAAAAAAAAAGAAACTGTCTTGGGAACAAACTACCAGCTACTATGGACGTCAGTTATCAAAACATACTAATTAGCTAGCTAATTAATTAAAATTGTTATATAACTTTTTAATTAGTGGAAATAGACACATGGTTTCAGAGAGAAAGTTGCTAAGTGTTATCGAAAACCACTAAGATCAGTCATCTTCAGAAAGGCTTTGAGCGCGTGAGAAGAGTAGTAACGCACTAATGTTACCACAATAATTTGAGCTCTTTCGGAAACATATAATTGATTACTTGTAATTGATTACAAAAAATAGCAATGAATTACAGCGAACGGAACCGCAGAAAAATAGTAATTGAAGCATTAAAACGTTTCAGTAAGATGTGATTGATTACAAGCAATCAGTTATTTCTAACTCGTTACGTGCAATTATTGTTCCAACTTCGACGTTCTTTTCACGCGTAAAATGTGTTCACAATCAATTAGAAAAAAAAACACTATATCCTGTCAAGTTTCCTAAATACGCGCCAAGGCCAGACATATTTGAGACTTCACTGTGTTTGTGCTGTCCTTTATTAAATCCCCGTCTAGCAAAGGCAAAATGTTACAAAAATATATTTCTAGTGTTAGTGCGCGCACTTGATCTTATAACTCGAAATATGTTGGCCAGGTATGTTCGTGGATTCAGCTGGAACCAGCTTCGAATTCCGCTTACACACCAGCTCTCTCTTAAACTAATCAGTGCACCGGAGGTGCCTAAGCCGGCTTGCTTAAAAAATATATAAATAAAATAATAAAGGATTGTTTCGCTTAATTCGAAACTCTTTCTGAGCTGTTTGTGTGCTATTCATGTGCTATTCACGTGCTTATATTTTCAGTGTCTTACCAACAATCAGAAGCATCGACCCAATATCATTCTTGCGTTCATGAGTTTGTTTGTGAGTTTACTTTGAATGGGAAAGGCGGAAGACCTGAGATGTCTAATTCTCCGTTGATAGGCATGAGTGGAAGAAGATTAATTATTCTCACTTTGAGGTTTTTGACGAGAATCCACCAGATGGCAACTTTCAAACGCCATATAGTGTCGAGAAGTGCCATATTTCACGCACCGTTTTCTATGAGACACTGTGCGCTTCTCTTGTGCTATAAAGCAGTTAAGATCAAGCAATCCACTCAAGTGATACATCACAAAGTGAAGGCTAGGAGTGTGACAAACTGCTTCTACGTCGCCAGCTGCTGTGCAGAATCAACATCACACTAGAGGTTAGTCTCGTCTTCTCGTGCTAGTAGCCTTCGCTGTGTTCTCAGCCTAGGTAAAGCGATCGCATAGCTCGGCCCTTCACCCATAACGCGCGGAATAGCTGAACCTTGCAGTCAGTGATAAAGTAGAAACAGACATCTCGCAATGCCGGTCTTATAGAGCTAGGCTTGCAGGTGTTTTCAAACAAATGGCTCAAATGAGACAGCATCACGGTCACATGCGCTATACATGCAAGACCAGTATAGCATCCTGCTTGACCTCTCTTCTTGATTCCTTCTGTCTCTCTCGCTAAAGTTAAATGGGCCGTGCAACGATATTCGCTTAGAGTGTTTTTCACTTTGCACGAGCTTACTGGCACCATAGTGGGACCCAAGCTATTACTCGCACGCAACGCCACTGACCAAGAAACTCCTTGGTTGCGGTTGCTGTGACTGGGTGGGGACGATCTCAGGGGTGGAACCAGGAGTCGGGGCTGTGGCTCATTGATCGCATAGCCCCGAGGAAACAGACCTGGAGTGGGATTACTGCAGTAGAACTTTCATGTACAGTGAATATACAGGTAGGTGGTCGACATTTTAATCGGCGTCTTTGGGCTCCCTGAGCCCATTTGTTATATAGCCCTCGAGTGAGAAGGCCTGGAGAGAGGAGCCTTCGCCGGAGTTCGAATGTTCACGTGATAATCGAGTTGCGGGGAGGGGGGGCGGCTGATGCAATAGACCTATTGCTAAATTACCCAAGCATCAAGAAGAATGCAGGGAATGGTGTTTCACGCGCCGCACGTGCTGGCGTCTGCAGTAGTAACTGTGCTAAAGCAAAGGCCTAAAACTAATGGCATCTTGCACGCGCGTTCGTCAACGCTTTTATTTGGGTTATTTACTTCGAACCTTTTATACGGTGAAGGCGTGCGCGTGCGGCGCGTGGAACACCCTTCACTGCGTTCTTCTTGATGCTTTGGTAATTTAGCAATAGGTCTATTGCCCTGCGTTTTTTCAGCGAGATGCAGATGGTGCAACCCGTAGCCGCTCTTTGCCATGCTCCGGTGCCTGATGCAAGGTGTCGACGCTCTTGCCGCTCGGATTGAAACAAATGAACACACACACACACAGCACACACACACACACACACACACACACACACACACACACACACACACACACACACACACACACACACACACACACACACACACACACACACACACACACACACACACACACACACACACACACACACACACACACACACACACACACACACACACACACACACACACACACACACACACACACACACACACACGCACGCACGCACGCACGCACACACACCGGTGTTCTTCTTTGCGAGAGCTGGCGGTCCCAGATCGTCTCGTGGCTTCCGTAAGTCTTTCCTTTTGTGTTTAGAGCCCTCAGCGAAGGCCACCACCCGCCTGATGTCTCAAGGGTTCTGCGCCCCGGGTAGAAGTATTCTCGGGCAGTCTCCCCTTCAGCGCTCCCAGAAACACAACACGGTGTAATTTCAAGGACACAAGCGAGCGTCTTCTTTCAATCTCTCCTTCGCAAAACTTGATGACGTAACTGGAAAGTCGCAGTTCCCCCCCCCCCCCAAGTGACGATATTTGAATGGGGCTCATAGATTGGACCAGAGCACTGCGTGAGCACTCGATTTGGGCTCGTGATAATCAATAGCTCGACAAGCATTTTAGTAGTGGCCCGTGTCCAATCGCTGCAATGACGACAATAGCCGAACCATAGCAATGCCTCAAACTCAGCGCGTGTCCTGTGCTTTGCCAATCCCAGCGCGTGGCTATGATCGACTTTGGCGGATTATAATCGGCTCCAGATCACGTGGCCGGTTGGCTGCGAGTTGATGGGGTAAACGCTGCTCGTTTTTCTTTAATTCTTTCTGCGACTTCTATTGTGTGTGCAGACGTGTACAAGTTACTCAAAAAAGTAATTAAATAAAGTTACTGAGTATTGGCCTCGAAAGTAATTTGAGTAGAGTAGAAGTTACTCAAATGGAAAGTAATTGAGTAAATTACTAACTACCGTAACAAAGTAGCGAATTACTTTTGAAGTTACTTTTATATTTTTTATAGTAACAAGAAATGTGATCATCAAATATTTTGATCCGTTAGCGAAATTCTGCTAGCCAAATATAAAGCGGCTTGTGTTTTCACGTAAATGCTTTAATAGCTGGTTCTGCTTCTGTGTGATTAATTGTTTTGTACTTTTTTGTTTTCTGGTCAATGATGTACTGTGGATTTATCATTTCTACTTTGAGGTTTAGCACTGCTCTGAGCTTGATTTTGCAGACAGTGTTTGCTTGTTTACAGTGTTGCATCTAAAAAGTACTTGAAGTAAAGTACAAAGTCAATTAGAGGTTATGTACTTCAAGTATAGTAAGTACACCGGGTGCAATGTACGTGAAGTAAAGTACTATAAATACAACATACTTTTAAAGTACAAATACTTTTTGACACAATCATTCATGATGCCCTTTCATACTCTTTTTTTAAACTTTATTTTAACTGGTATGCATTGCTCCAGAGATAATCGGAGGTAGCTTCAGTTTTTTTTTTTTCGGAAATGGCGGCAAATATTGGATAAAGTCAAGTCGCCACAGAGCATGTTGTTTTACTCTCGCTGACGAACTATTTAACACGATACACTTATAAGGCACTTATTTTTATCGGTCTTATAGCCGCCATTACTTCACTCGAAAGAAATGACCAGATGAGCGTCTCGAAAGACGATAGCGCGTTTTCACATGATCGATACGTCATTTTTTGTTTTCAAATTTGAGGAATGTACTTTGAAGTCGGGAATTTTACTTTCTTCAGAAATTAGCAGAAAAAAATACCTTAGTAAAGTACAAGTACATGCTCAGAGAATGTACTTCAAGTAAAGTGCAAGTTTTCTAATCCTACTTGAAATAGTACTTTAAGTACCATGTACTTTAAGTACTTTCCAACACAACTTTGTTTTTTTCTTTTTTTTTGTAAAAACGGTGGGGGATTTATTAAGATTTCTCGAACGATCTTCGAATCTTGGAAGACCTGCATATTCTGAGTTTTGGGAGGAAAGGCAACGCAAAGAGGTTACCTTTACGTTGCCCTTTAGCACGCGATCCTTCAAGTACAGCACAAACTACGGGAGCACCAGATGGGCTTCAGAGCGGGTGCTGCATTTTGTTGCCTCCTTAGAGTGAGGCTGCAGTGTGTACACCTCCTGTAAAGGGCGAGAGTTCGTATGTTGGGGAGAAGCGGGGACAAACCCTTTCTTTAAATACGTCAAGTCTCCTTGAGCTTCGGGACACAAAGAAATGCCAGTCTTCGGCGCTAATCCCACATTTACTGGGCCTCACTTGCGACGTGTCTGTCCGCTCCCCGCGCCTCGTAGCAGGGTTGTTGCAGTGGGGGGCTCGTGAAAATTTCAGAGGGTTTTGGACCCTCCAAACCACTCCCCCCCCCCCCTGCCAATGCCACATGCTTCCCCCTCTTTGCAAATATGAGCTGATCTTCCAACATCTTATTTATTTTTGTGCAGGAATGTTTGTTGACCAGCAAACCTACCACT
Organism: Ixodes ricinus; assembly: GCA_037355805.1. Lineage (NCBI taxonomy): Eukaryota > Metazoa > Arthropoda > Arachnida > Ixodida > Ixodidae > Ixodes > Ixodes ricinus. The sequence continues at coordinate 299,830 of JAZHYW010015959.1, read as the reverse complement.
AAAATTCAAAAGTAATTTGTAATTTGAGTAGAAGTTATTCGGAAAAAGTAATGAAAGTTAACTACTAATTACCGAAATAAAAATGTAATTGAAAGTTACTAAAACTACTCAAAAAAGTAGTTAAACTACAGTAACTTGAGTAGAGTAATTGAACTACGTACAAGTCTGGCGTGTGGTGAAAAGCGAACGCGTGTTTCATACGTCATTAACGTCAGAATTCGATCTAAGCGGTGTTCGCGCAATGGTACAACAATCTTTGCATCGCCCCTTTAAAAGCTGAGCATTCCACTTATTCTCCACATAAGAAACAGATTTCAGATTTCATTGAAGACGATTCTCCATATTTGTATTGAACTTCGACACTTTTGCATCATCAAAAATGTTGTGTACTATTTCCAGGCAGTTGTCATTTGACTAACTCTAGTGAGACGAAACTTCCTCTTTCGTTTTCATTTTCGTGTACACGCTGGTCGTGGACTTCAATTTCATAGACAAAATGTGGTCTCTCCTTCTTTCTTGAGATTTTACTATATTGAACCTTTTTGCCCACCACCAATGTTCGGCAACCCATCATCTAGTCATTCGACCGCCTGTGGAGTATAGAGTATCCTGTCACTTGAACTAGTTTAGCCGCATGAACTCTTCGATTAAATGCGGTGATGTTGTATAATATTTAAAAAAACAGCTCATTTATATAAAAAAAAAGCCTTACTTGCTCGATATCTCCGGAGATGCCCGATCCCACGAAAGATAGCCCACATTTATTTTTGGCTTGACTTGCTTTTTTTTTCTTTTATCTTTTAGTTACGAAAGATAGCTTGTTTTTAATAATCGTTGTGTTTGGATGAATGATGGCCTCGGCGTAAATGCGGCTAGATAGCTATGGCGGGAGATAAGCGAAACATTTCTGACTGAAAAGCACAGTAATCTTTGCTTCATATGCCCCTAGTCACAATAGCAACTTAGGCAGGGATACATGAATAGCATTTTTTCAACTTTTCTTGATTGCTGATTGCCATCAAAAGTTAGCATACTCCTTATTTTCACCCGATTTGCTCTTGATTTTAGGTAGGCTATCTCTCGGGATATTACGATAACATTTTTCTTCGTTTAAGGGACTTTTTTAATGAATGTTGTATATAGTTAATTTTTGGGACAATGGCTGACAACGCGTTTAAACTCAAGCATGCCCTATGGTTACAACAGATGCTTAATATTAGACAAAATCATAGAAGCTTACGACTGTTTTTGCAACTCCTGTGTGGAAGATTAAACTATCCAGTGAACGTCCAGCATTATTCCTCACGACACAAGAATAACTAAGAAAGCGGGTTTAGGGCAGTACGCAAAGATTCCTCCCGAGTGTTCTAAACCTGTCTTATTTTTCTTTCTTTCTGCACGCAGAGGTTTGTGAGGCGAGAACCAAGTTACGTGAGACGGTACACACGACTGATATACGGTTCTTTCGATTCCGGCACCATGTTGACACCACGAGCTACCCCGTAGTGAGAACACGAGGCAGGACGGTGCGAGAGGCCTGGTGTTCACGACGGGTGCTCGCTCATTTCTACTTCGAGCCAGCCTCGACACCGGGGCCCCGATTCTGGGACCCGCGTCGTGGTCGCGAGAGGCAGGCGAGTCTCTCCTGAACGAGGAAGGGTTCCGGCGCCAGCACGCATGCGTTGAAGAGGCGGGGAGCGAGGAGACTCTCCGCTCCGATTGTTCAATACGCGTTTTTTCCTGGGAGCTGCTTTCTGATTGGGCCTCTCCCGCGGAGTGCGTGGAGCCCCCGAATGCGATAAACACCGGGCCCGAGTACACGCAGTTGCTTCGGCGGGTTCTCGCGGCTGGTCACGCTGACTTTCGGGTAGAGGGGCCCTGGCAGCTGCTCCGCGTCAGACGTTCGCCAACTCCGGGCTCCGGCCCCCGACGCTGGATGCCGGTGCCCCTTGACGCGAGCGCGGACCGCGTCTCCTTGTCACCGTAGTCGTCCACTTGCCCGAACACATACCGCACGCAGTCGTCCCTCCGTGGACTCAGCGGCCGGTCGACAGAGGGAGCCACGTTCCCCGGAAGAATTTCTCTCTTTGGTAAGTGGGCCAGCGTGCCAAAAACTTGTCGGAGTCTGCGTTGTTCCGAGCGCTTGACAATGCTTTGGCGATGTTCATTTTACATTATTTCTTTTTTATTTCTGTTTTCGCGTTGTTAACACGCTCTCGCGTCCCAAATTCAAGTGTGCGCCTTACAGTTTGTGTTGGCTTTCGCGGAATAAGTGGATGCTAGCACCAACAAAATTACCCGAACAATTCGCAACAAAAAGCTTCGAGGCGCAGAAATGTTCACCGAGAGTGAGAAATCCTCCATCTCGAAATGAGCATTTCTGTGCTTCGTTTCGACTATGCTCGTAATAGAGATAGAACTTTTGTTATATATACACATATATTAAAAAAAAAAAAAGACGGGGACTTGTAGTTTTTTTGTTGGCAACGAGCACGCGCACTTGCTTCACTCCCGTTCCGTGTAAAACAGCAGTTCTCCTGCTCAGTGCCAACAAACTGGCGCAGCTTAATTTTCGTGACCTCATGTAACCCTGAGGTCGAAGGTTGAATGCATGATATGCAATTTATAGGGATGTGCGAATAGTGATTCGAACCGAATAGCGCTGCGTCATTCATAGCCTTCACGGTGCAAGAGAAACTTTCGACAACTGGTTCTTTTAACTGTGCTCAAGCTGGAGACAGCAGACGCTATTTCATTTGATCTACGATTCACACAGCCCTCATAAATCTACCTTCCTGGCGTAAAGAAGAAAAAAAGCGTTTAAAAATGAACAGAGTTGTCCTGCTCCATATGTCGGATCTGTAGTAAGCTATTAGCGACGAAATGTTTCGGTGGCGCCCTCTCATGGTTTCTGTTGGTGACGTCACGACCAAGAATTTTCCCCGCCGTGGACGTTGTGAAGGTGTAATCTTTGACTATTTATATCGTCAGTTGCGAACTACAAGTTCGATGGTACATGTGTAAGAAGAAGAACGGTGGAAGCTCAGAGTCGTCGCGTTCTGAAACCAACATCTTCACAGTTGACACCTTGACATTGCGCCGATTTCCGTCGATGAAAGAAACATGAATCCGGGTAAAAGCGTCAAAGTGAGCGTTTGGCCAATCGCGAATTGCGACCACAGCAACGCTTTTGGTCGCGCGAGTCGCTGATAGTGACTGACAGCCGAAGGAACGCAGTGCGTTGCGAGTCCCTCGCTCCGCAGCCAATGGGATTGTGCGTATGAGCCGATAAAACCGTCCAGTCCTTCATTTTTACCGCTGCCTTTTAGTGGATGACACAGAGAAATCGAGAGGGGAAAAAAAGGAGGGGGAAGGGGGATTCATTCGAAGGACCCTATAGGTTTCAGCCGAACTTCCCCCTCCCCCGGCTACGTCACACCTTTGTAAGAACGCCACACACGACAGAAGTTACGAAGATACCCAAGAGCAGTCTATGTCTGTTTAGCGCGTCACCCGAAAAGGAGAGTTGAGGTCCTCTGTGAAGCGAAGAGCGCCAACGCCAGTGGCGACGACTCCCGAGAATCTGCACGTTCCTGCTTCATAGTCGTCGGCAGCTCACGTGCGAGGAGCGTGTTCGGAATGACAGAACAGAGCTCAATAAGAAACCCTGGGCAACAGCAACGCTCTGCCGGGAGAATCTCACTATTTATTGCGTTTTTTTTTTCTTTGGGTTATTTTGCTTGCATCGACTGTAAACGAAAAAAAAAAAAAAACGAGGTTATCGTCGAGAAAACAAATAGTGATAGTGACCGCGTTTTGTGTTTTAATGAGTACAGGTACCGTTGCTAACGTAAGTCGCCATACAATGTACATAGTTAAATGTATGGACGACTCCACGTACATATACTACTTGGAACATCGTACGAGGATTTTATACCTTACATTCGCTAAGATGTAATCTACAGAGCGTCACCCGCTAGGTTTAGGACCATACAAGTGTATACAGGAGACGCAACATTAAGTTTCACTTTCTAAACAAATACCCACATACATTATGCATTAAAAATAAAATAAGACAAAAGGTATATCTGATTTGAATCTGTATTATTCGAACCGGCGACGGTTACCGAGCCAAGCGTCGGTTCTCTACGGTTTTATTTTTAAGCCCTTGAACTTCCCTCGACGTCCCATCGTTTGGTTTGTACGCAGGGATAAACAATATTGGAATAAATGTGCATGAGATCACTGACAGCTCAATGAAACGCAGGGCGTAGCGCGTCCCGTGCATCTCATGATCGCTCCGGGACCAATCAGATTGCGGCATCAGCCGATAAGAACGCCGAAGGACCAATCACAAAACGAGAAGCCTGAAGATGTCGAGCCATACCCTGCGTCTCTTGACTGGCAACGACCAAACTGAGGTATTAACCGGGGCTTGTTGGTTTATGGTTTGACAGAAAGGAAGGAATATTTTCTAATAACAGGCCGAGCTATTTCGGCTCGATATGTAACGACTCGAAATGTAAGCACAAAATATGAATAAAATTTTATATAAAATAAACGCGGACCTCACGCGGAGATACAGTAGCTCTGCGCCGAGAAACTGAGGGAGAGGAGGAGACGAGAGGGATGTCAGAACGCCGAGCTCTGGTTGGAAGGACTAGGGGGTAGACCTGAAGCTAGCAGCCTTTGTCTCCATTGCAACCGTCGTAGGCGTTCGAATCCGAAAGCCAAACGCCGGACGCCGGCGCTCCGCGCTCTAGCGCGTTCAATAAGTGCAGCTGGTGGAGACAAAGGCAGCTACAGCTTTAGGTCTACCCACTATGCAGTCCAATCAGAGCTCGGCGTTCTGACGTCCCTCTTGTCACCTCCTCTCCCTCAGTTTCTCGGCGCATAGCCTACTCTCCTAAACGAATGTTCAAACACCGGCCCGTTTGATCAACATATACTTGAACATCTGTTTAAATATATATTTGATAAATATTTGAACATCCGTTTAAGAGAGCACCAAAGTTTAATGAAAGGTTCCGCTTACTCTCACCTTGGAATGCATTGTCGTGTTTGTGGGCGTAAGCCAAGATTAAGTGACACAGAGGTAATTTTTACGCACAAAAATCAGCTGTCTAGAGAGATAGCGGAGGCGTACAAAATAAGAAAAAAGATGGGAGCCTCTTGCGTCAGCAAAACGTCGTTGGCACTGCTACACTGTGATATGACATATTTTGGATTTGGGCTAGCTTTTTTAACCCCTGTCATTGCGCTTTTAATAATAGTCATGTAATGCGCTTACGCGGGATCGCAGTGCCATTTCATGGAGGGGCGTTTTCGTATGTTTTTTTTTTGTTAAATAAAATTCGTCAGTTGAGAGTCAGCGCTCGTCCCGTGTGTTTCTTCATACGTCCTCGTCTTTTCGCGCTGTTTCCACAATGAATTCCCACCATGCCACCTAATTATCCGTTATTCTAAGTAGATCTATATCGCGATGCTGGTCAACCCTGAAAGTTAGGACAGTTTGTACTGCATGGTATGCATTACAAGAACAAGCAACAAATGAGAACGAGGGAAAAAAAAACATGCAGAAGACAAACAAGCGCTTACTGGCAAATGACAGTGTAAATCAACGCGGAATAAAAATAAATAAAAAAAATATTTTGCCCAAGGATGTGCGATACATTTCCTATAACCTTATCACTTCAAAACGGGCTAAAAAGGGGACACCATTCACTTCTAGAGCATTTAAAAGACAAAAGATTCTAAACAGTCATTCGTCTTGTGCCCTTGACCTGGGCAAAGTTCGACAATGAAAGTCGTAAGGCAGCGTCTATTAAGCCAATAGAAGGCTGGTTACTGCATCCATCTCCGAGAAGTTTCATGTTTTACTTTGTGACCTCGAAGGTCAAAACTCTTTCCAAGATATTTGGACTTACTCGGCGCGATAGCGTTGCGAAATGAAATTTTCTCCAGGGCGGCCAGTTAGCACTACCCACGTGCGAGGCAGCGCTCAAGCAGCAGCTGGTCCCGAATGAACACAACTTGGGCTTTGAACGCAAACACTTCACTACCGGCCTGGACTCCAACTACCGTATTTTTTTATGTTTCAAACTTGATTTTTTTTTTTCAGAACACAAGTAGAAGTAGGTTTCCGGTTTTCTGAGTCCTCAGTCAGTGTTTTTTTTTATTTTTTATTAATATTTTTTTTCAAACCTCGTGCGTAGGATATGATTTTTTTCTTTACGTGCTCTGTATGTGACCTGCGGTGCCGATGTATAGCTTCAACCAAGTGACGCGTAACCCCGTAATGCTCAAAATTAGACTTCGCTTTCCTTTAATAAATATTAAAAAACTTACTCGAGAGACCTACTGGTGCCTCTTCCAAACTCTACTCCAAACTTTTACGAAATTACTTGACCTTTGCAACATTCCATAAAGTATTTAATATCTCGACAGCTAAGTAAAGTTCTCTCTTGCTGTCATAGTTAACTGCGCTACTTCCAAAGTTACTGTTCTTATTTTATCTCAGCCATGCTGCTGAAAGGGCAGTGGGAACTAAGTATTTCACAATCCTCGCCGTACGGTGCGTACCGGTGAGCTTGTATACAAGGTTTGTATACAAAAATTATTCGAGTACCTCGATATATTCTGAGATATTGAGGGGACCCACAACAAAAGAAAGTCTCTTCGCTTTCTGGATACAGCACGTCATAGCAGCTTCGCTCGTGCGCGTGTTTATAAAAGATGGAGCGCTCGGTCCCCGCTCACGTCTCTGTGACTGTATGAAAACCGAACAAAGTTGAAGGAACAGAGTCGAACCGATCGCCCCAGCGTCCAGCACGACGAGCCATTGTCAGGACAGCGGAGTCGAAGGCACCAAGCCGACCGACTACCGTTTTTGAAGAAATAAAAAACAACATCTGTGGGTGGTCATGTTGTTCATATATTTATTTATTTTATTTTGAGAAGCCAGTCGAAAAAAATGTTTTTTGAAAATGAAAGTGGGGAGGATAAGTGCATCTGAGTCCAATCGCAAAGAAAGAACTCCGGAGAGAAGCTCTTCTTCTATAGAAATGAAGTAATTTTTTTTCCATTCGCAGACCGAGCAGTCCGCCGAACCCACTTTCCCCAATACGACGAAGATTCCCGTGTACGCAATCATAAACCTAATCTGACGGAGCTCTGCTCCGATCATTTATTTGAGAAACGTGGTAGTTTTTTTGTTTTTTTGCCACAGGAGAAGCGTGGAATACGCGCGAGAGAATACAGACGCACGAAATACAGCTGACTTGGGATCGTTGAGTGGCTAGAATTCGATTTCGGTATCCAATGAACGTTTCAACGAAATTTTGGTTGGTTTATTTAACCTTTGAAGTTAGCAAGATATTGATGGACATCTAGTCATATGATACACTAGGACGACGGATGGGACTTATAATATTAGCCTATTATGACTTATTTTTTCGGCCGAGTAATATTGTTTCCAAACTGTCCTAAATGTCATAATAAATTCGACAATACAAATACTACGATGAATGTTTTGGTAGTGCAAATGATATTGTCAGAGCAACGTTTGCTATAGGATCAGCTCTTTTTAAGTATACCTGTCGAACCTACCAATCGTTTACGACCGAGATGTTTTGTGCGTTAATCTTGCATTGTTCTGGTATATCTTTGTGCACTTACACTGCAGGACGTAGAGATGACCTTTTTGGATTTAGACTAACTTTTTAACCCCTGTCAATACGCTTTTATTAATAGTAATGTCCTGTTAATTATCATTAATAGTCATGTCATTCTTGGGAGTGCGATTCCGCGCAAGCGGGATCGCACTGCCATAGACTGAAGGGCCGTTTTCGTATGTCTTTCTAAGGAAATTCGTCACTTGATAGTCAGCGCTCGTCGCGTGTGTTTATTCTACGTCCTGGACTATTCGCGCTGTTTCCACTACGATATAAATGTATCGCGATAGTATTTTATAAATACATTATGTATTTATATGTTTGTATCTCGATACGATCTTTCAATTGTATTTTGTATTTCTGTATCGAAATACATTTTCGGGTGTATTCCTGGTATCCGATACTATTAGGGCCGATGCATTTCGTTACAATTTTAAAATAATTGTTGACCTCTGCACAGAAGGCCAAGACCAAGTTTCGACTGGGGCGTTTTGTGTCTCTGACCCTACATGACTCCCTTCCTTATTCTGCAGAAGTTAACAAATGTTTTCTCACCCTTCAAGTGGTTGACTATTCCTGTAGATTTCATAAGTTAAAGGTTTTGTCGGCACGCCCAACTAACAAAACAAAGGATCCTGGTTCATTAAACCTCATTCCACAGTGACATTGTAAGGTCACCGCTGAAGGAGGCACCCGAATTGGACATAGTCATAGTCTTGAGGTTATTTGGGAGAACACAAAAGTTATTTAGATGTCCCTGGTTTTGTCTCAGAAAGATAAGAGCACTCTAAAAAAAAGTCCGTGCGTCTACTTTCCCGCGCAACACTGGGAGGGCCAATCACCGCAACTTACGGAGGCAGCTCAGCGAATGCCGATGCCGAAAGATATGTTTAGACCACAAAACGCCGTCCTAGTTGCGACATTTAGCAATGCAAAACGTCATGCTTGCATTGCTTAATGTCACAACTCAGACTGCGTTTTTTGGTCTAAACATATGTTTCGGCATCGTTATTCGCTGAGCTGCCTCCGTAAGTTGCGCTGATTGGCTCTTCGAGTGTTGTGCGGGAAAATAGAGGCACGGACATTTTTTAGAGTGTGGTGTAAAAGCTACTTCGCAAAATCCAAGATGTTAATTCTGCGGCAAATTCGAGTCAAACAAAAAAAACAAAAAAAAAAAACCCGTCAAAGTCTGAATTCAAGTTGCATCTTGCAGTGAGTACTTCTTTGCTGGTTTAAAAACAAAAATCTCGAATTCTAGATCATGCTCTTTTTTGTTCTTCGCATACACTAAGGCCGGAGTCACACTGCTTTTACATCATACAAAAGACAGTCTGCACACAGATTCAAACGCGAGTCACCGCGAGATTCTTGCTTCGAATGCCGCATGGCAATGAGTTCAAGGAGAAAACTTGGCAGGCGGCATTCGAACCACGGATACTGCAGTGACTCGTGTTTGCAGATTGTTTTTTTGTATGATGTATAAGAGCAGTGTGACCCCGGCATAAGGTGCACCAAATCATTTAAGATATACTTTCTTTATAAAAATGTAATTCAGTGTTTGTATTTCTGCCCCACCAATATGTATTGCTGTATTTGTATTTACAAATACATTTCTATTTTTCAAACGTATTTCTGATACGTATCGCGATACATTTTTATAAACGTACTTCAGTATCAGTAGTTTTGTTGTTTTTGCCTTGTATTCTAGCATTCGTGTTTCCAAATATTTTTGTGAGTATTTCAGCCCAACCCTGCTAACTTTCTACTGTTTTTAAATATCTCCACAGCATCATTTAACTTCTTTCGAAAGAAGGAATAGCTCACTCTTTTGTGCAAACTTCAGCGATTTACGGAGCAGGGAAAATTTACTTCCGGACGGGTGGCTCTTTTGACGTAAATGCGGATCGCAAAAGTGGATCGGAGCGCCGTCAACGCTCAAGTATTATTTCGGGGCACAGTGCTAGCAAGGGCAAGTCAAACAAGAGATGCCGAACATAAGCCCTTCTCCAGCCTAGAGCCGCTTAGAGAACGTTGTCCAAAACCCTTTCGCGTCACGATTAAAAATTCAAGGCGCAGGGAAAACAAACGCAGCAAAGAACTTTGCAAATATCCTTTTGTTACCCTAAGAATAACCTAGCTACGATGCAGGAAATCTAATTGGAGAATATTCTCCTGCTTGAATTATGACACCAGTTATAGTAATTAAAGGAAAACTCCACGAAAACGGATCGTGTACTAGAGCCTGCAGCATAGGCCGGTTTTTCAGGTAACCGGTTACGTTACTCGGTTACATAAATATCCGAATACATGAATATTTGTACCCATTATCCTGTACTGCAATCGAGATTCCTCGACCGAAAGAGATGACCTTTGCCCCCTGCAGCCTTTCGCTCGCGGATTTCACCTCCACCGCCTGCGTGTTTTGAAAGTTAAAGATAATCTTCAGAGGTCATTCACCCATCTAGCCGTGGCGCCCCTAGCGGCTAAGTTGAGAACTACACTTATGGGGACAACAACATAAATTATTTGTTTGTGTTTCTAACGCAGCGCTCGGCTCACGTTCGGCTGAGCTCGTGTCCAATCAGCAAAGCATCAATTGGTCACGACTCACGAGTCCCATCCGAGCACTGACGCAGCTCTCGTGCTGAATCTGTGACCCAGGCACGATCGACGCAGATGACGAAACTCTCCCAGTCCAGAGGCCTTGTGTTGGGTAAACACCGAGCTCTGTAGAAAACAAGCCGGACAAAGCGAACCCTATAGTTCGCTCTCCTCGATATATGCGCAGAAATTGGTACATGTATTACTTTCGAATTACCAGAGGAACATGATTCATTCTTTGGTATTCTGGGACTATGAAATAAAAATAAAATAAGCCTTGTCAGTATTATACATGAGAGAGATGAAACCGAATTACCGGTTTGCCTAATCGGTTTTTCGTATCCAAAAATCCGGATAAGCGGCTTTCGAAGCCGGATTCGCTTCCCCCCCCCCCCCGGTTTAACCGAATATTCGTTTTGACGAATATTTACACGCTCTTCTTTACACTCCCCATACGTTACGTAGGATTTTTGTTGTCTGCGACCTACCTTTGGGAAGGGCGGCACCTCTGAACTTTCCCCGTTGTCCGCTCGAGAATAGTCTATGTTGTTTACAAGTTTGCTAAGTCGTCGCCACCGCACACATGCGACGATGACGACTTAGCATGGATACCGTATATCACTGCGCGTTTACCGGGCTCGGCGGACATTAAGTGGGGGAAGTAACCGTCATGATGAGGTGAGTCATTAACTAAAATATGTTAATTAACTTTTTAAAATAATAGTTTTATGGGCAATGTTCCAGTTTCAGTTTCGAAGTTAGTTAATATTAGAGGCTAAACATTTTTATAGAATTTGAATAGGATTACAACTTTAGTGTAAGATGAGCACGACAAGCCCTGCACACAATAGATTTGTATTTGGATTTGGATATGGGGCAACCCCTTCTTATCGGATGGTCCCCGCGTACTGGATCTAGCCAATTTATCTGTGCACAGAAGAGTGACGCATTCGTGACGGTCACCTCTTCCTTATCTCGGCTGCGTGTCTCTGGTGAGAGCGTAAAGATAACGCTGCCGAGATAACGATGGCGTGGCCATCACGAGCACGTCACTCTCCACCGTTGCGGACAGCGCTTTCTGCGCTTCTCCTGCGCCCAGTTTCGGAGTCTGTCGACAAAAACGCAAACAATGATAGATGAACATCTCAATGGCTTTTGATTCTTTGGTAAATTTCATTCAATGGTTTAGCCTCTAATAACATCTGCCTTCAAAAGTGACATTACAACATAGCCCATCGAACCATTATATGAAAAAAAGTAATGCATTTCAGTTATTTAGAGAACTGATTGTGATGGTGATCTCACATCTAATGTCCGTCAAGCCCGGGAAATACAAGAGAAAGCCGGTGTCCACGTAACGGTTACCCCAATTTTTAGAAGGATCTACATCAATTATTACAATCGCCGTGGAACGCGACAACAAAGGCAAGACAAACCAAGTGCTTTGTTGGTCTGGTCTTTCTTGTCCCACTTCCTCGCGCTTTTATTTTCGCAAAATGCACCAACTAGCCCATTTTTCCATTCTATTGCAAAACAATCGCCCTGTATTATATATGGGCGATCAGCGGAAAGTAATTAATTCACAACTAGATTCTATGAAAAAACGGTTAAAGTACACGCGAGCTGGTGGATATTTACCATGTTGGAACTTAACCCGAGACTGGGTTAGAAACAGAAACTTAAAAGTAGAAGGGACAGAGACTCTGTCCCTTCTACTTTTAAGTTTCTGTTTCTACCTGTTTCTACCCCAGTCTCGGGTTAAGTTCCAACATGGTAGATTCTATGTTGTCTATGTATCGCAACAAAAGCGCCGAAATTGAAGTTTTGGGAATAATTTTTGAGGATCAAATGCATATTTTTTTTATATAACAGAATGAAGCCTGCAATATTGTGTATTTCTTTGAGCAAAAAAATAAATAAATAGATAAAATAAAATAAAATACGAAAAATAGTGTATGCATTGATAAGTACCTAATGTGTTTCGTTTCAATGAGACAAATAAACAAGGCATTGCCGGACGCAGAGAAAACAACGCCTCGTTTGTTTGCGCACAAAAAATAAAAATAAAAAATAAAGCGAGGAATGTTTTTTGGAAATCTTCGATAAAGTTTTTTTTTATTTTTTATTGTGAGCATAACGCAGCAACAGAGCTGTGTGATAGCACTTAAAAACACACAAAAAAAGAAAAAGTATGAAAAGGAGAAGACTAAAGTTCGGCATTTCTTTTTCCCCAAGACAAACGAGCAAACGGGATAGACACGGCGCGTAGTTGACACGGTAAACGCAGAAGAAAGCTCACGGAACCTCGCCGCATCATTTGTCGCCGTCTCTGCATGGTGTGGCTGGAAACGCCGTCGTCTCTTTCTTTAAACAAAAGAAGAAAAAAAAGCTCCGTTTTATTTGCACTTTCGAAAAGGGAACAAAAGAGCACTGGAGACCTTCTTCTTCGGCTTCTGAAGAGCACCGGCACAGCGTCCTTTTTGTCGTGTCGCTCTCCGCGCTGTCTTTAAGGCGGGGGCGCCGATTGTATGTAGACAAACCTTCGACAACAACGCAACATTATTTAAGCGTGCGGGATGGGAGGCGTCGTCGACATTAATTCGCTGCCAAACCGAACGGGCCTTGGAAGTTCGTAGCGATGTCGTCCACTGTGTACGCGAAAAACGATTTTTTGTTTTGTTTTGTTTAGTATAAGCACACGTAACGTTGAACGATAATTTTTTGGTAATTAAACGCAATTTTGTTTTACCCCTCGAACAATGTTTACCTTGAACCTGATTTAGAAAAAATTCAGGATGTTTATATTCAAAGTGGAAGCGAGAAACTTTGAAGCCGCAGTCCCACTGATCTCTCTCTCTCTCTCTCTCTCTCTCACACACACACACACACACACACACACACACACGCGTGCACACACACGTACACACACAGACACACACACACACACACACACACACACACACACACACACACACACACACACACGCACGCACACACACACACACACACACACACACACACACACACACACACACACACACACACACACACACACACACACACACACACACATATATATATATATATAAAGACAGCGTCTGCAGACTGTCTTTTGTATAAGGAGTGGGGCCGCGACTTGAGGGTATGAACCCTTTCCGTGTATGCACTCCGCGTATTCTATTGAAGCGGAGAATACCAATACCAACGTGTCCGGTACGCCTAAACACGCTAAATTTGAGAGGGACGAGTAAATGCTAAGGAATGCTATACGAAGAACACGCAGTTCGGTACGTCGCAGAGTTTACTTTGTACAACTCCTCCTGCATTCGCTCGAGAATTTTCTGTTTGCTGCGTGTCGTTTCTACATCGCGAGTTTCTCAAAAATTCTTCTGTTCACTTTAACTATATCACTAAAACAACTCGGTCGCGCCCCAGTCACCTAGCTGTGTTTGGAGGTTTGTGTTTGTCCTTTGTCCCTCTTGTTCCCCTTCTCCAGTGATTATTATCGTCAGTCTTGTCCAGCTCGCTTGCACCTTTGCATTTTATTGCATTATAATCAAGCGTTTATTCGGTAACGCAACTTCAAGTACAGCGAAAGAAGAGCTCTCTACACGATCCAACCGTTAAAAAGGCTTCAGTACTGTAATCGTTTTTTCTGTTTGTTATTTTTTTAAAGTTTTGTTTATACTATATAGGCTTAGATGAAATACTTGGAAATTTTTGGAATGTGAAGTTTCGGTGCTGTATAGGTTGGCGGTACTATACGCATGGTAGCACCTCATAGCCTTCATCTCGAAAAATTTACTTTTCCTTGAACCATTGGCCTGTGCGTGACAGTGCGGCTTCCTTTGAGCTATTTACTTTAACAAGGTCTACGTTACGTCGACTTTGCTAGAGTTTCGAAGGCGCTTCAATCGACGCGATGCATTCAAGCGGTGTTCACGCTACAAGCAAGCCGCCTTGAATGATTTCAAACAATGTAAAACGCGAGGTATACAAAATGTTCTAAAGAATGTGTACTACGGCGGGGACAGCTTTCAAATCGACTCCAGCAGAGCGTGCAATGTAATTAAGACCATTTGATAGGCGAAATTTGCATAAACATCGTGAGAGCTACTAATTTTCTATTCAGGATAAATGTCTATTCTCTGTAGGCGGATAGGTACACAGTTAAAAGATTAATTAGTACAAAATGAATCCTCTTTAGTTAGTTTCGAACGACCGTCATGTGGTGTTTCTGCTTATCTCCATACAATCGTTGCCGACAAAAACTGCTGCTCCACGTGCCTAACTTCCTCGCTTAACTTCTATCAACAATATACCTTCAATCTCCCGTAAAGAGCAACCTTTTTTGTCGTTAATTATGGGCCTTTACCTTATTAACTAGGCTTGATTGGGGCGAAGACAAAACGCGAGGGTAATGATGATGAATTCTCCACTCAATGGTCGCGATCGTGTTGATGTGTCAGGCCTATGCTCCCCACCCCTTCACTCCATTTTTATCGCGCCTGCTTCACCGAGCGCTCCCGTCGCGGGAAGATCCGCGATTAACAACAAGGCCACGGCGGCGGGTATATACGGGCCAAAAATATTTCCCCGTGGTCATATTACGGAAGCAGCTCCATTGTTTCTTACGAAAAAGATATCGTCCTGGCCCTGCGCCTATTTCCGGACGGTGGGTTACGCTCCAGCATTTTTGATGATATGTGTCAAAACGCTGCGCTAAAAATGGTCACCGCGGCTCGGTTGTGTCAAAACACTTTCGTTTCGGAGTTCGTTTTCTTTTCTATTTTTTTTTTCGACTGGTTTTAGCTTTTCTTTTTTATTTCCCCTCGACTCACCTTCAACTTTCTGTCCCGTACACCGCGACTATTTTGAGACGGCATGCTCCGAAGCATAACGGCAAGTGCTGTGGGGAGGCTGTGCAATCCCCTCGGCGCTGGAGTCTCCGTGCCGCGGGGCGGATGTCGCAGTGTTAACGCGCTCGGCGTATCGTGTCAAAGACCCAGTCTGGGGGCCAAGCCCCGCTGCAGTCTCGTTGCGATATCCAGTTCTTGAACACTGCGCATGCGCGTGACTCTTTCCGCAGTGCTTCGGGGTTTACAGTTGGCGTTGCGCAAACGGCGCTGCAACTGCCATATTCAGGCGCGTGCCAATCAATCAGAGTTATCGTTCTTACCTCCTTTGTGGCGGCGTCTTTGAAGTCACGTTTCAATTTATTTGAGCTTCAAATGTAAGGGGAAGTGAATTATCGAAAGCGGACAAGTTGGCAGCTGTGTGTGTATGCGTGGGTGTAAGTGCGCACAGACTGACCAAGGTGGGGCGAGTGAATATTGAGCGTCACGAAGTTCATGAAAATTATGTTGAGTTATGGCAGCCGTGAGCAGTATAAAGTTTCGCTGACTCAATATGTTTACAACTGCCGCACGGAACCTTATTCTAAATGAATGACAATATATTTGCGAATGATCTTCGTGAGAAAGCTGTTGTTATATTTTAAGGTATAAATATGTTTGTTTGGAAAAGGGTTTCTGGTGGAAGCCGCTTTCCTCGGGAGGAAAATTTTTGTTTTAACAGTGTTCATTGGCGCTTCGACAAAAAAAGAAGGCTTTGGAACTTTACGGAACAGTATCTTCAATCAACGAACTGCTAATACTAGCTCTCTTCATCTTTTTATTGTTTGATCATCTGTCAGAACAGAAATACCACAAACATAAAATACACGAATACTATTCCACGCGGATCATGATTAGAATCATGTTTTAGTCAAAACCAGCAAGGTGTGACCACTGCTCTTTCTGGAAACGAACCAGTTGTTTCTTCATTTTTACTAGCCCTCCCACCGAATAGAAAATGCGGTGTTTCGGCTCATAAGCCACAGATAAAGCGACAAACGACTGGGTCATGGAGACCCGGTTGTTAATCTCCTCAATGTAAAGAGTATAATTTTATTCCAAACACCTGGGGGTCTGAAAACCACTTCTGCGTTTATTTCTAATAATATCATTAGTGATACCAATAAAAGAAGAGATTTGATAACGACTAGTGAAACACTAGATCCGGGAGAGCAAAGCAGACGTCAACTGGCATGATGCCGTTATTGGACGTTCCGTGATCTAGATGGGCATTCGGGAATTCTGTTCCACTCGCGGGACTGCCGGACGCCGGCGATACCTCATCGCATCCGGCTGACACCGAAGAAGGAAAAACAAACCTAAAGAAAAACGAAAAAAAAAACACGACATATGCCATACGTTTGATATATGTCATAAATGTCGTAGCGTATTCCACGAGCGATAAAAAATGGCTCCTGGTAAGAAGAAGTGCTCAGAAGAATATACGAGAAACATGCACAGAGTCGAGGCATATCGAGTACCTTAGACGTGTTGTTGACGGAGGCACAAACGACGAAACTCCCAATCGACTATTGGCCTCCAGAGCATGCTGAGAGCCGGTCATTGTGACCTATGGAGGGTGTCTAAGAGAATAATGAGATCCGGGTTAGTCTGTGAGCGTTCGAACAAAAGGCGATGTTTACCGCCGTATTTAGTTATTCAATGAAGAGGGATGAGTGCTGGAGCAAGCATTACTAAGGAAGGGTTCACGTCCGTGCGTTTAATGTTTTTAAAAGACCATAGATTGAGACGCAGCCGGCCAATCCACAAAGGACATCAAGGTTTGGGCAGTCTACCTAGTAAGATAGACTTCCCAAACCTTGATGGCTTTTGCGGTTTGGCCGGCTGTGTCTCAATCATTGGGCTATTTTTCAGTTCAGTTTGTTTATTTCTCTCCAAACAAGGGGAGGAAGGGAGGTACATAAAAAAGCTGCCATTGCAGCTTGACGAGGCCTCTACCACCCATTACAGTACAGCGCAAAACAGGACATCTGACGCCAATGCACATGCAGAACCAAACAAATTCAAAATAAACAGTTGTACCAGATTTAACACGATTGAAAAAAGAATACTAGTTACATCAAAAAAGGACATTTTCACACTATGTTCCTCATTCATAAATGATATCACTCTTTACCAGGAGTTCTTTAACATTTATCTTGAAAATCGGAAAAGAACACTGAAAGTTTACTCTTTCTTCAATTTTGTTTAGCAAGGAAAAACTTGATAATCCAATTGTTGCTTGCCATAATTGGTTCTTACTTTGGGTTTTTTTCCACATATTTGTTCTGATTGCATGATCTGAGCTAACATTCCTCAGGATTAGGTATAGCATCTCTTTTTGGATAAGCTGAAGTAATTTAAAGTCATATTTTTTATTAGCATAGTGAATTTTTAAACAGTGGGTCCGTACGCAAGTCTCGCCAGTTACCCTGAAAATTGTCGAGCATGCGAAGTATTCGTTTTTGAAGGACTATTATTTTATTATGGTTCGTCATAGTTGTGGTACCCCATACCAATGCACCGTATGATATTTTTGAGTAACATAAAGAATAATATAATTCTTTTTTAACCATGGAGGTAGGAGTTTATGAATTCTATATATACATCCTATTCATTTAGATAGTTCAGAACGAAGTTTTTGTATATGCGTCGACCAGTTGAAATCTTCATTGAAATATGCCTAGGAGTTTTTGATTTTTGAGCTGCTCTAAAGGTATTCTATCAAAATTAATAGATATAAAAGTTTTGTCTTGCTTGTTAATTGGACGAAATATTATGTATTTAGTTTTTTTAGCATTAAGTTGTAATTTGTTACGCTCAAGCCAGTTAGCCAGCTTCTCCAAATATTCGTTGGCCAATATTTGTAATGTATCTTTAGACCGTGCTTTAAAGAACGCGTTCGTGTCATCTGCGTACATAATTAGTTCTGGGGAATCCTGCATGTTTGCCATATCATTTACATAGATAAAAAATAACAGAGAGCCTAAAATGGATCCCTGTGGCACTCCGTGCCGTACTTCTAACTTATCAGAGTCTGATTTATCTAAATGCACATATTGATATCGATTCTTTAAATAACTTTCTATTAGTTTTAATGCCACGCCACGTATCCCATAGTACTGAAGCTTAATCAGTAAGATATTGTGCTGTATTGTGTCGAAAGCCTTTGTAAAGTAAAAAAACAAACCTAATGTATAAAATTTATCTGCAGTATTCCTGATAATTTTGTCTTTTATGTGAAGTAGAGCTTGTTCTGTAGATTTTTGCTTTTGAAATCCATATTGTGCCTCATTTATTACATTATACTTACCAAAAAAATGCTCTAATCTAGTATAAATTACATTTTCAAATATTTTGAAAGAAATTGGCAGAATGGAAATCGGTCGATAATTGTACAAACTATTTTTCCCCGCCTTTAAATATTGGGCTAATTCTAACAGTTTTTAACGCGTTCGGAAATATTCCTGTTAGTAGCATCCTATTGGTTATGTATGACAGAATGTGACTAAGTGATTGAGAGGCACGTTTCACTGGAACCAATTAAAAACCGTCAATACCGGCGGCAACGTTATTTTTTAATGTTTTAATCAGTATTTTAATTTCGATCGGCGTAGTTGGCTTAAACATTATAGAATTCAGCAAAGGCTTTGTTCCGTCAACGACAACATCGCTCGCGTCATTTTCTTTACTTTCACCCACACTGACAAAATGTGCATTAAAAATATTTGCAAGATCTTTCCCTTCAAACTTCTTAATATCGATAATAATTTCATCTATACACGTGAAAGAAGATTTCCTATTTGTGATATCATTCACTGCGTTCCATATGTTTCTCGGCTCGTTTCTTATATTGTTGAACATATTCTGATGATACTCACGTTTTGCTTTTTTTATATCGGCTGTTAATTTATTTATTTCTTTTTTAAACCGAATCAGAAGTTGCTGGTCACGTGTTTTGACTAAGTCATGGTACATATTTTTTTTTCATTTATTAAACATTAAACGCACATACGTGAACCGAACCCATCCTTAGCAATGCTTGTATGGCACAGTCAATCACTCCGTGTCTGATACTACGTAGATGGGGCTTTTAACGTAATCACAATTACCATATTTTTCCTCGTTGGCATTCTGAACCCCTTTCTTCATCCCTGTTTTCCCTTCTCTTATCCCTAGCACAGAGTAGTCATCTTGAAGTGAAGTTCAGGTTAACCTATCTATCTCCTTTCAGGAACCCTCTCTCTCTCCCTCGTTTGCATTGTGCGTTGTTTATTGCTTTTCCACTATTTCTTATACTTCACAGTTAGTATCAAAGCCGAGTAGCCATTAGAGTTGCTTCTTCTAACTTCGTTCTTATCAAACAAACAAACAAACAAACGAACAAACGATATAACATGTTTTAAGAGGTTATGTTACCGCAAATATTTTCTTTTAATCAACGCACAAAGTTTGAGTGTATGGTAATTTTTTTATCACAATTATAAGTAATTTGAGCAATTGAGCAGACGAAATAACGTGAGCATGCGTAGTCAACGCATTCCAATTTTCTCCTGGATTCATCGCCCATAAACGCAAGATGCAGCGACTGCTCCTGGACTTTACTTGAGAGATGAGGCTCCGGAGAGTTTCTTGTTGGGCATTTCCACGAGACAGATTTCTCTGCGGAGAAAACTGAGTACGTTATACAGTTCGAGCAAAAAAAAAAAAAGCCGCGAGAAATAGGGGACGGTTTTGAAAATTCAGGTGAGCATTCGCACGACGACGCTGCGAATACCCTACTTGAATCCACGGAGTACATCTCTTCGTAGACTTGTTAGTGATCTTCGCAAAGTCGCTGGACAA
Source organism: Ixodes ricinus (assembly GCA_037355805.1). Taxonomy (NCBI): domain Eukaryota; kingdom Metazoa; phylum Arthropoda; class Arachnida; order Ixodida; family Ixodidae; genus Ixodes; species Ixodes ricinus. The sequence continues at coordinate 279,816 of JAZHYW010015959.1, read as the reverse complement.
AGTCGGTTTCTGCGCGCAAAAAATAGAAAATACAATAAAAAGGAGATGCACCCAGTGGCCCACCGCTCCCCCAAAATAGGAAAGACGGGTTCAGTTCCTCATGACGGCCTGCAGCTATTCTGTGAGCCGACCAGAGATTATCTGCGGCTCTTTGCCGACTCGAGGAAATAGCAGACATCCGACACAGTGCACGTGAGCTCGAAAAGCGACTACGTTTACTCTTCTCCACGGAGGAAAACCCGCCGTGTAAATCGACCACGATGCCTGAGGATATTCTCTTTTCACTTGTTTCTTTTCTTTATTCTTCCTCTCTCTCCCTTCTCTTCACATTTGTCGACGCTTGTCATTTGAAGCTTTAGACGGCGGCCGATAGCCAGCACTAAAAACTAGGCCGACCCTCTTCCTGCTCTCTGGCGACCCACACGACCGTCGCCATGCACTAACACCATTACTACCACCACCAATTCTAAGACCTAACCGACACAGTCGCGCATGTGCTTCTCCACATAAAGAGTATGTCTGCAGTGAAAACATACTTTTAGGCTACAGCCCGCCCGCGTTTAGTCACGCGTTTGCTTGTTCATAAAAATAAAGGTACTGCAATCGTGTGTGCTTTCCTCACGTGAAATCTATATATTTAGAATTCCCAAACTCGCTTCAAATAATTCACAGCAATTACATCTTAGCAACTTCTGCGCTTAAGTGTAGCAGCTGAAACGCTTGTCTTTGGAGAAAATAGCTTTTGTTTAATCTTAAGCCTTATCTCTGGGGATTCATTCCTTTGTTGGTAGCTTACTTGAATCAGAAACCACTCCAACGAACAATGCACTATATTTTACATATACAGAAAGGTTTTAAATTAACGATGCACAGCTGGTGTCTTGATGGTTGGAATCATTGAAGTGCTGGTTCGTGTCGCTTCAGGATCTTTCACTTTGTTGTTGTTCCTACATACATATATTGCATATATCCTCCTACTAATCAGCAAGTCGGGTGACGAGCGTTCAAATTTGTAACGTTTCTTGAAAGTAAACGTTTTTTTTTTTTACTATTTTAGTTTTTGGTTGTGGTGAAGTGAAATCTTCCAACCATCACTCTGGTTTGGGGGTGGTACGTCGTGGCGTGAAAGTGGTCACTAATTTGCTGGTAGGTTACTCAAATTAGAAAGCATTCCAACGACAAGCACTTTATATTTCACGTACTATATACAAAGGTTATAAATTAAACACGCGTAGCTGGTGTCTTAATGGTTGGAATCACTAAAGTGCTGGCTCGTGTCGCCTTCAGCCTCTTTCTCTTCCTCGTCGTTGTTGTATGTTGTTGCTCCCACATATTGATTGTGGTGGCTACCAGCCATGCGAAAACTGTTATGTGCCACCTGTACTATTTTCCACCGATTTGGAGGTAAGATCAGGGTACTATTTTGCTTTGTGAGAGGTAATTTTATTTCTCGTTGTTGGATGTTGGTATCGGAACAATGTATCTAATTGAGATCCCCTTCGTTCCTTGAGATGTCAGTTACGCTGCTTATTTTAAGTGGCATAGCTGACATCCCAGTCTCGTGACTGGAAGTTCATTATTTCGATCAGATTTAATCGGTAGTCTCGTCAAAACAGCATAGTTTGAGAAGAGAAAGTATCTTACACAAAGTAAGGCTTGAAATTTCAAGAAACTACGAAAACGAAGGTTACAATTCAGCTGAGCCTGTCATATGTCGTGAGTGTGCTTGAGTTGACCACTCACTGGACAAATGTTCGACTGCCACAAATGTTTATGCTTTCAGAAATGTTTACCAACTATGTTATTTTGTGATTTGTTTTATTGCGATGTTTCTAACCACGGTGTATGTATGGTAAAAAAACAAGTGACAAGTCTATAACATGCATTCAAGCGTGCTTCAGTTAGAAGACGATGTTGCCCACAAATGTGGCGCTCCCGTCGAAAGTATCGCCAAACGAGTACAACTAGAGGCATTCGGCGAGAATGTTCAGACCGCCTGACTGTCGGGCGTTCTCTATGAACGACAAGCTCCGTCTGGTTAATATCCGCGATGCATCGCCCAAAACGGATAGTCTCCGTGCCTTCTCCAGCGCGCTCGATAGCCCGATAGCGATGGTAATGGGGAGCGTAGTGCCGGAATACCTCCGCGCGAGCCATCCCATGCTAGAAATGCGTTGACGCCGCCGCCGCGTGCTATTCTTTTCTTTCTTTTTTATGCATAGCCATCCGTCAAGATACGCCTCACGTTGGCTGGCTCTCGGAAGTGTGCCCCACCTCGGCGAGGCGAGGCACGATAGCCGCGATGTTCCTGCCCCCCCCCCCCCCCCTCCCCACTCCGGCGCTCTTGCTGCCATTTCTGCCGTCTTTTGTCTTCTTTTAGCATTCACGTCTGCCGCCGAGTGCGTTTCCTCGGCGTCGTATTAATCCCTCGCCGTCCGTAAAGTTGTGGAATGCGGGGCCGGAACTTTTCCCTCTGCGACGAGTACGTTCATGGGGCGAGTGCCGGGGGAAGGGGCAAGGATAGAAGAGAGAGCCTCGGCACGTCCGTCTCGGCAGAGCTCGCAGGCCGAGGCGGCAGTCCGGGCCACGTTTGATAGAGGCGAGTAGCATTCCGGACCGCTGGGCCCCGGAATGCGTCAGTGTATTATGCAGCACTCTGGAGGGTATTCCTGGCTCGAAACAATAAATAGCCGACGGAAAGAAGAGGAGAGTCGCGAGAGACGGTGCCGCTTTTGTTTCGATCGTGCTCTGTCGCATTGTCTTTTTGGCTACGGTGATTGGGAGGAGGGGGGGGGGGACGCAGGGTTCGTGTGACGTTGGGACGGTGGTCGAAGGCAGTTTCAGTGGCTCGGGGAATGTGGCCGCAGTGGTGAAGAGTTTCCTCGCCGTCCGTCCGCGGGCGGCGTCGGCCCCGTTCCCCCCTGTTGCTCGTTCGCTAGTGTTTCAGGCAGCCGGCAAATGAAGTGGAAATTACATTGCGAAACGCCGCTCCCAAGAAATGAAGCACCGGCCGAGCATTCCGTGTTCCGTCTGGCCTGACGTTGACGCAGTGCCTGCACCTCGAAACGCCGTTTATTCTCCGACACGACTTCGTCGAGCGTCGGTTCTCACCGCAACCGCGTAATTGCCGGGGGTATTTAGAGCCCAGAGAGTTGGGCTGGGCGCGTTTGGTCTAGTTTCCCTCTTTGGCAGTGCATTGGACGGGTAACTGAATTCGTTTCCTCTCCACGCTGTGTTCGAAGACACGTGAGGAAGGGTTTCTAGGTGTCCGTCCAAATGGGTCGACTCCCTACTTAGATGGAAATGGCAAACAGTATAAAGCAGGCTCGCCAGTCATGATTACCAGAACGTGCAGTCCGGTTCTCTAGACTGGTATGTCCATCAAAAGAGTGCGTAAATCTAAAGACATACGTCGGTGCCTGCTAAAGCCTTCCGTATCTTCCACGTATCGTTGAAGGCTCAGCGAATTCAGCGTTCGACCATGATTCGCTCAGTGTTTTGAACGGTTGGGATGCAGCTCAGTAGAAGCCTGCAAAAACAGAGAACGCAAGCCTAAATCGCACAGCAAAAAGAGGAAGGACGGTTGAGGGCACTGACCGTTCAAAGGAAGAGTGAAGTTGATTTCGAGATTGCTGTTGACAATGAACAAAGCTGTTGAAACAGTTACGCGTTCAAGACGGGTTTTATAACGTCAAAATACGAATGAATCATAATTAAGCAGAGTACCGATAGCAACATCCGCAGTAATATTTTTTATTTTGTTTTCTTTAAGGGGTTAATTTGGTGACGGGAACCGCTGTTAGCGTCAGCCGGCCCTTCGGTTTTGAAATATACTGCTTGAGTCATGTTTTTAAACAGAAGACTAGTTTATATACAAGAAGAAACGTTTTGCAAGTATATCACATAAAGCGTCAAGTTTCGGGGCTAAGTGATCAGATCCTTACTCGTTGGCGACGCAAACGTAATTGTCCTCTTCTCTAAGCTTGTTTCCATTCAGGCCGGCTACAAATTTTTGTCCCGAAGGCGGTACGAGGAATTACCAACGTTAAACCCTCTTAACAAAAGCGAGTGGACAGAAACTGCCATAGCAACAGTTAAAATATGAACACCAAGAAAAAAAAAGTTCAGGATGCCGGATAACGTTTATACAACTATTTTTTTTTGTGTCATCAAAGCGGTGGTCTTTCTAACGACTAAATTAAGGGAAACGGTGCAAAACACTTTTTTGACCTACGCATAGGTATTTCCAGACATTTTGTTTTAGCACTGGTCCATAGTTATTTAGAAAATCTCACTCAATCTTAGGCCTCCTGCCACTCCTAACATACATTCACTGCAAGCATTTTAAAGGCGTCTTCAGTCCCCTTTGATAACGACAAAACGATGCCAGCCCCGACAATCTTATTGTTTCTGGACGCTTAGCAAGAGTGCAACGTCAACCGATAAAAAATGAGGACGGTTTCGGGAGATACCAGGTTACCGCATGGCTTTTACGTGCTTTTTGCTCCCTCGTCTACGCAAGCATTATCTTTTTATATATATATTCTTTAACTTTAAGAAAGCATGTGATAGACTATACTGTAAGCGTCACTGGAATTCTATAAATTTAACGGAACTCTGTCGCGACTTTTTTCACAAGTCTCATAGGCCTAAATAGGGAATTACATGTGTGCAGTCTTCCACCAATATGAAAGACCCGTTCGACAAAGCAGTTTCAGGCGCCCGTGCTGGATTTGTCTGGGCCACTCCCACATTTCTTGAAGTGAAAAAAAGAAAAAAGCGAATCTATGTTCTACTTTATCTCTAAAAATAAAGCGCCCTTGGAGGAAGGGTTGTTGGCACCACCGCATAGACTGCCTCGGCGAATGGGTCTTTCATATTCTGGGGAGGCTGGACATATGTGAGAAACGAGGCTAATAAGGACTGTCCGAATGATTGCACCATCGTACACTATTCACGCACGAGGACAGACACACTCCCTGTTTCGCCCCCATTCCCCCACCCTCCATCTGCTGGATCCGTACTGCTGAGCCTGTGCTCGTGCGTCTGCTGGTCCATGTATGCTTCCTCTTCATTTTTTGTTTCTCTGACTGGGACACTCTATCTTAGCCTCTTGCGCCAAGCTCCTCCTGTCCGGTGGCTTCGTGCGTGTTCCCTACTCCTTACGGACTGGGTATCACCCCGCTCGGCTCGTCCCTTCCCTACTGACTCTCATCCCCGTGGGGACAGGAAGGAAGTGTCCTTTCAGGGGACGGCGGACGTCGCCGGTGGCATCCCAGCGGAACCGTCGCCTCAAAAATACTTTCGGTCCGGCGACATCGTCCGAAGCTCTTCCCTCTGTTTATTTGCGTTCTCCCCGTTCTCCCCATGCACGCCCTGTAGCAAAACCACATGTGAATCTGCCGCCTGCTGCGCACATTATTCAGTCACTAGGTTGGTCACGCGCGTTATAATTATAATTAAGGTTCCGTGCTTTTGGTACACATTCCGATAAACCCCGAAAAATAACATCCGAGCCCTTTAATTGTTCACGAGGCTGCTTCTTCCTTCGGAAAACACTTTTTTTTTGTCTCCTCTTCAACATAATCCCCGATAAACGTTTTTTATTATTGTATGTCTGACCCTGAAAAAGAAAGCGCCATAAAATACCGAATTTGTTGGGAAAAAATAATGAAGCCCTATAATACATCCCCGAATTCCAGGAAAAATAAACCCCGAAAACACGGAACCCTAGTTATAATTAACGTATATCCTCGTCCCGATCGTCGTATAGATAAAACGAGAAAGAGATTACCGATTAAGGGAACACCTGCTGGAAACCAGTGGCCGATTCTTTGACAACCGAGGCCGCTAAGCGCACGTCGGGAGATGTCATTTCGTATTATTGAGAGATGATGCGCCTATTCTGGTTCGTGCTATCGCGGGTCGTCCTCTTTCGAGCGGCATTCAATTGGCCGAAACGCGTTCATCGCCACTGCGAGCTACCGTCTGGGTCACAAATTCCGGGCAGGATTTCTACGTTATTGTTGAAATGTATGTGCACGTACAAGAACCAGCATCACCAGCTTCAAATACATTAAAAATAAAACTCGAGTTTTGTTACAATGTCAGCGCATGCATAGTTCTGAAGGTAACAGACCGTCTTTGACTAGAGCGCTGACGTTCGTCAAATAAAAGCGATAAAATCTAAGAAGGGAAAGGAAAAACAAAAACACGAAGAAAACCTCGTAGGTAAGAGGAGGGCGTTTAATCGTGCGAAGCAAAAGTTTGATTACCTACATTTTTTTTTTCCTCCGGGAAAGACTAAAGTGTGATTTGAACCTCAAAATTACCGTTCGCTTCTTTTCTACCTTGAGAGGGGTGACTGGAGCTTAGTTCCATTTTCGCGCGGGATTGTCAAGTGCGCGAGATGACTTGCGAGTACCTTTATCACTGGTACTCCTCCTCGGCAGAGCGGGATACGACGAAGAATAAGAAAAAAATAAATAAAAAGGCTTAGAGTGGACCGTTACTATACATCGCCTACTTGTATTTTTCGCGCTGATTGTTCGCGCGGAAATTATCGACTCAAAAAGTGAGAGCGGCGGCGCAACTATAGCTATAGATACGCTCGGGAGTGCTCTGACTTCCCTTACATTTCCCCCATCCTTCGAGAAAACAAATTCGTATAAACAAAATGCCTCCCTCCCCCCCCCCCCCCCAAAAAAAAAATAAATAAATAAAATAACTGAAAACAAAGGCGAAACTGAAGACGAGACGATGGGGGGAGGAACAGAGGCGCCGGCAAAACCAGCAGCGAAGGCCCAAATCCCCGGGCAGTCATTTCCAGGCGAGTTCACGACAGAAAGGTCATAAAATTGTGGAACATCGTTTTAGCGTATATACTACGTTTGGCTCCCAAGTCGTTCTTCTCAGGAGAGAAAGAGTGCGCTCGGCCCCTCCCGCAGCAACCGAGAAGAAGGCGGCGGCAGAATTATCACCTGCTCTCACGCACGCAGCGCAGAAAAGGGGACCCGAAGTGCGAGCCGTGGCGGCCAGCGGGAGGGGTCCACTTGGCTGCTTCCACTCGCGACGGTCCAAACGAGAGCGACACCTCGATCCCTTTGGCGCTGCGACACCGAGTAGAGCCTCTTGCTGCTCCTGGGCTCTCTTCCCGCTTTGGGTTGTCCCCCACTTGTTAGTTTTTCTTCGCTCTCCTTTTTGGCTGCGCCGTGTCCTGTCTCCCGTGCGCCTGGGAGCGTGTTCGAATGTGGCTCTTTCTTTTTTGAATAAAGGCGTCTTTCTCTCCCCTCATGTGCGCGTGGAAAGGAAAATCCACGTCTCCTGATGTCGCTTCGTTTTTTTTTCTTTTTGTTGTGTGTGTGTGTTTACCGCTGTTTGTGAGACTGGGTGTTTTTCTTGCCGAGGCCGTTTCCGTGTTTAGTACCGTAAATCTCGCCAAGGTTCGCGCCACTGCACTCGGTTGAAAAAAAAGATAAAAACTTTAAAAATAGAAAAAAAAACCACACCAAATTTTTTAGGATCGTTTAAAGGCCGGTCCACACAGCGGGGTTTGATTACGTTGCGCCTGACTATGCTGCGTTACGTTGCTGCAGCCGCACGGAAGCTCGGTGCACTGCGCGTTCACACATTTCTGTCAAGGCGCTGCTGAACGCGGACAACAACATAGGGAAAGGTAATGATCATTTCGACGTCCACCGTCAACTTCAACATATAAGAAGGGGCACAATGAGGCAAGTGCTTCGCATGGTCTATCAGTTCCACGCCGAAAATTCGGAAGGGATTGCATTCACCCCTTAATGACCCGTTGAAGGCACACCGAAACCGAGGCTGCTTGCGCCGCGTTTCGATCATTCCCGTTTTCACAACTCCCTGCAAGATGGAGGAGGAAAACTAAGACCGCTTCGCGATCTTGCAAGGGCGTGTTAGCGCGGAGGGCTCTTTCATGTCATAAAGAAAAGCAGTCATCGACCAAGCCGCAAGGCATCGGCGATCATTAATAAAGCTCTCGGAAGAACGACCTGTCAGCTGCGGTAATAGCAGCCATTCAGCGATGACAGCATCGACTCCGTGACATCGTCGATGACGGAGGCGTTCTTTTGGTTTTGTTTTTTTCCCGAGTTGTGCTTGTCTTTTAGATACAGAGGCGAAAACCCGTTCCTTGTTTCCTCGCAATTTTAAAACGAGTTCCTGTTACAGGTTCCGTTTAATAAAAAATAACGTGTTACCAACGCAGTTCTAAAAAAAAAAAATATATTTTTAACGTAGTTTTACATTTACGTACATTTCGTGTATATTTTGTTTAAACTGTTGTGAGATTGTTCATTCGTCTAGTAAGGCTGGCAAAAACGGTTATTTGGACGAAACTACAACTTAAGTTAAAGATGGTCGATGAAATTACATTTACAAAAGCAGTAGGACGGTAATATTTGCTTTTTGTTAATATCACTAAAAAATTATAATTTTATCTCGATACCTGTATAGTAAATTTTATATATATAAAAAAAAACAACATTAAGACACGTTCGAATGAAACACCGGACAGTAGACAGCACAAGCAATAAGTGAGTGTGCAGTGACGGACTGACGGCGTCCGCAAGCTCTGGAACTTTCGGGAGACTACTTTTCAAGTACACTCTCTCACACCAGTTAAGACCCGTTCACACTCTTGCGACCGAGTAAGACCGAGAGAGACCAGACCGGTTTTAAGCCTCTTGCGTTGTCTTTGGGCCAGCGGCGCTGCAGCGCATCCGGTCCTAAGACGTCGAAAGAGGCTTAAAAACCGGTCTGGTCTCTCTCGGTCTCACTCGGTCGCATATATGGAACGGCGCTTTTGCGTGTAGGCTCTAGGATATTGAAAGTTGCAGGGTGCCTTTAAAAACAATAACGATCAGCCGGAACACATTCGACAAAAGGTGGATGTCGGTAGTTGGATATTCAGTAAGGCATTCTCAAACAATCAGTGCAGGTTTTTTTTTCTTTTTCTTCCTCTTTTATGTATACGTAAATGGTGCGTGCGACCTGAGACTGGAACGCATGTGCAAAAAACCAACGTCAAATCTCCCAAAAAGTCGAAACATGCAAAAGTCGTTCCTCGCTCATTGCAAAAAAAAAAAAAAAAAAAACGAGGGTATTTATTGTTCACAGATTGCAACTACGGTTTCGTTTATATTTGCGTTCTGTGTACATAAGATACATCCCCGCGAATTTGTGTGAGTGTCTGCGTTTGTGTGTTTTTATGTGAAATTTTGTTTGCATGTTGCGAATTCGATTGGTCGATGTGTCGATGTTTCGTGAACGTGTTTTGGTATTTATCTTTTGTATCTGTTTTGGTATTTAACACGTAACATTTATAGCCTGGACTACAGATACCAGATACTTTTTAAGACAACAGACAGCAGATATTGTAGATGAAAATGATAAGCTTTGGAAAACGCGCTACGTTATCAAAAATAGGCTGGCTCTGCGAGTATTATGAGGATCGTACAGAGCATGAACCGCACGGAGTGATCGAACTCATGATCTCCATTGTAGTGGGCAAATGCAGTATGTTCTCAAATTATGATAGGTAAAGAAGCTTGGATTAAGAATTACAAATAGAAAGCTGCTCGATAGCCTAGATAATATTCTTAGATAAATAATGTATGGATGTTAAAATATTTCGTTTATAGACAACTTTTATCGTCAAGTTTAGTAGGGCATCTATCTACGAGGAGGTTCACCCGAAGACCACCTAGAGCATATCAATAGACCTATTGCTGTCTTACCCAAGCATCAAGGAGAATGCAGGGATTGGTGTTCCACGCGCCGCACGTGCTGGCCTCAGCAGTATAGTAAATTTTCTAAAGCAAATACCTAAAGCAAACGGCATCTTGCACGCGCGTTCGTCTATGCTTTATTTTGGTTATTTACTTCGAATATTTTATACGGGGAAGGCGTCCGCGCGCGGAGCGTGGAACACCAATCCCCTGCATTCTCCTTGATGCTTGGGTAATAAAGCAAATGGTCTATTGGAGCGAGAAAGAGAAAGGTAACAATAGCGAGTGGAAAGCTGATAAAATACTTTGCAGCGTGTAATTAAACCCTTTTACGGACGAGACGCTTTTAATAAACGAACTAACGTATAGTCTTGCGTTAATGAAAAAAAAAAAGGCGAATGCCAACTGCGCAAGGAACATCTAATCTACTGCAAAGCCAGCCATTGTACACCGGGGAACCGCGTTGCCAAAGAAGCGTCGATACACTTCGCAGTGCGTGCCAGTAGAATTACTATCACCCGTGAACGTGTGAGCTTGATACGATGAGCTCGACGCCCACTCAGGTTCAGATCGTGGCCGTGTACCAGAGAGTTAAGAATAACTCAGCCAGACGCCTCGCACTAACCCTGGTAGCCAAATGAGGGAAGAAGGGAAGCAGACGGGCATGGTCCCCGGGGTTGCAGCAGGTGAACTCAGCAGCGACCGAATGATTGATCACTGGTGAAGCTTCTTTCCGACTTCTCTTCCTTGGGCCACGCTTGGGCGGGCGAAGGCATTCTGCCAGCGTGCTGCATTTACTGATGTCTTCGGAGAGGGCCCCATACAAGATGGCAGTCACCGTGTTATGCGCGAACCATGCTCGAGCACGGTGCAGCTGGCAGCAGGGATGGGCGAGGGAGGACGTCAGTCGGGTCAGCCGGTATTAGATCGCGAGTTTGCCGCGCCGATCTGCTTACTAGGGCCCCGTGGGATGCCCAAGGGGGATTTTGGGAACTACGTATACGAGAGAAAAGATGGAAGTCTAGTCGGCAAAATAACCCCCCACCCTAAAAAAAATAATAAGAACAACAGCAGGAAAGCTATGAAGAAGGTTGGATGAGCCGTGCTTTGCTGAGAAGATCGCGCATCATGCATACAAAGCTTACCCAAAGTGGCCGCGTCAAAAAAAAAAAAAAAAAAAAAATATATATATATATATATATATATATATATATATATATATATATATATATAGTATAGGAATTCCAAACCGTAATGTGCGCCAACAGCATAATTCAGCTCGACGTGCTACAGCGACACTCTTCTAATAAAAACAAAAGTGTACCACCGTGCTCTGCGTCCGAACGTCGTTGGCACATGGAAAGCACGGTTTGTGATGTCGCGCGGGTGTCATAAAACTCACTCGGCATTACATGTGAATGACAGCTACACCGAAATCATCTGCGCCCAAATGGCGTTGACTTCGGAGAAGCCCAGATAAAAGCGAACAGAACACTAAGCGCACGAATATTGATCGGTGAACTCAAGATAAGGGTAAACGAGAGGACAGATGGAAGACGGGAATTGAGCGGAACTACCCGGAAACTTGTCATTCGTTTGTGTTTTTATAGCTTTATAGCCGCAGCAGCAGCAGAGGATGTTAGGAGATAAAAAAGAAGGGTCCAGAGCATATGCGCGCAGAACCGCCACTATGGTGGGCAGGTGTGGCGATCGCTTTGCTTCTCCCAGCGGCCGAGAGTGGTCCCAGGTTTTGTGGCTCATGTGTCCTTAACGAGTTTTAGTAGATGGTTCCGATACCTCCTATAACGATACCCGATAACGAAACAATGCAAGCGCAAAGGCGTCGAGCGGAGTATTGTGTATGTTCTCATCGGAGTCATCGAAACGATCTCCTAAAACTCCCTACTGTCACCATGGTACCATCTGTGAGTCGGCAACAACGCCACAACGGCAAAGATCAGTTGAATATTTGGAAATTGGGTAATTAATAAAACGGAACAGGAAAAATCAAATGCGGCAGAGACGCTTAAGACTGCTTCCGTGTAGGAATGCGAAAGCATTCCTACACGCGGCGCATATCTACAAGCAGCGCGCCACGTCTTCCTTTTTCACACGGCGCTCCGGCGATGACCTCACGCTCCTGCACTGCGCAGGCGCGGCGAACTCCGCCGGCTCCACGGCTTCTGTGACGATGCATCTGCGTTGCTGTGCTTTTCTTTGTGTTTAATTTCTGAGGCGCGTCCGCTTTGACCTTGAGCACCCTGCCGGCTTCCGTGACGAAGCCGGTTTCGCTGCTACAGGCGGTTACAGACAACTCCGGCTTCACTCCATGGGAGAGTTAATGCTTTCGCATTAAAACAAAGAAAATATTTGGGGTCACGTTCCCATTCACAGCTGAACAACACCTCTACAGAGTGCGATAAAATGCTCACTCTGCCCAGTTTTGTTAGTATGGTCTTCTTCTCTACCCCCGCGGTGAAAGGTGGCGCTGCTTCCACCATACCGATTATGAATTGCGGGACCGCTCTCGCCCATGAGATCGTAACACTTACCCTTCTAGCCCACCATGTCTCCACAGCGTAACTTCACTTTGGTCCGAATGTAACGTAAGTAAAAAAAAAGAAACTCCGACAAAAGCAACAAAAAACATCAACGAAGTTAAGTTTACAATAACCAATGCAACTAGGATCACTGGGCAATAGGCAATGCTTTGCTTGCAAGACAATTAAAAAAAAAGTGTGGGACAGATGCTTTTTTCTTTGCGTGAAGTCAGGAAAAAGACACGTTCGTATGGGCTGGTGTAGTGACGCCATTTCTCCCTGGTAGTTCGGTGGTGGAGTCTTCTCTGCATTTAATACTTTGGTACAGGCCATAGACTGTATCAAAGGAATGTGTGTTGACATTGGCGTAGCAACCAGGGAGGCAAGGGGGCACTTGCCCCCCCCAGTTTTCAGAGTGGGGGGGGGAGGCATGTGTTTTGCCCCCCCCCCCCCCTGAAACAGCCGCCACTGGGCAGGGCAAACACTGGCCGGCGGCGCCCAAGGGATACCAAGGGCACCGCCCCTGACCGCCCCCCGGCCCCGAGGGGTAGGGGGGGATTGGTTTGCCCCTCCCCCCATCAAAAACAAGTTGGTACGCCACTGTGTGTTGATTCAGCCCGGATTCCCATGAGCGACTCTCAGGCTGTACGTGTGGACGGAGGTGACGTCGCTGTCGTCGCTTTATGTGTGACGTTTGTTGCATCATTGTTGTGACGGCGTATTTTCGAACGTGAGGCTTTTGCTTACGCAAAGCTGAGCCGAGATTTGTACTGCGATCGCTGTAAAAAAACATGATAAACTATTTTTGCAATGCTGTTAGCCCCAGAGATCATTGTCTAGTTCCGATAAAAACCCGAACTACAGCACCGCGGCTGACGGCATCTAGCGGAGGCACTGCGCAAGCTGCCCGAGTTTTTGTCGTAAAAGCACATTTAGGATTTAAAACAAGCGAAACATAGCTTATCTCGTCGGTACTGTTATTGAAGATTATAAGCAATTATTTGTGCGCGGTACTTCGTTAAAATCTAGACGTAAAACTACTAGGTCACGTGTCTAGTGGTCAAAATATGTGCAACGTGCGCTTTTTGACAAATGCACAAAAATGTGCATTTTTGTGCGAAATGTGCACAAAAATGTTCTCAGCTGCCAGTTTATCGCTCTAAGGCCCTCTACCTCGTTTATATGAGGAGATATAAAAAACGCGATCCCCAGTTCCTCAGGGAAATGATAAGCACGCAATAAGACACGAGGTTTGAAGAAATACATCATCGATAAACAACGGTTATCAAGCACGAAACATGTCCTACAGCAGGCAGCCACCCAGTTTCCGCAAAGCCGTCCTCCGCTAAAGAGTGTGGTAAGATGGCCGTTCGAAAACATCCTATGGCCGCTATCACGGCCTGGGGGGGGACTAAGCGGAGAAGTGCGACCCAGAAAACGGTCCCCGAGGATCAATGACTTTTTCCGATGTTTTTGGCAACAATTAACGCGTAAAGTAAAAAAAAAAAAAAAAGAAAGAAATTGTGCTGTACGCATGAATGCCAGAGGTGAATTTTGAAGCAGTATTTAGCGAAAAGTAAAATCGGCAAATGACGAAAGCAAAAAAACAAACAAAAACACGATTATGTGAAAGAAAAAAAGGACTTCTACTCTGCCGCATTCAGCATGCCGTTTTACGTGACTAATGCGAGTCCGACAGTGCGACAGTACAGTCTTCATTTTTGTTAGTGAAACGGTTTTTCTGCATCCCCTCTCTCCGAGCTCTCTCAGCTTGACGAAAAACGATGCTGAAGAAACGTGTAAAACCAGTACACCCGCCGAGCATCTTGTAAACTGAAATTAGGCGTAATAGGCACACAGGCACAACTCTAAACTTTCGAGATACAGACAGTCTCCACACTCACAACTAAAATATTAAGAAAAAAAAACTTAACAAGAACACATTAGAGTGAGGCTCCTTACTCTTCCTATCGTTCCTTGTCGATTTGCAACAATGCACGTACACCTACAGCAAACAAGAAAATTCCAAGCAGATACACAACTACACAGAGCACACATCCGGCCTACATATTTCGCCACATAAACCGTGGTTATGCTGATACGATGGGGCCAGAAATGCTGTAAACGGGCTTTGCTACAGCCGAACAGCCATTGAGTGAGGACGCGGGGCCATCGCGTGAGTTTTATAGGCACGTATAGAACGTGCCTGAAGGCGGTTGTTCTATGGGCTTTCGCCAACGTGTTTGTCGCGCGCTCCTCCCTCGTCTAATGCCCCGCGGGGCCGTCCGGACACGCGCGGCCAGTGCACACTCATATTTCCCGCTTGGCTACAGGGAGCTGACAGCAGACGCGGCGGCTACGTTGCAAGCGCCGTGTACGCAGTCCCTGGGCGTCTCCTCAAACGGTTCTGGCGGATTTCCAACCCGCGCACCGACCACGCCGAACCGGCCGAGAATGCGTCCACCGGAGCACACTCATCGCCACGTCTTGACTTAGAGTAATCCGCTATACTCACACTATTAATATTTTGACGAATCGGGACGCGAGAATCGTGAGGATCATAAACCAAGCCCAGCCTTTCAGTGACACTCTCCTTTTCTAAGCTTTTATGGTCAAATGATCATCACTCGCTTTCGAAAGACAATGCTTTCTTGAGAGCGAGTCGAGAAACTAAGAAGGAGTCAAACTAGAAAAGTACAATCATTGGAGCTGCCGAAAGAAGTTTACTCAGCCTTTCCGCCTTGTAGAACTAGGCTCAATTCCTTCGCTCTGCTAGCCAAGCGCGCAACGGAACACCCCCTCCCCCCCCCCACCCCCTCCAGTACAAAATGTAAAACGAAGCTTTGACGTCTTCTGACGTCGAAAGGTATTTATTCTGTGAAGTAGAAAGGAACGCGCCCTGGCGACGCAGAAATGGCCTTTTTGTGATGCGGACCAAATCCCGCGTTTCTACACAGGAAAGGATTGCGCGTGCGAATGGCACCGACTTTAGTTTTCTGTCATTGAAACAAGCATTGCCGTCTGTCTCTTTCTAATACTTGTCTCGTTCGTTGTTTACATGTTCACTCATTCCTTTATTATCTTTCCTTCTGTCTCTCTCGCCCTCTGATTTTTTTTCTTATTCTTTTTGTTTATTTTCCTTGTCTGATGAACGTATCTTAGAATTCCTTGGTAGACTTATAAACGGCATTGAAATATAAATGCACGAAGTAGAACACCATTAATCGGCACGATTCATAGTGCTAAAGAGGCTTTACATTGTGACATTTATTGCAAGGACGCGCTCACGATGGCGCACGACAATCATCATCATTAGCGTTTGGAAACGGGCATGATTATGATGGACGTGGGCCATTCAACATCACGACCATGTCACACTTTACAGTGTGAAATCGCCTTCACACTAAGTTCCATGTATATTAACAGAGAATATGTTTATGGATTGGATTTCATGGAAAAGTGTAACGCTTGTGTGTGACAAAAACGCTTTACACGCAGGCCAAAGCAGCGTAAGGGATGCATACACTCTAAGAAGTGCTTGCCCGTCTCCTTACCCGCAAAACACTCTAAGATTTAATCTCTGCGATCTATGAAATCAGCTCTGCGAATGGTGAGGCAGAACATTCGTTTAGACCTCAAAATGAAGTCTGCGCTGTTGCATTATGCAATGCAAAGCGTTATGCTTGCATTGCGTACTGCCACATCGCAGACTTAATTTTGAGGTCTAAACAGATGTTCCGTCTCATCATTTGCTGACCTGATTTCGTAGATCGCAGAGATTGGCTCTTCGGGTGTTTTGCGAGTAAGTAGACGCGGAGGCATTGCTTAGAGTGTATATTGTGTTATCATAAATATTCTAAAATTTCTTGGATATGTAATCTTTGCAACTGCTGTGTGTCTGTAAGGGGGCTGAGGACCCGTCAAACTGCTTGAACAGATTTTTTCCTCAGCTCCCAATATACTTATATGGTAAATAAAACTTTCCTTTATTATTATTATTATTATTATTATTATTATTATTATTATTATTATTATTATTATTATTATTATTATTATTGTTATTATTATTATTATCGTAACACCATACGTGAACACTCAATATGCAAGAGCATGGGTGACTAGTTTGCGAACTGAGAGAGGCATAAGTGATTTTGTATTGCATAGCAGACTACAAGTACTCCTCAACTTTTCTACGTTCGACTGGTCCCCTATCCTGCAGTCATCTGACGTCAATTATCAGGTTCTTCAATTCACCACAGCGGTTGAGGAGGGAATGGATCATTACATTCCTCTAAAGAAGCAGACCAATGCAAAATTTCCTTCCCGGTTTTCTCCGTAATTAAAAAAGTTGCTGGGGGCGCCGCGCCTATGCAGTGGGGGGGCGTGGGGGGGGGGGGGGGGCGTGCGTGATGTTACCGTTGGAGCGCCGTGTGAAAAAGGAAGACGTGGCGCGACGCTTGTAGGAATGCGTTGAGTGTAGGAATGCTTTGGCATTCCTACACATAAGCAGTCATTTTTGTGCAATATGTCGCATTTTATTGAAAGCGTGGACAATATGTATTTCGTTGACACTATAATGTCTTTCATTGAAAGCCTTTCACTATGTTATCTTTCATTGGAAGTCTGCAGGGTATGTTGTCTTTGACTGCCTTATGCAATATATTTTTCAATCGGTGGTTGCTGCTATTATAAGGACTTGGCTTGAAAGAAATGCCTTTGTTCTTTTTTCGTACGGCTTGAATGTTTTTTCTAAGTGCCTCTGGGGCTCCTCACTGTCCAAACCGAAAGGCTGACACGCAGAAGTACCACGTCGGTGCTTGTTTAAGCCGCAAGTGTTTCCACGTGTTTACTGAGTTTACGACATTCCCAGTCGCCTATATTTATAATCGCTGCCCCGCGCGTTTTCAGGGCGCGAATCTCTGTTTAAATAGCGAGTCAGTGCACGCGTTGGATGTATAGTGCTGCCAACAATTGTTTTTCGGTGGTGAGGGCGCCCACAAGGAACGGTTCTCTATAAAACAAAACTGTGTAAAAAAAGCACCGTAAAAAAAAAAGAAAAAAATGCGCCAGTTACAAGGAATCCTCCAGTTCCTTGCGCTTTCAAAGCCTACGCCATCAGGCCGAACACTCCCCCGGCGTGCGCAGCTGGTAAATTGAGGCTTTGGAGGCTCGCCATGAGCTCCCGGAGTGAGTGTACAGCGAAGAAAGACCCTCGTTTTTAGCGAAAATCCCACAAAGCTGCCCGCGTAAAGAAAAAGTTTTTGGCGGCAACGGGTATTTTTGCGTACACGTATAGTACCTATACGTGCTAGCCCGAAGCTGAAAAGTTGGAGCACCGCGCAAAACTCGCAACTGCTAAACGCGCCACGGGCAGTGCAGCAGAATCGCCTCGGTAAACAGCGAAGCCACATAGTCGACCGTTCTCAGATTGACTTTATTACCGCCCGCGGGTAAATAGTCCCGACCACCTGACCAAGATTAAAACGGAAGCGTTGGGCCGGAGCGGCCTTCGCATCGCGCCGAAACCCAGTGACTTCATTTATTAGCCTCACGCGCGCAGCGTCCGCGGCGGCCGCGCGAACGGGTGAGACGTAAAAATAAAGCTCGCCACTCCGCGGCCTGGCAGCGCAAACCGCGGCGATTCCATTGCTGCCCCGCAGGCCACCACCGTCCCTCGGACAGCTCAGCGCAGCTGTGGGGTTGGGACCCCCCGTTATTTATTTACGCGCCTGCCCAAGAGCGGGAGAGTGCCAGCGGAACAATTCGTGCGCTTTGTAGCGTTCCCGGCCCGACGCAAGGCTCCCGAAAAACCCTGCCCCAAATGATGGAGGCCGCGCGCGTACACTGCGCCTGGAAATGATATCGTAACGTCTGAAGTTGCCTACTTACTTTAAGAACAAGAAAAAAAAAAACGATGCGACCCACAGGTCGTTTAAGGGCAAAGGTCGCCCCGCATTCTGAAGGTCCATTTACAAACTTGCGTTGACTAGGTTTCACTGCCCTGAGGGGACTGAGACCGAGGTACGACTGCAAGTTGCCGTGGCAACCACGCTAGATCGTCATGGCAACTCGCAATCGTCTCTGGGCGTAAGCCCCCGCAAAGGCTACCGCGCGAATGGAGGTTAAAGGCCCATTTACGCGTTTGACTACGTGAGGGGGCTTACGCTTCCAGGCGTTTAGAAACGACATGCGCAGGGCGACACAATTAGCGCTGGATCAAGCCATTAGCGGTTTTTCGCCTTCTACCGAGAACAAGGTATTGAAGGGAATCAAAGTTTATCACCCCAAATGTATACGCTTTACACTACACTATACTTCGGGACATTTCTTGGCAATGAAGCCAAAGCTATATGCGCACCCGTGTGCTCGCGGACATTGAGCTCCGATCACAGCCGTGCTCGCGCACTCCTCACTTCTTCGCAAATGCCAGAAAAAGTTGTCCCTCTGTATAGGCGCTTTCAGGCAGCTGTGCGTGGGCGCCGTCATAACCTACTTTCAGTTTTCGTTTCCTCTTATTCCGTTCGCTTCATTTCATCATTACCACAGCAGGACAGGCTATTGCCACTTTAGGTGCCACTGCGTCCTTCTCCCCTGCATTGGACACTGCGGGGCTCGTAAACGCTCGCTTCAGTGACTCGGCATCTCGGAAAGACAAGAGAAGGTCGGCAATGGCGGCTTAATCTGGCGCGTGTTTAAAGCGTCTATAGTAGCTTTAATGACAACCCTTGAGTTAAAAAAAGAAGATAAAACTGGCGATATCTTGTTCGTTCGCACTGTGCATAGACATTTTCTGTTTCATGTCGTTCTTAATCACGTGGATTCTGTATTTGTTATGTGGAACGAAAAACTAATAAAACATTTAAACTGGAATATGCGAGAAAATATAGGTGGCAAAACAAGAATGTGTGACAATCACGCATTTTTCGTCAACACCTTCCAGCGGCGTGGAAAGATCAAAACGATGTTTTATCGCATACCAGAATGGACGACATTCAAGATGGCTGCTCCCTTGTGGAAACACTGTACACGCCCCGTCGTTTGGTTCTTAGTATCTTGCTGTCGAATCTCGAAGTAAGTTCTCGCAATGCAGTCAATCGTAACCAAGCGCTACTGATGAACTTGCTTTGAAAGTGCATGTGGCTGCGATAGGCCGCCACGAAAATTCTGCGAGCAGAAAGTACTTCGCGGCGGAATTTCTTTCAACTCTCTGAAGTAGTGTTCTTGTTTTTTGTTTTATTTTTGAGCTGTAGAAATGATTTATTTATTTAATATTAGAGAATTACACTGTGTTCTAGCCTACGCCGCACATCGAGAAAGTATATTAAAAAAAACAACACAAAACCCCCTGAAATAGAGGAAAACCTGGAGAGGAATCGACCTCCTCTCCACCGTTCGCTCTGCTAACGTGGAAAGGGGTGGGAGGAGCTTCCCCTGACCGCTTAACCTGTCACCGGCTGTAGTGTTTTTTTAGTGTGAAAGCATCGTTGAGTTCGAGGGAATGAGAGAAAAAGTAGAAACAACAAAAAATAAGATTGAGAAATTCAACCCTTCATTTGCCTAAAAGAGAAAACTCGATTGTTGAGAGTAAGGGCCGTTATTTGTCCTGCCATGAAATTAATGTCAAGGAAATTGTTTTCAGGAGCAGATGATCTACGTACCGGGCGACACCTATAACCGGTATTTCCTTTTTGCCCGTGGATAGCGGCTGAAAGCCTGCCATCAAAACTAGTACAGCAGTAGAAATCGCACATGAGCCCGCCGTACCGACACAAGTGATAAAATTCAATGTTCGACACCAACCAGTAGGCATAAGATACGACATTGTGCCGATGCCGTGTTTAGCCTAACTGTACATTCAATCTTCCAAACTATTTTATATAATTTCATTTATAAGAAAATAGCCATATACTACAAGAAAGAACCTACGGCTCACTGCTGTGCGAACAGGGCAAGACTCACCAAAGATGTGCGAGTTGCAACATATCACTAGTATAAACCTGATGATTGGCGGTAAACGTGTAAAATAAACGTGCGACCCCATAAAAATGCATTACCAGGATATTTACAAAATAAGCAAAAGTTGATGAGGACTCGAGACAACTAGTCATGCAATAAGTAAAGTAGGGTGTTTTTTTTAATTAACAACAATTAGTAAGGCGCATTTTAAATTTGGAGCCCATTTAAATTATATACGTTGATATCCAGAAGGAGTGTATTTCTAAAGTATGGGTTCAGCTGTCTTCCTCTTTCCTCATGAAAGGGTGCATGCACGTCAACCAGTCTCGAAAAAGGTCTGACTCAGGCCGAAACGTCGACCAACTTTACCAATAATATGTTTTAAAAACTCCAACAACCGTCTCAAGTGCGTTTTCTTTCGTATATACTTTTCGTCATCCTGCGCTACGTTTTTTTCTCTCTCTCTCTCTCTCTTTATTTCTCTCTCTCTCTCTCTATATATATCTATATATATATATATATATATATATATATATATATATATATATATATATATATATATATATATATATATATATATATAGAGAGAGAGAGAGAGAGAGAGAGAGAGAGATAAATGCTTTAAAGTAAGTAGTTGCCTGATCAGCTGGTACTCGAAAAATTATGAATTGTTCTGAAATGCAGAAACAACTTTTAGCTTCGTCGATAGTAACCCAGTGTTTTGTTGAAAATCTGTTAAATGAGCGTATTCATATTACCTAGAATACCATTCAGCGAAGCGAAGTCTGCTGCTTTCTGTCAGCTTTCTAACCAGGGTATTCTTTTTGGTGAGGGGTGTTTGAGATTCCTATTCTTCCTCTCCTTCATCATCATCTTTCTCCCTAGTCTCAGGTTTGTAGTTCATCAGTGGTAATGTAACTTTTTTATCTCGATTAAAAATTAAAAAAACGAATGCATGTTATTCGCTAATAATAATATTAATAAGATGCGTATGATATCCTGCGTTTCTTTTCTCGTTTTTTTTTCTATCTTTGAGACACACTTGACATCAAATAATGAGCTCGTCCAAATTTCTTTTTTTTTAGAAAACGACCATAACGACGAGCACCAACCTATTTCATCCCTTCGGAACAATGATAAGGAACATCTCCAGCATATTCCTCTGCGTTACGGAAACTTATCCAAAACTCCTTTTCGCATTGTTCGTATATAGCGTTCTAGCACCTGACGTCCCTTCCGCAGCCGCTACTAAGCAGTGTATTCGACAAGCACAAACTGCAACGTCAATGAGCCGCCCGGGTGCCTACCGGTGACACCTTCCGCTACTTTCCCTATTCACATGCACGAAAGCGGTTCTTCGTTAGCTTCGTCTTTGGTGTTGGTAAAACGCAGAAGCAAGCAGACGACTCAGTCGACGGCGAAACTCGAGGAGTATACTCGGGGACGCATTTGGGGCGCTTAAATCCAAGCTTGCTTCGTTTTTGTCTCTCTTCGGAGTCGCCCTGTGGCGTCTGCCGGAGCCTTTTAACCCGCCGACGAGCCGACTTCTCGAGCGCCGGCTCGTTTAAAGTCCAAATAAGGATCGGTATGCATAAAATTGGAGTACCAGCCGCATGCTCCTTTCTGTTCCCGACTACTTTGGCAGGAGCAGTCGATCACGACGCGAAAGAAGTCGAGCGATCTGGAAAACACTGCTTCCAAGCATTGATAGGCATGGCGCACATAGGACGAAAGCACACAAATGACGCCGATATGGATTCCGAAGGAGATTTTGAACCAGAAGCAGCGTTGCATCATGGAACGATTTTATGGTGTTCTATTAAGCACGTGCAGTGAGAAAGAGAGAGAGAGAGAGAGAGAGAGAGAGAAATATAGGATGTTGTGGAGAGTTTGGTGGCTTTCAAATCGAGTCCTCGCATCCTTCTAGTTGTCCGTAGTGTGGAGCCGTGCCACGAAGTGTGTCGCACTTTGTACACGTGGTATAAAGAGGCTCAGAGCGGGATCGGTGGCCGAGTGGGCTATCGCACACTTTAGTGCACACCAGCTCGAAGCACGTGGAGCGAAAGCTCGCGCTGTAGAACCCAGTATCCTGGATTCAATCCCCACCCCTGCCCGTTTCGATCTGGATGAGCATCGTACCGGCGTGTGGTCGTGTATCACTAGTGCGTGATGCACCTTAAAGACCCCAGGCTAGCGGTTGTACTGCGCTGGCTAAATTTCTTATCGATAGCTGGGAGACTCGTTGCCCGTTGAGGCAGACCAACTGTCTTGCCCCGGCAGCGTTAATCAAAATGCTCTCTAGTTTTACTAGCTGCTTCATACCAGGCTATTCAAACCGCCATTCAGTTTCACACAGAATGCAGTCTACAGCCGCAAAGTACTCCTTCCGTAACGCTGCCTTGCAATCAAGTACAACTGGCGGGGAAGGTGTGTTGCTCATTTCAAGCCTTTTTGGCGGTTTTGTTGGCTTTGCGCTGGGAGGGTCCTTCGAACCTGGCGTATTGCAGTTGAGCTCGCGCAGTCCCACAACTCTTCAAACGCGACTTCAGACCGCAGACGGGACATTGCCTCGCAGAGAGTCTCTGCAACCTCTTTGATACCTGCGGCGCGAAACGTTGAACGTTGCAGTACCCTTGCAAGTTCTTCGCATGGACCGAACAAAGCTATAGAAATGTTTATTCCTAGCAGCGTTTCAAACATTCTCAGAAGCCTCTCATAACCATTCCAAATGGCCCTGCTGTTGTCTGCAGTCGAATATTCTGCTTGTAGCAGCTCGTTCAGTGTCTCCTGAACTCATAGTTTTCAGCGAACCTTTTCATTGACTTCATTCAGACAGTCCACCTTGTGGGCAAAGCGGTATGGTTATTTGGCGTTGATCCGGCCTCTTCCGCCGCCTCGCTGACTGGAAGAATTACAATAGATGAATAAACAGCTTTGCGTTTCTTCGAAGTCGGAGTGGGGGGGCTCAGACCCATCGTGAGAAATCTTGGCGGGGGCTCTGGTTCCCCCTGCTTCCCCCCCCCCGGTTCCGGAGTCCCTGCCCAGATCGAATTTCCGCTAGGGTTGACAATGTGTGTAAAATCAAATTCATCTGCACTTCATCCTTGTTTTTCGCGAATTCCATGCTACCTCTTGCTATTGATAATTGGAATTCATTACCCAACGACATTGTACTGTAGAAATGAACACATCTAAGTTTTGTGAACTTGTCAGTGTTTTTCTTTTATGAAATGAACTAGTTATAAATTTGTATAGTGATTTGTTAACTTGTTATTGCCATTTACCATTTGTACCATGTTTTATTTTATTTTCTATTTTTTGTGTTTTTTATTTTTGTGTTTAAACAAGTGTCTTTTAACTTACTCTCCCTTGTGTAATACCCGGACACGGGTCCTCAAGGTAAATAAATGAAATGAAATGAAATGCTTACCGCCATCGGCGTAAGCCGGCAGTGGCATGTTGCACGATCCAGGCTAGCACACCATACACATGCACACGCACATACACGCACACACACACACACACACACACACACACACACACACACACACACACACACACACACACACACACACACACACACACACACACACACACACACACACACACGCACACACACACACACACACACACACACCATGCACGCACGCACACACACACCATACACAAACACATAGAAAACTCAAATCCCCTTTCTGCGTTCACATAACTAAAGTCCGTGTACATGCAACGAAAATGTGTCACAAATTATTATGTTTGAGCACTACGAATTTGAAACGATTCCAGGACCGAGATACGGAGCGCGAGAAACCGCTGCCCTTGGAAATGCGTCGTGCTTTGTACGCCTGTCTGCATCGTATTCCCCCAGGTACCCTAGGAAGCGACGCACCGCCGGGGGCATCTTGTTTATCAGGGAAACCCTGAAAGCATGGGCCCGACTTCACAAAGCTACGGTTTCAATCCAATTTGGAATTTTTAGGACGCGTCGGAAGAACGCCACGCGTCGCACGCCGGAGGAAACCAGCTTACGTCGCTTTCAACTCCGAATGAGATGCCGCGAGAATGGTGAACAATGCGCGAATCCACATATTCTTCCTACTACGCATCGCATATTCACGTATTTCTTATTATTAGAGATCGTCCATACGCACTTCAAAATAGTTTCCGCTCCAACCACTAAAAAGTACACTTGACCAGAAAGCCCCTGTAAGAACATATGCATTACAAAATATTTAACGAGTAAGTATTCTAAATAAATAAATGAATAAATCACGCTGTATATATACGTTCGGATTACTTGTTCCGGTTTCGTCCTAAAGCTTCCAGTCACGAGTTTGCGTTTCTTGAGAAGTTGAAACCTGGCATTTTCGAGTCGGCGACGGTTGACAGCAGCGTGTCATGTGTGAAGCTCCTGCACTTCGCCTCGTCTTAACATGGACCCTACCAACCGCTGCGGCCTCGACCTCGAATTTTTAGGAGGCGCTTCCTCTGAGTGTTTACTTAACTGAGGTGCGTACTAATGTTATCAAAACGTAGCTGCTGCTTCTGATGTCGTTCATTTGTATAGGTGAGACAAAATATACGGGGCATAGGATGACACTTGTTGAAAAGAGTGACAATGTCTTTTAGAGGCCAATGAAGGCATAGCCCCATTGTGAATCGTATACATAGTACTTGAAAGTTCAGAATATGAACAAGAGCGACAATCAGAGGTGTTATCCTTTTTAAGGATGTTTCATTACACCTAGCACCTCTTTCTGCTCAGGGAAGATTCACTTATCCCTTCGAAGTAAATTTTTCACTTCGTCAGAAGCAGACATGTACACGTTACCCAAAAAAGTAACTAAATACCGTTATTCGTTACTCGCTCAAAAAGTAACTAAGTACGTTACTCGTTACCGATTCTCAAAAGGAACGCGTGAGTTACCTCAAAAGTAACGAGTTACTTTTCACGTTACTTTGACGACCAAATACACAACTATATTTCGTGTCATGGTGTACTGTTTTCTTTTCAGTAGTCGTTGCACTTAAACAGTAGCTGCCTCTCCAAGTTTTCATCAGTTATGTTTCCCCGCTTCCTTGAAAATACATCTCCGGCTACGCTGAAGAGTCCTTCTACCGACGCGCTCGAAGGAACGGCAGTGTTGTGCTTCAGCAAGAGTAGGTGGATCTGGGATTCCCCTCTCTGTTGTGTTCTTTCTACTTCTAAAGTTCGAAGTTGACAATGGATTATGTGCCTTCCCGCGTTGGCAACCTCCGGGTTTACATTCGGTCCGTACTCGGTTCTAGAAGGTCAACCAACGAACCTTATTTTGTTTGCTGGATGAAGGACATTCCCAGCTGTAGAGTTCAGTACAGCAACGTTTATCGCTGGACACGTCAGTCGAACTGTTCGACTAACGTGTTCAGCGATATACGTTGCTGTACTGTCATACTGTTTAGTTGTTTTTCAAGTTGCCCTCCTACCGTTCTCACAATAGACGCATACTCAGGTTAGAATAAAAACAAGGCCGTTTAAACGTTGTTGTACACGTTACTCCTCAAAAGTAACGAGATACCGCTACTCGTTACTTGGACTTAAAAGTAACTAAGTACGTTACTCGTTCCTTTTCTAGAAAAGTAACTAAATACGCTACCCGTTACCGAAAATAGTAACTAGGTAGAAGTAACTCGTTACTTGTAACGCGTTACGTACATGTCTGGACTCAAAAGTGTCGACCTTTTGATATCGACTGCGCTTTTTTAGACACGAATGACGGTTCTTTATATTGAGAATCTCCAATGGTTTTGCAAAGGGCCGTGCAACTATAGTGGGCTGCAATGTCTCCCACTTTTCACAAGCTTACTGGCACTACACTGGTATGACGCAATTATACTTGAACTCAACAGCATTGACTTAGAAGCTTGCTTGTCGTGGTGTAATTTCCAAAAAAAAAGGGGACTGTTTCTTTTAGAGTGCCCTTGACAAACCTTGCCAACGTAGTCGTGGGATGAGTCAATATGGCTCATGGATTGGACATTATTACAGCGTAAGCACTCGACTCAGGTTCGTGACAACCAATGCCTCGGTGAACATTCGGGTAGTGTATTGTGTCCAATCGCTGCAATGACGGGAATAGACGCTTTATATCGTCGTTTCACCTTTATTCCAGACGCGGCCGACGCTTCGAGCTGATGGAATCAATTAGACAGCATCAAAAGTGCACCATTATGGTATTCGTTATGTTTCTGTACGTGTATCATCGCTGACAGTCACAAACAAAAAAGGCCTAGTGACTTTGCTCTTTTGAGGCTCCTTGATTGGTTCCATTACCTCGTTTCGTCAGCTGCGTCTGGACTTAAAGGATTACTGAACCAAATAGTTGAGTGTCTATAATAAGTGGCGCACGATCTTTCCACAAGCCCACGCATCGAAATTGACTTCATAGTCTTCCATTCAAGCTTGAGACGACAGTGAAATGTATGGGCTCCGTCCAAAGGAGAATAAAGACAGGCTTTTCATCTCCACACTAAGAGAAAGCTACTGCTTGTTCGACCAATTAATCGCCTACCTTTTACACGAGACCCCACTGTGGAGGTGAAAAGTGTGTCTTTATTCTCCTTTTCCCTGGAGCCTACACATTTCACTGTCACCTTAAGCTACATGCTTGTATCTACTATGACGTCAATTTCGACTATGACGTCGATTTCGTTGCGTGTGCTCGCGCACACCGGTGGTTGCTGGCTCGTGGAAAGATCGTGCGCCACTTACCATGAACACTGAAATGTTTGGTTCAGCATCCCTTTAAACTGCTTTAAACTGAAGCGAGATATAGACTCACTTTCTTTCTTTCCAAACATTTATATTCATACAGATCGTCATGACGTAGCCTTCTACGAGCCCTCTTTACTACAGCTCGATTTTTGACACCCTGGTCTGCCCGATATGGCTGACCAAAACACAAGACTAGATTATACTCTGTTTCACCATACGTCAGTGCGTAGTCAAACGCTAGAAGGACTACAAATACAGACACAAATACTGAAAGTACAAGGTCACCGTGCATTCATTGCGGTTTATTGGTTTAAGTCGATGATAGTACACTCACTAAAAGGTAGCAAACGCTGCCGTGACGATTCGTTTTTTTTTCTAATTGTTTTATTGGATCTATTAGCTTGTAGCGTCGATTGCGCTCTGACTTAGAGTGAAACGAAGCATAGTCAGAAGCCCAGAATCGGCACGTTACTCGGGTACGGTCGTTGTAAAAACAAAAATGTGTTCTTGCTTCTAACTCCAAGTCAGCTTGACAAAGAGATTATCGCTGGGACCTAATGAACAAACGTAAATCATTTCTGAAACTTTTGTTTTGTTTTGTTTTGACTTGTCACGAAGAGAAAGACAGCGCTCATCGGATTACACCCACTCATCCGAGCTAACGTAATCTTTTTTTGTTTGTTTTTTGTCATCGAGTTTGGTGACAGCGGTCTTCTGTTTTACGTCAGCAGGCAAGGAGCAACAATTCGTATCTTTCCTATCTACCTTATACAAAAAAGAAGCGTAAACACTAAAATAAAGCGAGCTCATCATATTTTTATAGTGGTCAGTGTTCCGTAAAAATGAAAAAAAAAAAACATGGCCGAAAGCCAAAATAAAAAAAAGGAGAGAGAGAGAGAAAAAAAAGAAGGGCAACAGAAGTAGTCGCTTGGCGGGCACTGTCATCGCTGATAAACTGTCGAGCCGGTGCTCCGTGTCGATAAAACCCATCGATCCCGGAGCCCTCCTTCCTGCAGAATGTGCTTGGTCGGTTTACTAGGCTGCGTGCAGAACGTCGCTTAGTTTCAGCCAGCTCCCCTGATTGATTTTTGCTTATCCAAAAAGCCGCTAACCGCGACCGCATGAATTGATAGCGAAGGGACTTCCAAAGCTTGTGGTAGCTTTGCGTGGCTTTAGTGTCGAAAAAAAAAAAGAAAAGAAGTTAAGGCAGCGCGGAAAGTAGTTTTGAACACACAACGCGGTCGCAGTAGGTTTGTTTCGTGTTTTCGGGGTTTATTTTTCTTCAAACTCGAAGATGTTTTCTCGTGGTTTATTATTTTTTTCTTGCCTACAATATCAATGTTCGTTTTTTTTTTTTTGTGTGTGTGTGTGGGGGGGGGGGGGGCGTTTATTTTGGTTATTGGACGAAAATTGCCGTTTATTGTGGTTTATGCCGAAGAACACAGGACACCGGGGTGGAATTTCCCAACCTGCAGGCTGCAGGGAAAGTACGCGTGAGCCGAATACTTGGAAGTCGCTAACCGCGAGTGGACTACTGATAAGAGGAGGAAACAAGCAAAGCCTTGCCAAAATAAAGAAGCAGCACGGGGACAGTTTAGTACGGTCCGGGTCAACACAAAATAAAGCTAAGGATAAAGATTTCTTCTCGCGAACTTTGGGTGTGTCGTATTCAAAAACAGCTCGAAATCTAGAGGTTTCGCTTTTCTTTTTCGATTCCGATAAAACCGAATTGGGAAAGAGGGGGGGGGGTAATTTTCGGGGTTTATCGGTATTTACTGAAAACACAAAAAATACGGTTATAGCTCTAGAAATATATTTCGTGGCACAGCACACGTTTTGTGCGCTTTCAACCTTGGCTGAAAAACGCCGGCACAAATTGACGTTAGAACACGTGACATCATTTGCTAATCGCAATCTGCGGCAGCTAACTTTACTAGATCTTTCCCTCTGTTGTCGAAAGCAACATAGTGCTTGAAAATAAAGAGAAAAAACATCCGCATTTCCCACATAATGAGCATCGAAGATGAACTCCAAAAACTATACAGCAAAAGCCTGAACTTGGCTCACGATCCCTTGAAACATTATTCGAAATTATACTGTTACTTTTATTTCTCTCGAACCGAAGTTGACGTGTGTAACGACGATACTTGTTTCCGGAAACCCATGAAATTATTTTCTTTATAGCCGACATTGATATTCGTGGTAGATTAGGTCGTTCCAGTAATGTGGAGTTTTCGAGCGCCATTACTGCAGTCAGGATAGTTACCGCAGTGGCTACTAAGCGTGGTCTGTGTATTATCGAGACGGTCTGTTAAAAATGTATAGGGTTTTATTCACTTATTTGTTTTACCCTCAGGGAATTACAGAGGGGAGTGGGAACAATAGTAATAATATTACAAATGAAACAAAAATGTACAATACTTAAAGAACAGGGAACATGAAATTGACAATAGATGTACAAAAAAGTGCGTGGTCATTGATTGATGTGAGCGATGCGGGCAAGCGATTCCTGTCTTTGAGAGGTCTGGGAATAAAAGAGTCACAATAAACGTTAGAGTGGCAAAACGGGACACCGACTTTGTGATGATCATCAAGGCGTGCTGAAACAAAGTAGGGGGATGATCAGTTGTGATCTAAGCTGAGGAATATGGTGATAGATTTTATGAAAAAGACAAATACGAGAGATTGTGCGACGATGTGCGATGCTTGGGAGTAACAAACTATCTTTCATTGATGTTGCGCTTGCGGTGAGGTTATAATTGACCATTATGAAGCGTGCAGCTCTGTTCTGAATACCTTCAAGTGAATCAATGAGATAAGGGGTAGAGAGGTCCCAGATGGAAGCTGCATACTCTAGCTTGGACCTAACTAGTGTTTTAAAAAGGAATAGTTTTAATGATGATGGGGAGCTACGTTTGAGAAAACCAAGCACTCGATTGGCGTTGTCAGTCACATAGTTAATATGAACTTTCCAGGAAAGGTCAGCACTTAAAATTACGCCAAGGTACTTGTATGAGTTTACAAGTTCTAGGGGTGTGTTATTAATACCATAAGCAAAATTGAAGTTTACTTTACGTGTTATGCGCATTATTTTACATTTGTTAATAATGAGCTCCATTGACCAGATTTCACACCAGTGTAGTATGGAATCCAGGTCATGTCGTAGTTTTTGTGAGTCAGAGTCATTAGATATTACTTGATAAATAGCACAGTCGTCAGCGAAGAGTTTGATTGAAGAGGAGCCCACCGCATGCAAGTCATTAATATATATTATAAAGAATAGAGCTACGTGTCCAGCGCATGAGCAGAGCGGGAAATGTTGTAAAGGTCGAGGGCTACAGATATGGGTGCCTTATTCCATCGTTGTGGATGAAAAATCTTCCCGATTCCGTGCTACCGTTCTTGCGCGACCTGACGTGCATCGCATGCAAAAATCATAGAGCCCACAAAATCAGGCCGGCACGACGAAAGGAGCAGCGAAGGAACGGGATCGATTCTGCGACCCTTTGGCCGGCACCGCGAGGAAACCGTTCTAGCGCTCTATAAACCCCTGATCTATTTGTCAACGCTCGTTTCCGCGCGAGTTGTATCCCTTAACAACAGGGATAAGAGCGATCACTCGGGACTTCCAACCAGCTGGTTTGGGAGGCGCGTTACCGATCCGGTGGAGCGCTTCGAAGCATGCCGTCCTAATAAAAGCGTGAGCATAGAGTTCCACGAGAACGCGATATACTAAAACTTCCCGCGGGTATCATCCAGCTTATTCACATGTGTACACGAACGTTCACACGTGTTCTTCAGTCCACGATAACACCGTAAGAAATGCCAGCGCACCTACTTTCCCGCCAATCACTCGGAGGACCAATAACAGCAATCTACGAAGTGAGCTCGGCGAAAGGCGAAGCGGAAAGTATGTTTAGACCTAAAAATTACCTCTACGATGGGACACTGAACAATGTGAAACGTTGTCGTCCCATCACAGATTTCAGTTCAAAGTCTCATACTCTCAACACAATTTTGCACTCATCATTTGACAAGCTCCTTCGTATACCTCCCTATCCCTCTCCCCCAGCACAGAGCAGCCAATCGGGGCAAGTATCCAGATTGCCTTCACTCTCTCTCCTCTATCTTTTCTTCCTTCCTCCGTATAGATTCGATACGTTGTTGTGATTGGCTCTCCGAGTGCACTGCGGGCATTCTTTAGGGTGCATGCAACTCACTAATCGTATTTTCTGTCCTGCTCGTTCTCTGCAGACTCCCGCTGCGTAGGGCGCGTGCCCCAGACAGTCGCCGTGGCGGAAGTGGCGCCAGCCGGCGGGATGACTCGCGTGGGCAACCAGACCAACAGCACGGACCCGGCGGCCGTCAACTCGCGCATCTTCGTGGGCAACCTGAACACGCACGTGGTCTCCAAGGAGGACGTGGAGCGCCTCTTCAAGCGCTACGGCCGCATCATCGGCATCTCCATGCACAAGGGCTACGCCTTCGTCCAGTACACGGACACGTACGACGCCCGCAACGCGGTGCTCGGCGAGGATGGCCGCACCATTGCGGGCCAGATTCTCGGTGGGTTGGAGTGCACCTGACTTCCCCCTTGCCGCAGCCGCTTTGGTCGAGCTTAGAGCCACCCCAGAGCTATACCGGACTTTTTCCTTACTCACTGGCCGAACCCGTTCGAACGCGAACGCCACACGCTGGTCGCCGGCGTTTGGCATTCGTACGCGTTCGAACAGTGAGCAGAGACAAAGGCTTGGAGTCTACCCGCTAATTATTCCAGTCAGAAATCGGCTTTCTGACATCTCTTCCTTTCCCTGAGTTTCTACCCGTATAAGCTATCGTCTATACTAATATTCACCTTCAAAACCGCAAAAAAAAAAAGTCCCGGTCTTTTGCGGAGCATTATTAATTTTCTCTTGATACGTTGCGTGAAGATACAGGTTTTTTTCCCCATTTTTTTGTGTAATTTTAAGCTTAACAGATTTGTTCAAAAATAAAGCCGTGAAAGCTACACTTATGCGGTTTGTGAAAGTTAGTTGTACGGCCAGGTGGACATAGTATAATGGACTACTCGTAGCAATCAGTCGGCTAAATATATAAAATTTGCTATATAACTACTTAATTAGGGAAAATAGATCTCATACGGTTCCAGTTAGAAACTCGCTGAGCGTCATTGAAAACCATCAAATCTGTTTTTAGAAAGTCTTTGAGCACGTGAGAAGCGCAGAAGTGCGCTAAAGCTACCACTCGTGCCGCAGGAGCAAGGCTAGCGGTGCGATAAGGCGCCCGCGCGATTTTCCCGTCTCTTATCATGGCCCCAGCCCCGAACCTGTTACACCAGTGGTACCTTTAGCGCACTACTACGCTTCCCACGCGCTCAAAGTATTTCCAAAAAGTATTGATTTAGTCGTTTAGATGACACTCAGAGGGTTTCTAATTGGAACCGTGTGTCTATTTTCACTATTTAAAAAGTTGTTTAACAAATTTTACTTAATTAGGCGCCTGATCGTTACTAATAGCCTCCTATACTATGTCCCCTGGCCGTATAACTCACCTGCAATAACCTGATAAGCGTAGCTTTCACGGATTTTTGTTTGTTTTAAACAAATGTGTTAAATTAGGAAAAAATACAAAAAACAAAAAAATCGGTATATTTAGGGACATTTTAGATATGTCATATGGGATCTTATCAAGGCTTACGTTTAAAATGCCAAAAGCATCTTCTCCTTCGCCGACAATCAAATCCAGTAAGAACTACTTCGCGCAGCGCATAAACAATGTGCACAACTTTCTTTTTTTTTTGTTTTTGATGGGACAACGAGCATATAGTATCGGCATTCAATTTCTCGGGGTACTACGAGGGCGCCGCCATTTTGGTGCTTGGTGCAGAGCAGGCGCAATTGGCGATCATTCCGATTCGAAAAAATACGACCTCACGAGTGCCCGTGTCAGAAAGCGCAGGAGACGAAGGCGTTTGGCTCGGCCGCTGTCTGTTTCGAAACATTTTCGCGGAGGTCGGACAAGGGTTTCCTTCTCTTTCGGATAAAGGTTCGGATAACTGGCAACCCTTATTTTAAGCACAAAGTATAGATGAAGTGTCGTCAGTCCGACGCGTGGCTTACTATGCAGTAGCTCTAGTGGAGTTGTTCGTCTCTGGTCGAGCGTTCGCGCATTTCACGGGGTCGCTCAGAACCTATTATAATGCGTAAAGAAACGGAAAAAAAAAAACAGCCACAGGCAGAGCGAGCCGCGTTCAGTGGGTTTACAGGAACTGCCCCGCCACCGAGAGACGGAGGTTCGTTGCCACTGAACGCGCCGCTTCCAGAATGCGTCTACTCAATATCGCGAATAGCAAATGTGCTCGTCCAAAAAGAAGGAAAAAAAATAAGGGTAAGTACAGTTTATACACGAGACTCTTTGAGTTGAGAATCAAAATATGTAAGACCGTCCTGAGCAATCGGAAGTGGTATATACTTTTCGAAATGCTTACCACCGTATAAGGCGCCATGCTTACTTTTTCCTGACTGACTGACTATAGTATGCTAGGTTTCCTTTTCAAATAAGAAATCTAAATGTTATAACTGTCTCGCATTTTGTTTTTGTGTTTTGCTTCTTTTTGTTTTTGATTGAGTTATTTCTAGAGATTCATGCAAAACAGACTGACGTGAGAGAGCAATGGCGTACAGAACCGCTTTTTTTTTCAATTTTTAGTTCTAGAGATGCGCGTTCATGCTCACATTTTAATTACAACCGTAGAACAGGTCTCCCCAGTTTTGTCTTCAAATGCTCGTGAAATTAAACTAGGCCTTTAAAAGCCCTAAAAAGTTTTTTTGTTAACAGTTTGGTTGGGACACGTGTTCCAAAAATTAACTTTACGCGAAAAAAAAAATAATTAGAGCAATATTGACGGCGCGAGACGTGATTTAGTCGGTAATCACTTCCTTTCCACTTTTGTTTTCTCTGCATTTCGTGCGCGTGGAGGAGAGGTGGATCGGCTTGGCTATCACGTTGAGGTGGAGAGAGTATGTGACCATCTCGTTGAGGTGGAAAGAGCGTATGACCATTCCGTGACGTCATGGACTTTGCACGCACAATTTAAAATAAATCTCACGCCGTCAATATTGGTCTAAATTTTTTTTTGCGCGTAAAATTATTTTTTGTTTTGACTCGCAAGTCTTAACCAGATTGTTAAAAAAAACTTTTTTTTTCTTTTCAGGTTTTTTTTAAGGCAGCACGTTCTCAATCGCTTCGCGAATGCGTTTCAACAGGTAGTGTGAATTGCAGTGTAAGTGCGTTTAAATAATATTTTTCGCATAAACTCTCGTTTCAACACACCTAAAAGCAACAAAAAGAATGGCTGCCGTTATACCAAATTTCTACTCTGTGTCGCATATTGCTATAATGACGGCAATTTTTAATTAATCATTTATCATCACTTCATTATAAATTGAAAAAAAAAACGATGTAATCCCTGCTTTCTTTTAAATGTATATTCAACTAAAATTACGTTTAATAGTTTCTTTAAGACTCTTAAACTTTGTTGGACGATGCCAAAATATTGTACAGTGATATCGCATTAATATGGACACCTCCGTTTCTCCCCAAAAGTGTCCATAATGTGAGTTACCCATAATAACGAGACAAAAAAGCATGCATTTGTCCAGTTCGTTTCCAAAAAAGATTGTCTACGAGGTGGGATAAAAAAAGCATCGGGATCGATTTTATAGCGTAAAAAGAGAAGGCAGCACAGTTATGCGCACGCAGCAGTCGAAGGTAGGGACTTTCGTGTCTCGTGATACCAAAGGGCGTCGCTCTGTGGACATTTAAGGCCTGTTCTCAAAAATACAGCGAAGCGCTGATGTAGCGCTGCTCACGTGTCGTCAGCTATTTATCGTCTGCCATCAGCAACAGGTTTGACAATGCGATACAAAGCAGGTGAACGCTCTTGTCAGAACGCGCTTAGCGCGAGGGCAGCGCTATGCTTATTGTAGCGCTCCGCCGCATGTGTGAACAGGCTTTTAGAGCTGCGCTACACGGGTTTTTATGACCACGTGCACGGGCACAATGGCAATTTCACTATAGACAGCAAACCAGAGCGAGGAGCGAACATCAACTCTGCAGTCACTCTCGGCAAATATCAAGTAATATAATAAAGATAAATATTAGCTAGTATTTGCATAAGTATTCAAAACTATGTGAAATAGAAGCGGCTTTCGTGGGTCTACACCCTTAATGCTCATGCTTATGTCGCGGAATCAGGAGAGACAAGTGGAAAAGATGAGGGAGTTTATTAGGAACTCATACCCCTGCTTTGTAGGTACTTAAAAGGGCTTTAAAACGAACTCCCGGGCGGACCAGGGCACTCCGATGGGCATGCGTAAAGTCAAGATCGCGAGCTAATTCGCCACACTCTAAAAAGTCCGTGTGTCTACTTTCCCGCACAAAACTCGGAGAGCCAATCACCGCAACTTACGGAGGCAGCTCAGCGAATGACCATGTCAAAACATATGTTCGACCAAAACAAAAAAAACGCAGTCTGAGTTTGTGACATTAAGCAATGCAAGCGTGATGTTTTGCACTGCTTAATGTCACAACTCGGACTGCGTTTTTTGGTCTCAACATATGTTTCGGCATTGTCATTTGCTGAACTGCCTCTGTGAGTTGCGGTGATTGGCTCTCCGACTGCTGTGCGGGAAAGTAGACACACGGGCTTTTTTTATAGTGTGCACTTCTTTAAAGGAGTTCGTTCTGAAGACCTTCTAAGTGCACGTAAAACATGGGCATAAAGCAACAATATTGGGTAGGAATGTTTCTCACTTTACACCAGACTACTAGGAGCAGTGGGAATCAAGTGCACTCGCACGCAACAACATCGACCAAGAAGCTTCTTTGTCGCCGCGTAAGTTTAAGGATAAAAGCGGACATTTTTTGTTATTTGTTTTGTTTTGTTTTTTAGTCTCTCTTTCGCAAAATGTGATGATGAAGTTGCGGGGATAGCCTTGTTGGCGTTGTCAACCATGCGATCCCCAGGATTTCGTCATCAAGTTTTGACATCCCTGTGGTGACGCTATTAAACGCGGCGTATACAGTGTACACGAGCACTGCGCGAGCATTCGATCTGGGCTCGTGACAGTCAATGTCTCCACATGCATTCGGGTAGTGGCTCGTAGCCAATCGCTGCAATGACGGAAATCTCCCAACCTTAACAACGTGGGGAACTGAGCGCGTGCCCTTTGCTTTGCCAACCCCAGCGCGTGGCTATGATAAACACTGGCGGCATATAAACGACTCCAGCTCACGTGGCCGCCTGTCCTGGCTGCGAAGCTGCAAGTTGAGGGGTGAACGCTGCTCGTTTTTTTAGATGCGGAGCATCTCTTGCTCGGGTCTATGTCCCGCGGCGTCGGCGTCGGCGTCGTAGTCCGCACTCACACTACGCATGCGCAACTCTCCTCCTTCCCTCTCTCCAACAGCTGCGCGTTACTCTCTCCGCTCTCTCTCTCTACCAGCTGCGTGCACTTCGCGTGCGTTCGCTCTTACTCACACCGCGCGCGCATGCGCAACTCTCCTCCTCTAGTCTCCTCTCCTTCAAGTGTGAATATAAGCAGCGGTAGCGCGCCGCTGCGCGCGTTCCCCGGAGGAGTGAAAGGAGGATAGTTTTGGGCGCGCGGGTCGCAGCGCCACGCCAGGGCTTTCCAGTGGGGTGGGCTTTCCCCGCAACTCTGCGGCTGTCGTCTGCTAGCGTTTCTCGGCCGCTCGCGTCCGCCGCAGCCCAAATCCGGCCGGCCAAAAGAAATCAATCAAGAAGGGAATAAATTAATTACGATCCGCGATGCTCCGCACCACCCCATGGTTCCCCTCGGGAAGATGGTGTAATTTTTTTTTTTCGAATTACATCTGCGACTGCCATTGCGTGGAGAGCAAAACAACAACTGCGTATTTCATAGGTTATAAATGTAAAGGAATAATTGAAAACAGTATTTTCTGAAAGTACAAAAAAAAATTGCATCGCCTGCTTAATACTATTCCGTCAGACGTCAGCTTAAATATTATTTAGCCGAATGACATGTGAGCAATGGGTGAATCTGCTTGCGACTCTGGGTCTGAGCGTCGCGCGTGACACGCGCTGGTTGGCCGATTCTTAAATGATAATTAGCTAAATGTCGTGAAGCATTTTTTTTCTAGGGGGGGGGGGGAGTGGGATTGGGATTGGGATTGGGGTAGTATGCTGGCCAAGACAAAAAATTAAAACTGAACTGTTCAGTTTGCTTTCGCATCCACTGAGTCTGTATCTGTATTCCAATAGGCTGTATTAGCTGCGAAATCAAGCATACACTTTTGCAATAAAAAAAAATAACAAAGCGTCGCAGAATTGTTTAGATACAATTACTGTGCGTTCGTTGGAGTAAATAAGTTCCAGTCTCTATTCGCGCATCGGAATTGAGAACTAGAGAATGCCGAACTCAAGGTTTGTTGGTACTCGGTGCATCCCTAGACGTTCGCTATAGAACTAAAGTGGCGATACAGGCAAGTTGGTTCATGACTAAAGAAATAAATAAAGCGCACAAAAAGAAGCGGATGGAACGAGAAGTATAGTCACCTCTCATCTTGTGTACTTATCTTCTCAGTCCCCGTTCATTTTTGTGCATGTGTGTGCGTGATTTATTACTGTACTCCAAACGACAACCAATCCTGATAAATGCAAACGAACAAATATTGCAAATAGGCGGACAACAAAATATACAGACGAATATACTATCAAAGCAAGGTCTTTCGATTGTCACGAATGAAAAAGTGGACGGAGATATAAACAAAACAAAAATTTAACAAAACAAATTTGTGCCTGCAAGATTAAAAAAATTAATGTAGCACAGATTACGCGATGGCGACAAACGGCCGACTGAGCGGCAGCCGCTTATAGACTTCCTTGTACACAAGGGGCAATCTAGATCACTCTAGCCAATTGGGCAGGAGATCAAACTATAGGGGGCGCTTTATCGAGCTGTTTTATCCCCACAACCCGGTGTTTACGAACGCAGCATAATAAAGAAATTGAACTTCGCTTAGCACTGTCTGCGCACGAGCGCTTAGCTCTGACCAGTGCTTTGGTCGCACGAGGAGCGGTCTTCGAATCGTCATCTTCGATTTCTCAGACCAAACAACAAACAAGAAATTTCGGTTTGTTGTCTCCACAGCTGAAACGTACCGCGAAAGGCGTGACTGTTCGATCTCCTCCCCAATATCAAGCACTAGATCTATGGCACTTACAGTTAAAAATCGTAAAACAACTAATGAGCACACACACACAAAAAAGTGCCTTACCAAGAATTAAATTCTTCCACATTCCGTAAAAGATTATCACGCTACCGACTCAACAGCATTCGTGGCATTATCGCCGCGGCCGTCAAATGCAATATAAGCATATTCCGATACCTGTGAAATAAAATCGCATTTGATAGTATGCGTACATTTGAAAGGCACGTTGCTACTACTTCTCAAAAAGGGCAGCCTCATTTCCCATTTCAAAGTAGAATTCACATCCCATGTGGACCTATCCGAGCTCGATGATAGCCGATCTAAAAGGAAGCAATACGGTCCTTACAAATATTAATGTTAACACCTGTATCAACTAGGGATATAATTCCATTATCATACAACAGGTCTTTCAGGCATGCGCGTCCCGCGGCTTGGAGCCACAGATCGCCCGACATCCGGGCTTCGCGAACGTACGCCGTCTCTCGGGTGCCGGGGAAGGCTTTGATCGACCTAGCTCTCGGATGTCCTAGATTTTTTTTTTTCTCAACAAGGAACGTTAGCAGCCTCACGGTAATCCAATCTTCTTATACTTATCTTGGTAGGCACTTCTTTTTTCAGTGGATTCTCTTTTGGAGAAGAACGTCCGCCCAAAACACTGCACTGCCTGCAATTTTTTCCTTCTCTTCTTGCCTCAGTCGTAATATGCTTGCAGTTTCTCACACCACTTGACATGAGTATGCCAAGCCACCGGGTAAATAACGTTTGTACTCTATTATAACGCAAAAAATAGCGTAAAACAAAAATACGCGATAAAATTTGTGTTCACGGGCAATGAAAAAAATAAGAATTCTGATTAACAATTTACTATGTTCCATATGCGACTTTTAACGGTGGAGGTTTCAAGACAATTCATATTGCGACATCGTCTTGAATCACGCCATCACGGGCGTTGTAGATACGGCAGGTTCTCAGATTTACTGATCTGAAAGCAAATTCCCCCAATGAATAGTGGACAACAAAATTTTGCCTCTGAGCAATGCCGTTCGTGCTACACACGTACACAAAACAAACACATATGCTGTGGGCTGCAGTTAAACCCGTATAAAAATAAAGATGGAAATGTCGGCGTAACATTCCAGTACGTTTGCCGGCGATCCAAAACCCAGCGTGCTAATTTCTCAGCTCTAAACACGCCAAATGAGTGATTTGCAAAGCTCTTTCTAAAAAGTGCACAGATGCCTCCACTCCTTGTAAAAAAATCACTCCTGGTCATGTATGCCAACAGTACGGGAGAAGGCGCCTGCTCACAGCCTTTGCGAGCAGTTCAAACTCGTGCACACACATGCTCTTTTCTAGGAAAATGCGTGAAATTAACCTCAGCCTCTTTGAACCTCTGCCTCTTTAATTTCTGGTACATAGCCAGTAATTGCATCTCTAACGTCATTCGAGCGATTAAATTGTCACTTTATACTCCTCGTGCCTTTTTTTTTTTCTTTCCAACCATACAACACGTTTTGGTAATGAGCTCGGCTTCAATCAGCCCCCCAAAGGCAGTTTATTTTGGGGAGCGCTGTGAAGCGTCAGAATGGCACGCGCTCGGTGCCGCGAACGTTTTCGCGCCTCGGTCCCGAATTAGAGCTGCCACTTGCTTTCAACCTGGAGTAGCGCGTCGAAAGCTTTTCGACGGGAGCCCCACGGGGCCCTGACTTGGAACAGGCGACATCGAGAAGTAGTTTGGAGCTGCGCGAAGTTTTCCCCCACCACCGCGTGGTTTCAACAATATACGCCCAATCCCAATGTTCCTCGAAAGTCCTTGTCAAGTGCAGGTAACACATTCGTTCAGGTTAACGATTGCCGCTCATTTCCCGCGAATTTGCTCGCGGGCTTCGAAAGAGCGCGCGTTGTGAAATTCCGTAAAGTGCGGGCAATTCTTAATGCAGTAGTACTTCGTGCCTCCCACTAAGTGTCGCTGGACCTGTTCACTTTTGGGATATTGCCTCTCGTGCTGTGAACGACTATTTACACTCTAAAAAATGTCGGTGCGTCTACTTTTCCGTTAGGTACACAATACTCACGGTCAATTTAGATAATCTCTTGTGAAATAACATGGCCCATAACCGACAATTCTGAACGTCATTGAGCATATTTGTTCACGAAAGTGAAGCTCTGCTCAAATAACGCGAACGTTTGAACTCAGGTGTGCCCGTAATAAAACATATTGACAGAATCAATAGCAGATATGTTTGAACCACAAAGATTTTGAGTATTTTATATGCCAGGTTTATATCATGGGCCGTAAGTAATATTCAAGTGCTGATGGGCTTGCGTGTGCTGTGGGATTTTTGTTAGAGCTCTCGTGTTTGACAATAAGGCCTAGTTTTATGTGCCCTTCTCCACGACTGTAGAACTGGCAAAAATTGGACGGGATTGACTTAAGTTATAATTCTTTTTTCTTCTTCTGCTGTGTAATATTCCTAAAGGGTCTCTCTTAACCTGACTAAGGGTAGTATAAACAGCTATAATGCACTTAAATTAATTGAACAATTATTGTACATTGGGGAGAGTTAAAATTGCGTGTGTTTTTCTGGATTCACCTTAGAGAATGTTGCAAAAAGAAAAGCGACCACCAGACAGATTGTAGCTATACGTCCTAACTACTTAAGTTCGCGATAAATTCGGCCGCCAAGGAATTTGTTAATCATGCCCATAGTCATCGATTCGATGTTGATCTTAGTTAACTTTTTATCTCGCTATCGTATAACCTCAATGAGCGCGTGCTTGTAATAAACGTCGCGCTGAGCCAATCTCAGCTTTTTTCTTTTCTTCCATACCCTAAAAGGAGAGCCGAAAAAAGTGTTGTTCGTACGCGTAGATCACCGGCAGCTTAAGAAGGAAACTGTGTAACCAGCGCCGCTTGTCCCAATGTCAGCGGACAGCCAATGAGAGTGCGAAACGATAGCAACAACCAAGATCACACCGTGAAGCGACGAACATGCACGGTAACGATCAGCCATTCGAGCGGCTATGGCACTGCTAAGTGTACGTGCCTATAATTTCCTCCGTATAGTACAGTACATGCTGGAGCTTTCCTTTGCGCACATGTATACGGCAAGTGCGGTAACGTGTTTCTAAATCAGAAGCGAGACACGGGACGCGAGGTTCCTACAAAAACAACCAATAAGGCTGTACTAACAGCGAAGCGCGCTTACCTTCAGCCTACAGGGCTTCGCAAAACAACTGGGTCGCCGTGGGGTATGGGGAGCCGGTGGCGGTCTCCGGCCGAAACCGCTGGTCCGGCAGATTCTCCGGCGGCAAAATCAGATTAACCACCGCCTGGCTGGCGTGTACTCATGCATCCAGGCGAGAATACACATAGCAGTACGCGTGCTATGTTAACTGTTGGAGTTAGCCCGGATTAGAGCAGTCTTGTCCAAGTCCCGAATATACAGAATAGCATGTACTACATATGCTTGCGATGGCCAACCCTATGCCGAAAATACACTACAAGTGCGACACGCTGAAGCACACAGTTTGTTTTATATACGTTTTTGTTACCTGGAAGCGCAGGCTGCCTGTCTAGTCGACACGTCAAATGTAAACTGAACAGTCTTTTCAGGCGCAATGTTGTCACAGCGGGAGGTTAGCCAGTCCTGATATATGTCTCGCGAAATTACAGCTCACCTGGGGCACTGATCTGGACACCTGGCGAAAAAGTCGTCGAAAAACCCGGCGGCTGTGATTGGCCGGCGTCAAGGTCAAGTGCGGCGTTGTGCAAACGCGGCCGCCGGATTTCTCGCCGACTTTTTCGATAAGTGTCCAGATTAGGGCCCCTGGCTGGTGCCTTTAGCTTACTTGACACATGCATTATTACAGAAATGCAAATTGGACGTCCATTTCCATCGGAGCCGGTCGGGTCTCAACACCTGCTTTTTTCAGCCTGTGTGATAATACTTTGATTCATGCAATTAATTACCTGGAATTAAAAAAAAAGCAGCGACATTTATCCTTAAAGTCCTAAAATGCATGAAATGCAGTATATGAGAACTGATCATTTTAATTTATTTAGAATACTATGTAAAGTCTTGTATAGTATAGATCTGAGGTGGCCAGGCTGACTCGGACTCGGCCTAAGAGCCGCAATCAAAACCACAAAACTTCCAAGAGCCGCAAGCCCCCTCCCCCCCCCCCCCGCGGCTCTTGTGCAATACACATAATACACAATACACAAACATAATAATTGGGGTTGTGTGGATATTTATACAGCGTGTAGTTGGTCAGCCATTTCAAAGTTGCGAGGCGTCACTCGGGGGGGGGGGGGGCTTGCGGCTCTACTTGTACAGGGCAATACACAAAACTGGAACTACTTTCAATCTATCTGATTCAAAAGCAGTCCAACTGTACGTAAGGTAGCAGTGGCACAGTACTACCAAACCGCAACCTGTCTTTCGATTTAAAACGCGTTCCATTTCTCTTTTTGAGAAGTGCTCGTGTGATCGGGAGGGAGGGGGTGGGGGGAGTGCGCGGGGGGAGGGGGGGGGAGGTAGGGAGGAAGCCGCGAGCCGCACTTTAACACCAAAAGAGCCGCAGCTTGGCCACTCCTGGTATAGATCATGTGGCATCAATATATATATACAGTATATGCATATATAGGCAAAAGTAGGGTGCGCAGACACAGCAGCCGAGGAGGATAAAAATAAAAATCTAATTTAATGTCCAAAAAAGTCACAAAAAAGTGAAGTTATATAATATATATATATATGTTTTTTTTTTCAGCTTTACAGCTTTGTTCAGGTGAGTTTACGGCCAGGGGGACATTGTGCGGGTGGCTAACCTTCGCGATAAGTCGGCTAATTAATTGAAATTAGCTAAATAACTTTTTAATTAGTGAAAATAGACATATGGTTCCAATTAGAATCTTACTGAGCGTCATCAAAAAGCACAAAATGAACTCTTTTTAGAACGACTTGAAGCTCGTGGGAAACTCGGGGGCGCGCCAAAGCTACCACTGGTGAAGCAGGCTTAAAGCTAGCGGTGGCGAAACGCGATAAGGATCTAATCATCCGCGTTCCGCCACTGTCCAAATTACAACTAAAATTATTATATATAAAAAAACCTTTCTAGCTAAACGTTTTATTTGGCCTGGGGCAGAAAGCACTGCGTCCCAGCGCAGGCCACGCTTGAGCGTCCGACTCATGACGACCCACAAATGCCTCAATTTCCTTTGTTCGATTGCACTGGCTCGCTTTCCGCGTGCAGTGTGTCAAATTGACCTGTTGGCATTGTGTGGAAGTGTACGTGCTAAAGCAGTTGCCTTGGCGATGCTGGCATTGAGACTGTATAGAATTCGATTTTCGCTCGTTTGATTTCGAGTTACGGGTCAATGGGACTGTAAGTCTCCTACAAGGGGGGGGGAGTGTGCTGAAGGCTCGTTTCTACAGTTGCGTCTACCGCGTTTTGCGTTTGTTGTAGCCCATTTCTAGGCAACAAAACTAGAGGCAGCGAAGAGCATAGCCTGTCAAAGAACTTACTGCTTATCTGATTCATCACGGCATTCCAGAGTTGAAACCCCACCGTGTGTGACTTCCGTTTAAAACAACAGTAAATTGTTGGGCAACGCAGGTTACCTTTGAACTATTTAATAAACGTTTACCAGAATATTCATAAACTAATTAAACATTCAGACTGATTTGCAGAGTCATACATCTAGAATTGGCTCGATGCTCTTTGTTTAGAACACGGTGCACACCCAGACTGTAGTTGTTGTCGCCCTTGAATTGTTGGTGGCGCATACCCAAGGGGTGGCCAAGGATAAGTGCCTACTTCTTGAATATTGTTCTGTGGTTTGGCATCCTCACATGATAGGTGAAATAAATAAATTGGAAGCTGTCCAGAGACGTGCAATACATTTCATTTGTAATCAGAATTGTCGTGGTTTTTCCCCATCACATATGAAAGGGAACAACTAAACCTTTCTAGGATGCTCTCGTCTAGGCGAGTCGCAGACCGCTTAAAAATGTTCTCTCAGACTGTAAAAAAAAAAATTAGTTTATTTCATCGTCTTTCTTACTTACTTGTCATTTAATCGAATCATA
Source organism: Ixodes ricinus (assembly GCA_037355805.1). NCBI lineage: Eukaryota > Metazoa > Arthropoda > Arachnida > Ixodida > Ixodidae > Ixodes > Ixodes ricinus. The sequence goes on along the minus strand of JAZHYW010015959.1, from coordinate 235,466 downwards.
TTTGAGTAAAAGTTGCCATCACCTGAACATTGTCCCATATTTTTGTTCAAGGCACTGGTTTAGATATTTTTTTTTCTTTTCTCCCGACTGTATTGTAATTTTGAATACTCCCCGGAAGTGTTAGAGAGCTCGAGCTAGGAAACTTAATGTGTGAGATGAACAGCGTATTGTGAAATTTGTTCGGTGTTCATGTTACGCCTTCTGTATTTACTCTTAAGGGTACCAAGCATAATAATTGGGGTTGTGTGGATATTTAAACAGCGTGTAGTTGGTCAGCCATTTCAAAGTTGCGACGCGTCACTCGCTGTAGATGAGCAATTTAGCCAGTGCAGTACAACCGCCAGCCCGGGGTCTCTAACGTGCACCACGCCGGTATCGATGCTCATCCAGCTCGAAACAGGCAGGGATGGGGATTGAACCCAGGATCCATGGGTTCTGCAGCGCGAGCTTTCGCTCCACGTGCTCCAAGCTGGTGCGTTAAGGGTGCCAATGCTGTTGAAATAGTGCTTTTATGCCGTTGTATGTGTTGTATTTGCGGAGTTCCCATAGACCTCACTTATGTATTGAGGATGATATTGTTTTTTGTCCCACCCCTGTTAAAACACTGTAAAGGGTGGCAGTATTTCGAAATAAAAATAAAATAAAAGATAAGAAGCTGGGTAATTAAAGTATTTGTATATATCTTTTTCTAAATATTGTGTCTCGAGGCTGGAAAGCCCTACTCGTGCGAAAGTACGTCACAATGCAATCGTAGAGCGTTCTAGATGAGTTGGGCAAACAAAATCTTCCGGAATAATATTGATTTTTTTTTTTTTGCATGGTGAGGAAAATAAAACACTGAGAATGGTTGCATGAAGAAGCGGCAATGCTTCTGTTATCGCGACTTTCTTTTTCTTTTTCGTTTGACTGACCTCAGCTTGTAGGGCTGCTTGTCGTGCACTACCCCACGCAGCTTCGATTAATACATTTGGTCTACTTAGTGCTTTTCCTTTTTTTGTAAGCTAAGAGCGCCTGGCGCTGGCAGGATTCAACATCTGGTCGTGTCTTGAGTAAAAATAAATCGCCAAAGCGATCCCTCCCCCTCCCTCACCGTGTCCCTCCCCGTGTCTGGGCTTCCAAGTGGTATAGCTTTAACACTATTTAGCAAAAAAGAATAAATAAAAACATTGTGTTTTCGCACATTAATTTTTAGTTTCAACCGGGCCGTAAAAACAGGTTGATGCATTGGTGTGGGCTCTGGAGGTAACCTGCAAAAGTCTGGATCACTGTTGTAGACGAGATTTTGCATAGCCTCCGGCGAAAGATGATAATTGCGAGGGAAGTTGCTAATCATGTTCTGCGCGCCTCCCGTTAGTCTTTTTACGTCGAAGCTTAGCATATTAATTAGCCTTTACCAGTCCCCTTAGCCACAACAACTTTTTTTAAATATTATTAAACGTGAGTCTCTTTTTTGTTCTTTGTAGCGTTTGCGTTTTCCCACCAGAGTGAATCAAGTGTCTCCTCCTTCGACCCGGTAAAACTAATGACTCGATCCGTTACAGGGCTACACAATTCTCCGTTTGTTTCCCGCCTGAAGGTCAGACAACCGGGCCGTGCACTCACTCAACGTAACGTTGTCGGCCCCTGTAATAGCCAAATCGTGCACGTATTAGCGGCTATACAGTCATACAAAAGGTCGTAGGTCTGAATACCCATAGGTTAGTAACAGCTTGTCACAAATGTTACTAACATCTTAGTAACTGCAGTTAGTGAGTGAACGTAATGGTTACTAGCGAAGGGAAGTTAGTAACTGGAATCAGCCTCATCCATAAAACCAAGAAGGAACCACTATATTGATTTAGAAACGGATACCGATTGCCGCGAAAAACCTAGTGGCCACCTAGCTCAAGAGGCTAGTGGGCGCTAGCTATTGCCCAATTTAAAGGGCGCAAAATATTTGCATTACTCGTGCGCTCAGCATCAGATGCCCTAAGCTTTATAGTGCGCACACGTCAACGTTACTACCGTAGATTAGGTCAGTTGTGGAACTCCCTTAGAGGGGATACTCGCACTCACTTCGGTCCGACTCCCGTCGTTTGCAGCGCCATCTAGATTGTCGTTGCAAAAGTGTGTATTCCATAGAGTACGGTGAAACGCCGTCTGGGCGCTGTGTATCAAAACATATGCATCCTATAGAATACGCTGCAAGTTACCATAGCAGCCATCCTCAAACAGGTGGCGCGTCGAACGACGGGAGGCGAGATGTGGGAGAGGGGGGAGCGTTGCTCGTGCATGCAGTACCGTAACTGAGCTAATCTAGTGACGTTAGCACACATTACATGCGTCATCAATCTACCGAACGTATCACATAAAGCAGGGGTCTCTTACTTATTTGAGTGTGGGGTCCAGATAGCCCACACCCCGAAGAGTCGAGGCCCATACGTAAGGCCGAAAGGGGGGGGGAGGTTAAAACATTTCATAAAGAAGGAACCTCGTGCTCTCTGCATTTTGTGAACTCGCAGTTTTGCCAGTGAAATCTTTTACTTTGATTTGTGTATAAGACTACTTTGGGCCCTTACGCCTTGAGATAACAAAAGTTAGAATGGCGCTGCCCCGCCAGCGTCCTGGTATTTTTTGTAACGTATGTCGTTCAATTCACTCGGAAATTAATCGAACTTAGCATGTCTGAAAAATTATTCATATGACAGCTTTTGCTTTCCTACTGATGTTAATAGCAGCAATCTCAGGAAATATTCGTATCTTAAGGGGGACTCACCCTCTCGTCACTCAATGGGCAAATTTAGCTACACAAACCTGAGTTACAAGAATGTACCAGAGTATTAATTCTTTTTGAGGTACACTATGAAGATATAATGAAGGTCGTACGGTCCTTGCATACTCCCCTAAAAGCGCAGGAGAATTTTAATAAAATCCAGAAATATGACCATTTTGACTGTTTTGAGCGCATTTCGAGGCGATTTTGAAATTAAAATTACTTATATGACAAAAGTGGCAAAACGAATGGAAGTACGTACTAGATGTGTCTCCTATCTTAATTATAAGTCCCTGACGGGAAGCCTTAATGTCTTGGCATTTGCGTAATTGTGTAAATAAATTTGACAGGGCGCAGTTTTTCGCTAGATTTATTTTAGTGGGGTTAACAAGATGGCGACACCAGCACTAAATGCCCCAAGCCAGAGCATTGTGTTTCTGTTGTTTTCTCGAGCTTGCACGGACGGTGACTTGCGGCACTAGTTTTTTGCTTGACAACGCCGAGATCAGTTTTGCATTTTTGCCGGAGAATGGTCTGTGTAAGATTTCTGTCTGCTGCACCACACAAAAAATAGGACCAATGAGGCGCGACGTATTTATGACGTAGTGATGCCATGCCAACGTGCTGTGTCTCGCCGCCGCGCGGCGACTTCGAGCTTTCAATTCTAGAGTGACCGCGGCAGATGCCACGACCTATGCAACCAATCCAGCGGCAAGAATGTGCCACGTAACCTCGCGCTCCCTGTGTCCCTGCTCTATAGGTCACACCAAAGAGTCACATGCCTTCAGTAAAGACCCTTGATGTGTTTGTTTTGCAAGCAGCGTCAAATCATCAAATACACCAATGCACGAGCCGTGCCACAGTGAACTAGACTATAGGGGCAGTGGAAAAAGCGTCGGCAACGCCCCATCGGCCTTGTGAAGCCAGAAGTGTAGACTGCCACCGAGTGGCGCTGTTGTCGAAACCGGAGGGACATGGCTACTATAACATGGGATATGGTGTCGCGTACGTTCTCAGATGGTTTCTGTGGTGTCTATATGGTCGTTTTCGCAATTTGTTTTTGTGAATGTCAGGCGCTTGGCGTTGTGATTACATAGGTTTGAGTCTTGTCGCTAAGCAATGAAAACGAAGAGAAAGAAGACGGATACGCACCGCTACGTGTCAGCATGCAAGACTGGTTACCTCGGTTTTCACTACATTGCCTAAGTAAGCTTTTAAACATTAATTCATAGACACTGAAACACCCATAAAGCATACAAAGGCCACACTAATGAACCGCTAAGATCAAAAACAGCTACGCTTGGCGCAAACTTCGCTGGCAGGAGTGCTCCAGAATCGAACACCAGCGCCACATGGTAGGTTCTACACGAAGCGCCTCACCTGGAGGGCCGGCTATATTTCTACAGCCTGTACGGCACTTGAAGCAAATGGCTTCAGCGCGAGCCTCGCTGGCTTCCGCAGTGCTTTGGTTACGCGTGCCTGCGCGTTCACACTTGTGTTAGAAAAAGCAGAAAGCTCGCGCTGAAGGCGGAGCTTCTAGTCTCAGCTGAAGGGTGAACGGAGTATAAAAATAAGCGGCTATGGAGCGGCCCCTGCAAGGAAATTGCGGTGCGGCTCTTGCTCGTGGTCTCGTGGTACGTGTCTCTCGCGCTCGCCAACACTGGCTGTCGGTATTTGTAAAAAACGCCAAGCGGGAATTTTATCCAGGGACATTAGCTTACACTGCTGGTTTCGCTTTCCTTGCTTCTATCGGCTACTTCCCATCTCGGTCATTTTCTGGTTCATTTTATGTTTGCGAAAGACATGCTCTGTGGCATATGTCAGCGTGAGAGCTCAAGCCATAGTTTCCGTTCGCCCCCCCCCCCCCCCCAAAAAAAAAAGAGAAAAAAAAGTTACAGTTTTTTTTTTTTTGGGGGGGGGGGCTGCAAAAATAAATTAAGCATTGCCGAACGCTAATTCTCCGCCCAAACATGATAACGGTTCGAACCAGATGCCAAAGTTTAAAAAATAACATTTATCTTAATCAAACATTATGTGCTTTTATGAAAATTTTCGCGGGAAAATGCGGCCCCTTTTTCGGCCATTTTCGGTAACTGACGCCATTCGGCTCCCTGTATTCGAGAGCTCCGTCGGCAGCCATTTTACAAGTGAAAATTTCGAAAAGTCACTCCTGCTCTTTGACTAAGATAAGGCTTAGTCCCGAAGCTTCGTCATCCCGTTCGTTCCGCTAGCGCTACATTTGGGCGGAGAATGAGCGTCCGGCGATGCGTAGTTACTGCGGTGAAAACGCCTAAATTGTTTGGGACGTACGCCCGGTATTTGTGTCGAAACGCCTTATATTTGCATTCGTTGCATGAACCAAGACGGGCTTAGAATTGTGATCCCGTGACAACCGGGAATGCAATAATCCTATTCAGCTCTGATTAGGCGTCTGGTAGCTCGGCAATCGCTGAGACGTAAGTTATTAGGCCGAGTTGGCGCTATACCTGGCTTGCACGTAACATCGCTGCACCAAGCCGGTAATCAATCCTACTTGCTCTTGCAAACAAAAAAAAGAATGTGGCGGCTACAAAATTTATGCTGCAAAATGATGCGTGCTCAGTAGCAAGGCCGGCACAATGACAGGTGGTTCGACGTCAGTGCAGGCCATAGGTGATAGAAACGATGCACTCGTGTCTTGGGCTTCCTCCCACTTATGGTGAAATAAAGACTTGAGCATATATTGTCTTCGCACTCGTGTCAGGAGATGCAATAGCCCGTGCAATCTGCAAAGACACATAAATATTGGGCAACTGAATAGTCGAGATAGCTGAGATGTGTCAAGCGGACGCTACAAGCCATCAGAGTCAATCCAGCACTCGGAGGATGTGATTTTCCGGTCTTGCGTTGAACTTCGCAGAGCTGGAGGTCACGTGGTGCTGAATTGGCTGGAGATAGTTCCTGCGATAGCTTGCCGCATCCGCCGCGGTCAGACTACTCTTGAAAGTGAAAGGAAGGAGCGCGTCAGCGAGGCGTTTCGCGTTGCCATGACGACGACATACATACATACATTGACTCGGACTGTTTTTCTAGGCAATGAAGACTCGCAGTCCTCCTGCAATACCGACCTCGGCTGCGCCCGGAGTCAAGCAACGGTGCATGCCGCGCGCTCTTTGCTTGACGACACTTTCCGTGGTTATAAAGCCGAAGATAGTCCTCTATAAAGAAGGCTATGGTCAAAGCTATTTGCGCCCGCGCACTCGCGCAGCTTGAGTGCCGCTCAAAGCTGTACACGCGCGGTCCTCACTTTCTGTGAAACGCCATAGAGAGCATGCTGGGATAGCTCGCTTCCATTGACCACTGCATCGGCTTTAAAAGGGAAAGAGAGGCATGCGGCGTAAAGTCATTGCGCGTTGTCACGGCATTACTACGTCATGCATACATCATTTCAGACAAGCCTGTAAATGATCTCCGCCTCTTCAACGATGCGTCATCACATTTGAATGGCGTGAACTCAATAAGCAGAGTAAGTGTGTTGTGTGTATGTTTATACAGCCGGAAGTTAGTCAGCACCAATGGGCAACTTGTCTCAGCTGTCGATGATAAATTTAGCTGATGCAGTACAACCGCTAGCTCGGGGTCTTTAACGTGTACCTCGCAGAAGTTGATACACGACCGCACGCCGGTACGATGCTCATCCAGATCGAAACGGGCAGGGGTGGGGATTGAACCCAGAATACCTGGGTTCTGCAGCGCGAACTTTCACCTCACGTGCTCCGAGCTGGTGTGCGCTAACCCTCTCGATCCATTTGCTGTTTCACCAGCATCATTGCAGTTTCGTGTGTGTCGCTTGTCCTGTCTTTGTGTAATCGCTTATGCTGGAGCTGTTTCACCACCATTATTGACCATGTACCAACTAGCTCAACTCGAACCGATAATTGCTTCGTAGCTTGGACGCAAATGTGAATGTGTGCGTACTGCCGCTCCGTGTATGCGCCGCGCGAGTTTATCTGCTTGCTAGGACGACGTTGAGGACGACGTCCTAGAGGACGCCGTCAAACACGATGTTCGGGACGACCACTAAGACGACCTCTAGTGCGACCTCAAGGACGACATCCTCGGAGGACGACGTCCGCATATCGGCACGGGCGCATACGCACGGCGCATTCAAGGCCAGAGAGCGTATCGCGAAAACCGGGTGAAGTGTAGCTGAAGAATGCCATCGTATTAAAAAATTAAACTACAGGAGTAAATACCACGAGGGCACCACAGTATTCGGTGCCCCAGTAAACTTCCGGTAGTGCATTTTTTTCTATTTATTTGTGTCTGCGGATACTTGTTCCGCAGAGGGGGCCTAAGGCAAAAGGCGGAAGTGCCTTCGCCTTAGCTCCCTCTTCGGCATGCAGCGGTCATCATACAGATAAAAGTCTCAAAGGAAAAAAAGAACGAATACAAAAACACACCATGCAGAAATTTCAAATAGGTTCAATAGCCCAATCAAATCAGGAATAATAACAACCTAAATAATTCATAATCAATAATCAATAATCTAGACACACTAAAAACATTGAATTTTATACATTTTCACGGAGTAGTCCAATAGCCTAAAACACAAGAGCAATGCGCAAGTTTATACTAAGTTTATACTAATGGTCACAAATTTGTCGAACATATGTTGCTAAAATGAGAAAGTAAAATTTAGAATACAATAAAACGTTTTGCAGAGCAACAGGGAATATAAGCAATAACAGTATATATATATATATATGAAGGTGAACAGGTGCTAACAAAATGTGAGAGCACTGGAAAGAAGATTTGTTTTACAATCTCTTTTAAATTTGGATGATGGTACATCAACAACTAATTCGAGTTTTTCATGATTCAAAATTGTTGCTGCCTGAAAAGCTAAAGTTTGTCGTCCGTAATTCGTTCTTACTGTAGGCATTTTGCGCATCGGTCGTCGAATATTGTACACTGGTGCTAGGTCACTTTCGGGCGTTAAGTATATAGGTTATATTCCTGTAGATTGATTGAAGCAGTTTAAAGTAATGAATTTGATTTGCCTTAAGCATGTCGTGTTTAAAAACAGCGGTTCAGTAGTGCAGATTCCTATAATCCATTTTCTAGTCATCGAGCATGCGTAATTTTTTTTTTTTGAAGTACTAATAATTTATTATAATTTGATGCAGTTGCCGTTCCCCAAACCGAAATTGCGTAGCGTAGTTTTGAAAGAAATGACGAGTGATGCATATTTTTAAGCAGCGATCTTGGGATATAACCCTTGATTTTATGCAGTGTGCCAATACTTCGGGACAGGTCACCTTTTAGCTTGGTAACATGACCACTCCATGACAGTTCTTCCCTAAACCAAATACCGAGAAAGTTTTACTCACTTGCTATAGTTTGGAGCCTTCAAATTTTATGGTGATGCTATCGGCATCTGGTTTACTTACTGATTTAAACAAATTATGTATCTTGTTTTGTTCGAGTTCAGTTGCAATTTATTTTCTTGTAGCAGTTGAGACAGTTTTAAGAGATCAGGGTTTGCTGCTAGTTCAAAATTTTGTTTTGCGTTACCACTAAAGAATATGTTGGAGTCATCAGTGTACATGATTACTTCCTGGGGGCTCGATATTTTGGTCAGATCATTTATATATATATATATATATATATATATATATATATATATATATATATATATATATATATATATATATATATATATATATATATATATATATATATATATATATATATATATATATATTAAAAGCAATAAGGGGCCTATGATTGATCACTGGGGAACAACAGGCTGTATATTTAAGTACGAAGAAGATGTTGTATTGATAGTTACTGATACCGTTCGGTCAAATAACTCTTTACAAATTTTTGTGCTATTCCGCGTATGCCGTATTTATCAAGTTCCTGTAATAATATGTCGTGCTGCACAGCATCGAATGCTTTTTTTTAGTAAAAAATCCCAAGAGTATATAATTTACTTGCAGTGTTTGCAGTTATTTTGTATTTGCGGTCTAGGAGAGGTTGCTCCGTAGACTTGTGTTTTTGGAAGCCATATTGAGCAGACATTATGACTTTTTATTTATTGAAAAAGTCCGACCTGTTTTTCTATATTATAGTTCCAAAACATTTAGAAAATACCGATAAAACAGAAATCGGCCTATAATTTTTTATGTGTTTTTCACCCCCTCCTTTGTACAGAGGATGAACTCTGGCTATTTTAAGTTTAGTTGGAAAAATTCCGCTTTGTACCATTTATTTTCCAAGTTAGAAAGAATCGAACTTATTAAAGGCGCCACATATTCAGTGGGTTAGGGCTTAATTTCATCTTCACCGGCTGCCTTGTCATTTTTAATTTTTTTTAAATAATTTTATCAATTTTTGGTGGCGACACCGGGACCAACGTTATAAAACCAATTAGGCCTTCTATACACATGTTTTCGCCACTTCGGTTTACCCGTTGTATAGTGGGTAATCCACATCAATGAAGTGCTGATTCATCATATCCGCGTCTTCTTTCCCTGTTATAATCTTAACTTCCGACAAAAATTCTTCGACAAGGCTGTCTTTTTTCTTTTTACTCGCCATGTCATTTATCGTTTCCCATATCTTTCGGTGGTCATCATATATAATCGCAAATTTACTCAGATAATACATACGCTTGGCTTTTTCAACTCTGAGTTCAGTTCGTTTATTTTCTTTTTGAATTCATGAAGCAGGTTTATATCTCGACTCTGGTTGAATGCATGATACATTTGTTTTTATCTCTTACCTTTTTGTACAGATCAGAAGTGAGCCATGGCTTTCTCTGTTTTTTTTTTTTTTCGCTGGGGTTTGTTGTTTAGTAGGAAAAGCCTTGTCGAAATACTTTTTGAACTTTTCCAAGAACAATGAAAAGGATACATCTGCACTCTCCTCTGAGCACACAGCATTCCAATCTGCTCTTTCTATAAGACTAGAGAAGTGTGCTAATGAATCAGTATTTATTGCCCTATAAAAGTATGGTTCGTTTGTGTTTTCCTGTTTTCTTTTAGAATTAGAGCACAAGCAATACATGTGCAGATGGTCACTAATATGCTCAGTGAAAATGCCTGGAACGATGTCTTTTCTTCTATATTCGTAAGACAGACGTCAAAGGAAATCTCCGTATCAGCAGTCACCCTAGTGGGCACCGTGACCAAATTGACACAAGGATATTGATTTATACTGTGACTGAATTCTCTCACGTTTGCATCCTGTGAAATTGTGTTAATATTAACGTCATAAAGTATCATAAATGAGGCGCCGTTTAAACCTACATAGCGGAGTAGTTCGCCTATGAAATAAAAATAAGCTGACATGTTGCCTGAGGGAGGGCGGTACCTATACTGCAAAAAGTCTGGTTTTAGTTTTTATCATCATGCATTCAATGATCATGTCAGGTTTGCAAAAATCACCAATAACTTCGTACGATAAACTTCTTTTCGTGTAAATTGCCTCTCCTCCTCCCTTTTTGTTATCTCTCACCAGTCCTTCATACTTGTTATTTTCAATATTTGGGGCGACATCATTTTTTGTTAACCATGTTTCCGTGAACAAGAGAATATCGAATTTTAGGCAGAGGCAAGAAAAAGAGTCGTTAAGGTTGTCTTCCTGATTTTTATGCTTCTCGCGTGAAACAGCATCACAGAAAAGATTGGTATTTGATTTCCTTGTTAAAAGATGAACGATCAACACATTTACATTTAGCCGAAGTGACAGCCATTGAGGCATCAGGGGTGCTATTTAAAGCTGGTAAGTCCAGTTTCTTCTTTTCTAGTTGGCAATCTTTGCAACATCATTGATGCACGTAATTCGTACTTTTTCAGGAGTCTCAGTTTTGCACGTGAAATGTTTTTCGCCGGGCGACTACGCGAAGCGCCACCCTCACTACGCTTTTGTGCGATTGCCGCTCCATGCAATTTTTTTGTTATTAAAACTCGTAAAGTTCTCGTTAACATAATCAGGGCAGTCAGTTTCTGCATAGTCAAAAAATTAAGTGGTTAATCTCTTCTTTCTGGCCTTTTCCAGGACCTTGTTCCCCTTTGTGCGGTAAGCAAAACATACCATGACGTTTCTTGTGTCTCTGCCTAAACGTTGACACGCGATGACAGACATCATGGCGCGTCAACGTTGGTTCTCCACCAACGCACAGCGATCGGGTAAGAAGATTTTCTCTCGGAGAGGTATCTGTAATACGTTTGTAAGAACCTGCGCGCATTCTAGGAAGTAGTAGAAACAACAAAATGATGAAACACAAAGGAAGGAAGAGGAAAACCGGAAGCGCGCCAGGGGTCCGCCGGTAGCAGGCGGTAGCGAGCTTGTTTGCAAACAAACATCGGTGAACAAGAGCAGAGCTGTTTCGAGCTGAAATGAGTTGACGACATAAGGTGATTGGGCGTATGACATTTCTAACTCTCGAGACATGGGAACAGGGGCTCGCAGCCAGTTGTTGCCTGCGGGCCGCGTCTCATCGAGTGGCGGGCCGCATGCGGCCCGCAGGCCGAGTGTTTGAGACCCCTGACATAGAGGAATCACATACTCCAACGAAGCACACGAAGGACTGACATGAACGCACTTTAAACCAATCATTAGGAGTGTTAGAATATGGGGCCCCTACGCTCGGGGTCCCCTAAGCCATAGGGGCACACGAGCTCAACGATAATCGCTCTGCCAGCTTATAGAATTTCTAATACGCAGCGTGGCATGCTTGCGTTTCTCGTTTGCAGCGCCAAACAGCTAACAAGCGAAAATGAAAAAAAAATATATATATATATAAGAACATAATATATTTGCGCTTAACAAGCACTTTTTTTGTTTATTGCGTCACAGATAATGAGTAAGGTAAAACCAAATCTACCCGTTTTCGAATTATCATTAAATGTTTGAAGTCAAGACCAAGTCAATATGATTTCCTCTTTCTTCTTTTCACGGAAGACGTTTCTCCCTTTCTCTTGAAGCTCCCTCCTTGTTCGACTTCTCGTGCTTTCGCTCGACTGCCGAAGTTAAGGCGAGGCCGCTCCATCGTCCTATCTGACCAGCTTTTCTATTTGAATTTGAGCTGGTCGAATTTAGAAGACCCGTGCATTTCTTCGCCATCGGGAGCCATCTACCCGGCCGTACAAATCGAGCGGTGCGATATCAAGTCAAGGCAAGATTCGCGACCATTCTCTCGGCCAAAATGAGAAGACGATCTAAAAGACAGGGCAAGATCATCACTAGTACTTCGCGATTTAAGTGAGGCAAGGCGAAAGCCTGGTGCACCATTCATTGCCGATTGCCTAATAGTGCAGCGACCATGACGGATTTCTTCTGAAGCGAGCGATGCGGGGCGCCGCCATGTTTGCCTTAGAGGTTTGAGAGGCAGCGCTAACCCAAAAAGCAGTTAGGGTTCGGCGCACGCGCAGTGGTGAGCCCCTGTTTCTTAGGGGCTCCCGCGCGTAGGTGCCCCTATTCTAAAGCTCCCAACTGACTAGGTCGATTGCTCTTGCACCTTATATACCCTCCATTTTTAGGGCACGCCTTTCCTCAATGATTACCTCATTGATAAATAATTTTATGAGAATGTTGCTTTTTTTTTCTCGCTAAAGTTATTCCTCAAAATTGATTTTGAATACTCCAGGGAATTAATCCTTTAATAAAAAAAAACCAGTTACGCTGTAATTGTTAGTGACAAACGATATAACTATATGCTCTTCTGCGCTTCATAGCCCATGTTTTCACTTCTGCACATAGCTCCGCATTTCTGCAGCATTTCAGCAGAAGTGAAGAGTGCTGGTGCACAGATTTGATCGGCGTTCAAGGTTCTCGAGCGCTCATAGCTTTGACTCCACAGCCAACGAAAGTAGTAATGATCACTATTCCAACTTTCTTGGCTAGTAACAACCACATTCACTGTTTGCGGCATATTTAAGGTGAAACAGCCAGTAAAATGGTAGTAACGGCCATAGAAAGATTGCTGCAGTTACTATCGTGTTACTAACTTTTTTTCCAAGAGTGCACTTAACAATTTGTACAACATCATAATTAGAAGAATCGAGCGCGGCACCGTTTTTTTCTTTTTTTTTTGCAGAGTTGAGAATTATTACGCAGTTGGAAGAAATGTTAAGAACGTGACGAACGTCTCATTCGTTCAGCCATCGACATATAAGAAATATGGCCACCGGATTTGTTTTCGTCATAATGTGCTAAGAATTGTCGACTGGCATTACGTTAAGCCTTGTACCCTTTCTGCGTTCATTGCATCGCTCGAATAAACTTCACTTTTTCCCGAAGTTCGCACTATTCTGAATTTCTGTGTGACGTATACTTTCCCTAAATCATTCCTTCCTTTTCTCCCAATCCTCTTTCGCGTCTAGAAAACGACCCTGTAAACAAGGAGGGGGATGCTAGTTGCCCCGACGGCGCCTCGCCATTACAAAGAGTGACATCAACTAGCAAGTTTAGGCCTTTAGCTCGTTCACCTTTAAAAGGGGAATTGCTGCTGCAGGTAAAGCTAAACGCACGTATTCATTGCCCGACGTTCGGATTTCCCAAAAACGAAGCGACAGTGGTGTAGCTCTTTCCTCGACCCATGTTCCCAGTTGAGTCGAAACCCGAAGCTGAAACCCGGGTTCGCGACGGCGCACGGAGCGGTCGCTTTGACTTTAATACAATTTATAGGGAGCGGCTTGGGGCAAGGCCGGAAGGGAACGACGAACAAATGCAATTGTTTTCGTGCTTCCCGTGCCCGTCGCGCGGAACGTATTTAGAGTATTTCCAGTATAACGGACGAGTCCGCCCTTTAAAAGCGCCCAAATTTCCGAAACATTTCCTCCCCTCCCGTTCTTCTCCTTCTTCCCCTTCCCTTGTAATGGGGATTTGGAATAGTTGCTTTTGAGGAGCAGCGTTCCTGATGGCTACTTTGGGGCTCTTTGGAAGGCCCTTCGAGCTTGGGGTTCCCTTCGTATTTCGCTTGCTCCTAATGGATTGAGGATGAAATGGCCGTGTCATGAACCGGAATTGCAGTTGGTTCAAGTTTAAAGAAACATTTGTAGCAATTATTGTGCTCCGCGTGCAGCATGCCAAAATGCAAGAGTGCGGAAAAAAGAAAAAGAAAAGCACTGCCGCCAATGACATGTTCGAGAAATAAATGGGTTTAAGACATTTTTACTGAAGCTTTTTTTTTCTTCATCTTATATAAGAGTCATATATAAATAGGAAAGAAGAAGAAGAAAAAAAAGAAGGAAACCGGGGAGTATAGATATAAAGATAGATGTTTCGAAGCCCATATGTTAAATATCCGTGGACACATCAAACCCAGTCGCCTCGTTTTCAGCTTATCCTCGGATTGTTCGTGCCCAATAAAACTGCACGCATGAAGTAGAATGTAGACTATTCCGCGCAGCTGATTTGAACGGCCAGAAGTACGAGTATATAGGCACAGACAGTTTAATAAACGCGGGGTGTGGCGAGTTCCCAACATCTCATTATCGCTCCTCGGCGAATGAGACTCCGGGATTAGCCGATAAGAAAGTCGACCAACCAATCACGAAGCAACAAGCGTGAACGTCATACAAACCACGCCCCACCTTTCTGAAGCTGTTAAGAGTCTAAACAACATCGAATCGCACATGCCGATCATCCACGTGTTGAGAATGTTGTTTAAAGTGTCAAAACAATAACTCTAAAAGATGCGCAAAAAAAATCGTACGCGCTGACACCGAACGTCAGGGGGCGCGCAAAAGTCTGCTGTGTAGTAGCCGCACGCTCGTCGACTCCTGAACGAACAGCCCGACTTCTCCGGTCGATACACATAACGAACGCCACCAGCTGTGACAGGGAACACGAGTGTCCCGACACGCTGCTTTGTTCCCTGGATCGCCAATTCGATGTATCTTCTATACTCTGTTTCACCATCTGATGTACCGCAGGAAAGGCTACAAGCGCGAGCTCCTTGCTCTGGGGCACAAGCTCTCGTGCGTTAAGAGCAGCTCCCAACGCTATGAGCTCGTGCTTCTAGCCTTCTCTGCGGTACAACATAAGATGAAACGGAGTATAGTGTGGTCAACCTTCCATTGTACAGGAGCTGCTCGCAACCTATCAATGCAGGGGAGAGGGGGGGGGCAGTAACGTAACTACTATGTGCACCTAAATATATGCGTCAGTAGTTGTATTTGTGCGTGTAATTTCGGCAACAAACGATATTTTAAAGTGATTCTTGTTAATACTTGTTTTTCTTGCTTGCAAAAATATTTATCCCATGTGAGGTGATGGAGCACGTGGAACAAAAGCGTGCGCTGCAGAACCCAGAGATCCTGGGTTCAATCCCCACGCCCTGCCGGTATCGATCCAGATGAGCGTTGTACCGGCGTGCGGTCGGACATCACTACTGTGTGGAGCACGTTAAAGACCCCAGGCTGGCAGTGTTACTGTACTGGCAGTGATCTGATTGCTGCGCCAATTGCGCCAAACTTCGCCAAGGGGCTAACCCTGCTACACCCTGCTACATTTCGCCAAAATATGGATAATCTGCGCCAAGCCTGCGCCAAAGGACCAATTTAGGTCGCCTTCCAAAGCCGAAACTAAACTGAGTACTGTAATTGAGCAGGCGTGTGTTATGTGGCGCAAGCGGTCGCCTGACACAAAGTACCGTGCATCAATTGTCCACCCGGTCTTGCATGGTTTTCCCGGCGTCTCGCGTTCCGCGCTCTCCTCTTGTGGGTCTCGTCTCTCGTCTCTTTTTTTTATATTTTCAGAAATAGACGCGGATGTCTGCAGACACTCCGACGCTAGCGTGCCGGGTACTAGCCAGGCCGTCATGCTGTGAAACGAAACCACGTTTTTGCGCGGCAGGAGTTACTTTGTGAGCTGAAGCAACGGCCTTGGGAAAACTATATTCGGTCACTGCCTCTCAGTCACCGTGGTCGCGCGACGTCGAATGCTGCCGTCCCCACGTCACTGCAGATATGGTACTTTCTAAGATGAAACTAAGTACCATTGCATGTTCATCAACATTCCTGTTCTTGTTTAAATGATACGTTACTACAAAAATCCATCTTTAATTCAAAGACAGCTCTGTCAAAGTATTGATTATCTAGATTCCTCTCGGCGGGCCTTTTTTCGAGAGGGACCTCGGTACGTGAAAAATCTGCCGTGAAAGAAAGTTGGTGAAAAGAAGTGAGCTAAAGCAAAGAAGGCAATGTCTGCACGCTGAACCTGCACAGCGTGCTTGTTTGTCTCGAGTTCATTTGTTGAACAAAGTGCTCCAAGAACGTTTTGAGGCTGGCTCGCAATGTCTTGCATCGATGCACTTAGGTTATTTATTTTTTGTGTGTATAGCTTGTACCTTGTTTACCGGCCTGGCAAGCACGCGCCACTGGCCTGTTTTTGTCGCATGCTCGAAAGTTACATTTTGGGCACAATTTTGGGGATAAGTTAGCGACGGAGCTGAGAGGCATGGTTTCGGTTTCGATCGGACAGCCGTTGTCTGCGCTCGCGCGATGAAGCACGCCCAACAGCAAGCCTGCCGAAGTTGTCCTCACCTGCATGCGAACATGACTGCGTGACTGAGGCAAAATCCGGGACGCTTGCAATTCATTGTTTTACGTTTGCTTACTTTTGACGAAAATCTGGCACGTCGGGAACCAGTAAAACAGTGGCAAGCGGTTCTTCTAAATTGCTTGGCAATGCCTACAGCACTGTACACTTGTGGGATGTCTGAGCAGTAAAAGCAGAAGCAGCGAGTTCCGTCACAACATGTCACATCAGAACACAACACAACACAAAGTGCCCTTCGTTTGTACAGCACTTAAAACGAATATTTTTATTTTCCTAAGAATATCTGCCCCAAAATCCACTTTTTCTGCTCCGAAACACTGTCTTGGCTGCTCCAAAAGCCGCTTTTGCTGCTCCAAAACACTGTTTTGGTTGCTCCAAAGGCCACATTTGCTGCTCCAATACACTGTTTTGGTTGCTCCGAAACGTGCGCCAAAATGGATTAGGCCAATTACATCACTGTACTGGTTAAATTTCTCGTCGCCAGCTGAGACACCAGACGCCCACTCTGGCCGAATAACTTCACGCTATCTAAACATACACACAACACAATTACTGAAAGCGATTTGGTGACTAGAAAAGAAGCCAAAGCATTTCCTGCAACTGCTGCAGTGGATACTATGGATAATGCAAGCGCACAAAATATGAAGAAATTGCCGTTACGTTATTGAATAATGCCACGAGAGGAACTCGCTCGAACGACAGCACCGTGTGAAATATTACACGTCGGGCTCGCTTCGAGAATGGAGACAAATGCCACCTGGGGCGACATCCTCTCACTTTGGTGGAGATCTATCTTGCCTTGGGGCGTGTCACTTGCAACAGTTTGCAAGACCTGTGGCATCGGCTTGAGAGGGGTCGCAATTCGAGTGGAAAAATGTATTTTGAGAAGATTACGCCGAACAGCCCATTTAGATGGGACGCAGTTCAATCAGACTTGAAGGCTTGTTATTCTTGATGTGGGGTTCAGGAAACAAGGGAATATGCCGAAGAGCGAAATAAGGTTTTCTAATAGGAGCACTGTTGTGCCCGAATTTCGATACAAAAAACAAAGCTCTCAATAGGAAAAAAAAAACTCACCGCGGAGGTTTGTGAAATAGTGAAATTTCTTAAGGTACAAACAATCGTAACGTGGGCCTGATCTCAGCGTACCTTGTAGGGTTTACTGTAGTTTCGAATACGAATCTGCACGAAGGAGGATTGATGTGAGGTGTTGGGCTTCCCGAGGGATCCACTATGCGCCTGCAACCGTCTACGTAGATCATACATAGTGGAACCTGAGACTGAGGTATGCAAGGAAAACTTCGAGACTGAGACTGAGGTATGCAAGGAAAACTTCGCATAATTCTTGCTTACGTCTAGCTCGCGCGCAGAACACCGGTGATGTCGCACTCGTCTGTCAACAATTAAAGGCCAACATATACCAGACCCGTTTCGCAAAACCTACTCGTCTCTGGCTCCGCGCCAGCTGTGCGACGCTTGTGTCCGAAGCGCTGACGTCACCACGCGTCACCCTCTCCCTCTCTTCCCGCCGCCGACCAAAAGCACCGACATGATACCTCCTCACCACCCCACTCTCATCGCGACGTCATGCATGCCGCTTACACACGGACTGACACCGGCGGGTTTTTGTAAAAACGAGCGTTCTAATGCTAACGCATTAAAAAAACTTCGTGTTACCGTCGGCATCTGCATTTGCGTTTCTTCGCCGAGGAAGGGAAATATTTGAACAACGACGCCCGATTTTAAGGCGAAGAAACACCTGTATTTTGCGCGTTTTACGAGTTCTACTATACGTGTACTCGCCCGATTTTAAGGTGAAGTTGGCCCTGTCTTTGGAACGATACGGGTAAAAAATGTAGCACATATTCCAATTTTCTTATATATATATATATACGAACGCATCAAAAACACGATACTATTGAAACCACAAATTAGTGCGTTCATAGATTTTTTTTTACACTTTAAGATTAGCCGACAAGCACTAATATTTAAGCGCGAATACAGGACCATAATACACAGCTACCTGATGAGAGTTTAGCGCTAATCTTAACTTCAGCATCAAAAGCTCTCGGATGGCTCGTAAAACTCCAAGCTGTAGAGTGAAGACATGACCTTAGAGATTCACAGGGGAGTGATCACGAGTGTCTGAAAACACATTGAAGCGTAGGGTATTATTTTCACCGAGAGCGCTTTCTCTCCCTCCCTCTTTCTCTCTTCTCTCTCTCTCTCTCTCTTTAGTTCGCTAGTAACCATATACATCCACAGCCAAAGAATGAGCTACACGAGATTTCTCGACAGTGGCTCTGAGCGCCGTTGCTTTCTTTACGGCGAAGGCAATAACGAACGGTGTTGGCAGTTAGTTCCACCTTGTGTGATGTACTTACGTACGTTTCCCAGCTTTTGCGCCGACTATAACGACCACACCGCACCTACTGGGTCGCCAACGGTGCTTCGACACGTTTGGCACTATCGACCTCGCGTTGGTCGTGGGGAAAAGGAAGGGCGCCAGGGTCGCCGATTAATTAGAGCGCGGGTTTTATTGCGAAAAGCCCAGGAGGCGCTTCATAATTAAATCGTGTCGATAATAAGCCCGATGGCGCACGCTATTTCCGTCAACCCGTGAGCTTGCTTGCTTGTCGAACGTCGGGCCGAAACGTCCACTTTTGCGGACCCGGAGCTGTTGTCGCTGATGCGCAGCTGCGAGAAAGCGAAAGTGAATACTGGCTCGAACACGTAAATCCAAAATGTGAACTCTGGAAGAAAAAAAATTACAAAAAATCCGCGGAATGCATTTGCGGGCATATTTCGTCGAACTGCCGCATTTCGTGCACCGCTCCATGCCGCCTTTTTTGTTTTTGTTATATATATATATATAGTTTTTTTTTTTTTTTTTTTACGTTTCAATTTAAAACAGGCCGCAGTCAGACACTCGCGATGGCACAGAGAGACAAACATCACTTTTGGTCGCGGTTGTCGATTCGGCTTTGATTTATTTTTAGAGGAGCTCGGAAGAAGGACTATCGATTTCCAAATCAATACGATTTCAGCGGGCGCGCAGACACGGTGCGGTGTGCGTCCGACGAAAGGCGAGGATGGCGAGAGGATGCAGTGAGAATAGGCCATGGAGCTGAAAGCCACACGCATATACAGCGCTCGGCGGTCGTCGTAGCGCGAAGAGAACGGGCGAGGTGCTGAGGTTACCATGTGGCCGCTTCGGTTCGCCCGAAACTGACGGCAGAGACATAAAGTGAGAAAAGGATTTTCTTGACAAAGGAAATAACCTCCTAGCGAGGGCGGGTAACTGCAATGCGTGCTCATTAAGGCACCCTTTGTAGCTTCGTCCACCTGTAGAGATGATATACCGGGCCGATAGTCTTCATTCACACTGGAGGTTGAGCCGCCTTCGCGACGCCGTTGCCAACGTGGTTGCTTAAAGATGCAATTGAGTTTCAGGCGCAGTTGATGAAGGAAAACGAGGGGACCAGTTTCGCGGTTGCGGTTTGAACGCCAGCGCGACTAAAGGCTCTTTCACATGCTGCGATTCTCGTCCGACATCGGTGCGATCTCCAGTGAAAGTGCGATTAAAATCGCCGTCGCACTGTCGCAGCGGCTCTGCGACTGGTTTCCGCCAAGTTGGTATTTTGTCGCAGAGTCGGTGCGATCACTTCATCGTCAACCAGCCGTTCATTAGCCAGCTTCCATCCACGATAGTTCCGTATGCGAAAATAAATTTAGACAGCTTAAAACGTTTGGTTTAATGCTTAATTATTAAAAATTTCTAGTTACAGACTGTATTCGTAAAACATTTGTGTTTATTAAGACGTTTTTGTTGTATTTTAGGCAAAGTCAAACGCGTCGCGTCCGTGTCCGAACAGCCGGCCAACGCCGACAGAAATCGCGCGGTTGTTGGAGCACGTGAAACCAAACATTGCGATCGCACTCGCTGTCGCACCGATTTTTTTCGCAACAGTCGCTGCACGTGAAACAGGCTTTAAGCTTTAGACCTGTTGATTCGCAGAAAGAGTTGTTCAAATTTGGTAGAGCCGGCAGGCAGCTGTGCTGGTGGGACGTTTAACGTTATAAAGACACAGCAATGAAAACCCCGACACCGGAAAAGGAAGACAACACAGACCTGTACAATACACGATACGCCTTGACTTCGAATACCTTTTACAGACGCCGACAGCTTCACAATAACGAGGCATGGCCAGTTTTACGAGTCTATGAGGTCGCAACACTTTACGACATGGGCAATGAAGATCTAATCGTGAAGAGGCGAACGCCTTGGCAATTAGCCAGGCTACGTCATTATTAAGCTTTCAATGCCTTTACTGAACAGTATACAGTTGGTGACATAGTTACTGACTTCATAAATAACCCGGGCTGTGATAATCCGGGTATCCACATTTATCATTTGACGTATTCACCCACAGTACCGCCTGAGTAGTAGGACGGAGCACCCATCGCGTGAACACGAACGTGGTAATATAGGTAAATCCCGTGCCGTTGGCTATTCCTGCGCTGTCGGAAATGATTTCTTGGGTTCATAATCCCAGCGGAAGCCTCTGTTCAAGAAGGTAAATATGTTCGTTATTTTTCAACGCTCACCAGATTATGACACCAAAAACCTTGAACTCATTTCATTGCTCTACTGCCTATGTAATTAGTATCTCCGATTTTATATTAAGGACATTGAAGGCCATATTAAACAAGGGTTTGTTCACTTATTTCTTTATTCAATTTCAGGACACAAGCGTTACAGAGGGAAAGGGGAAAACAAGCAGTGAAAACAACTTGACGTATACCGTTTCCCAGCTGCGTACTGTAGTGCGTAGACGGAGCATTTTGAAGCCGGACGGTGAGCACGTATATCGGTCTCACACGGTAGATTCTGTCGAATTTCATATAGAATATGTGGCGCAACACTGACAAATTGACGCGGTCGGCGAAAATTTATGCAGCTGTCGCAAACTGTTTCCCGCATTGGCACCCCCCCCCCCCCCCTTTCCTTTCACACCTCCCCAAATGCTTGTTTTGTTTCATACATATTTCAGGACAGATAACCGGTCTAAGATGAGACTATTCTATTAAGTTTACATCTGATTTTCATTTTTCTTTCGATAAACGGGAACGTGTAACGTTGGATCCCACTAGGCTAAAAAAGGCACAAGGTGCGTTACATTAATCCAGGTCCTTGTTTCCTATTCATATCTTTTTTTTTCGCATTTGTACAACTTTACATGCACGTCAACTCAAAAGTGAGGATCCACTAATTCACGTAATTCCTAATTCGTTAACCGTAAATAGTTTTTTTTTTTTAACCCTGACATTAGAGACCTTGTTCCAGCATTTTTCGTTAGAAAGATACACGCACTGAACAAAATGATCTTCCTGCATGCCTCTGTGAACCAAATCACGTGGTAGTACAGGTAGCAGTACCGAGTTACCGGCCTCTTCTCATCAGCATAAACCCAATCAATGGAATTTTCTTTTCATAACCAAACTTGGGAAACCACGGAGCGAAATTCGGATATCATACACTTTTTTTTCTTTTTTTCCCCCGCTGGGGTTTGAGTTGCTTCGTGCCAGCGGAGACGCATGTAAGTAAGAAGTAAATCGGCTGGAGAGGGCGCGAGTCCTTCGCACGCCCCTGGTTCGGTGGTTTCGCGGTGCGCCGCGGCTGTTTGCCTTTTTATCGATCGCGGGGTGTCCCAGATTTCAGAGCCGCGATTTTTCTTCTTCTTCTTTTCTTTTGACAGTCTTTGGGATTCTGAGCACGCGAAGGACCATCGTGTTTCAGATCTCGGAGGGCTCGAGCACGGCTTGGCCGCTCCTGGGTTCATGGAGCGACCTCGTCTCTTGTTCGATTGGAGAAAGCGTTTGCACAAAGAAGATTATACGCATTAAAACTGGAACGTTAGCGTAATGCCGGTTATCGCACGTGCTGGAATTTTATTCAACTTTTTCCCTAGTGGCGATTAAACTTAAAAAAAGAAGGAAAATGAAACAGCATAAGAGTAAATTTTGGTAGCCTAATTTGTACCTGCAACAAAACGATTAAGATACAAATTAAATAAATAGAGATAATGACATTGTTGTGTGTATGTTTATACAGCCGGAAGTTAGTCTGCCTCAGTGGGCGTCTGGTGTCTCAGCTGTAGATGGGCAATTTAGCCGGTGCGGTACAACTGCTAGCCTGGGGTCTTTATCGTGCACCACGCTAAAGACCCCAGGCTAGCGGTTGTACCGCACTGGATAAATTGCCCATCTACATTTTTTAATGAGTTAGGCGTCTTGAAGCTGTATACACTCCTCAGGTATTGGCCACGAGTAACGGAATGAATAGCTTGGACACGTGATTTTGTTTATTCATTGTAGTCTGTGGGCCATGTGGTGGTTCTTTATAGTGCTCTCATAGCACGCGCAGATCAGGCATTCACACTGATAATATGGAACACAGGAAAGGCTACGAGCACGAGCTCTAAGCTTTGGAAGCTGTTTTGCATGTGCGATCTAGCACGCAGGGAGGCACGTTAAAATTTGGGAAAAGAGGGTAAATGCCTTGGCGTATGGTTTATCTAGCACGCAGGATCAGCGCTTTCCAAGGCTCCGTACTTTACCCATAGCATACGCTGCGTCCCAAGCTAGAACTGAGCTTAGTCCCGCTTTTCGTCGCAGCGCTTGCGATGATCAATAGACCGATCTCACCAGCCAGTTTGACTACGCCACCGCCTGCCGCAATGCATCGAGGGAACTTTAGTCTTTCTGCACGGGCTGCAACTTCGCTGGAGCTCTGCGCGTGCTAAGCACGAGACGGCACGAGCCCTCTCGTACAATGCCGTTTGCCTCCTGTGAACTAAAGTTATGGCGCGCGTCACGCATGCGTCGAACAGCTTGGTGAGATCGGTCTATTATCACCGCCAATGGAAGAATGAGCGTCAGCAAGAGTTTTAAAAACAAAGCAAAAAAGACTCCCGATTAGCATGACCATTGTCGAAAAATATCAAGAACGTGTGCACTCTGCACGTTCTTATGATTGGTATCTGAAAAAGCTTCGTTTTTTTTTTCTACATGCTTATTTTTCTATGCAAGAAAGGCACATTTTGGTATACTTTCAGAGCGCATTGCCTCGTGGAATGTTTAAAGTATATAAGTACAAAACGTGACAACTTGAATACTACTTGCATTTCAGTTGTCACTACAAAAAGTGACACCAGAAATACCACTATCTCTGTTAAATGGCAAATGAATGAAGTGACAACAAAAAGAGCCTTGACACTAGTGTTCGTTCTCCCAAAGAGAGTTTTGATCACAAGAATATCTTGTATGTCTCTACTTCAGCGGCATTTGAATAGTCCCCATAGAAGCCGATGTCTTTTCTGCTAATTTCTAATACTCCAATTATATTTCTTGATTCCATTTTATTGGCTCTGCCTTCGTCCTCGTTACCAACCAAGTTGAATGTAATATTTTTGTATTTAAGAAAATGTGTCTGGCGGTAGGGTCTAGAGCAATTTCCGGAGTGAAAATAGCGTTTCTTAGCGTTACCAAAGGACACTAAAACTAACTCTAGTAGAGTTATATAGCTGAATATATGTCTTATCATCTCCAGCTTTATTACCTTTCTCAAAAATATGTTTGCATTATCAGATATACCCTAACGAAGCAAGCAAAGTTTAGGCACAAATGAAACAAAATTAGATTGGACGTTGCAAATGCTTATACAGCGAGAGGTAGGCCTTCTCTTGAGATGTGGCGACTGGTTCATCACAAAAGACGAGCAATTCAGCCAGTGCAGTACGATTTCTAACTTAGGGTCTTTAAAGGCCATTACCCAGCAGTGATTACACACCGCACGCCACTAGGATGCTCATTGAAAGCGACAGGGGCACGCGGAGGAGGGAAGTGAGCGCAAGAATGGTCCTTAGGTTCCGCAGCTGCAAGAAGTGGTGCTCTAACGCGCCTAAATGCCGATTCTTTATTTTAGAAACAAATCTGAAGAGTTCCACCCTAAGCATTAAAAGTAGTTTTTATTGTGAAATAATTTTAAAAGAATACACGATTGGTAATTTTGTGCTGAAACGTTTCTATACTCATTGGAATGTGCTCCCGGACATCTGCTCGCAAAGCATAGCTGAACCTTATTAATAGCCCATTGCACTCGCAGACAGTGTTATAATATTTCTCTAATAGCTAAAATTTCATTGGTTTTGATCATGTAAAACATTTATCTGCTAGTAGTTGTAAACGTTTAGCGCTGCAAGAGTGATAGGGACCCGGAACTATAGCGACATCCGAACCACAGCAGGCTATTTGTACCGCAAGGTTCAAAAGCAGTTCCCGAAACGAAACTTAGCCGTTCCTACAAAGCCCCAAGTTCCCCACCTAGGAGTCAACAGCCAGTTGCCAGCAATTTTCCGAAGTTACAACCTCACTCGAACCGACAGTCACATCACTAATCACTGGCTCCGACCAGTGGCTCGCATTTCACAGAAGGCTGGTCTCCGAAACACCCTGACGGGGAGGGAGGATTTCCAAGGCCGCGCTTCGACGCTGAAAGGCCTCCTTTGTGCGACCCTATATAAAGCGACGTTGAGAATCCCCGAGATTACTTTCGTGGAGTGGAGCAGCGACAGCGCGAGGAGCGATGCCGTCCGCTGGATGCCCCGACAAGCGCCATCCACTCCTCCGAGCTGCTTCGAGCACCGGAAAGGTTCCGCATTGTTCGTGCCTAGTGGCCGTGTAATTGAGCGCAGAGCCAAATCAAACTGTTGGTCCGTGCTCCGTGTCGGTTCAGCTCCCAGCCTTGGTCACCGGACACGACTGCCCCGCCGAACGCTTGTTGGATTGCGTCGACCCAGCACTTGGCAGCGGCGCACTGCCGATGAACGCACTACCGAGGGCCACTTGCACTCCCGGCTCACGCGGGCAATTCTTTCTGCGGTCGACGCTGTGCAAAGGCGTCGCGGAGCGACGAGAGGGACGTGAGGACGTGAGGAAGACGATCGGAAGAGCGTGGCCACTGCACAATGAGCGTGTCGAAGTTCCTCAGTGATTGTGAATTAGGCCCTCGGTAATCAGGCAGCGTACGCGTTATAGCACTTTGTCTCAGGAATTTCGATTATGATGTTTCCAAATCAGGTCACCTGTTCACTTTCTTTTCTAGTGTACCCGCCCTATATTCTCCAAAATGTGCCAAGCCTTTTACAAATACTCAACTTGAGGATTTGTGGATAGTTTTTACGCATCATGGCATACTTGGGTATACAGGGTGTTTCTAAATTGTCGCGGTAGTTTCTGTGGCCTGTAATTTTTAAATTAAAAACAACGAAATGAAACTGCTTACAAATATAAAAATGTAAATGTAAAAAGTCTTTTTCTTTTTTACTATTTCGTTGCAAGGAAACTCGTCTATTTAATTAAGTGTTGTGTGCTTTCAGAAAGCATTTTATGGGTTCGATCAACATCTTTACGCGAGATGCTCAGTCATCCCGCGCTTCTCTTCGGTGCAGAGCGCTCTCTTGAAATTGTTCTAATCAACGTGGGGTAGCATTATGTAAAGGTGGATCTTTTTTTATACCGAGTAACCACATTGCTCTTTGATAACGGGCTCTATTCGAAAGACCAAAGTACGCACATTGCTTCTTTCCAACAGTCGCCGTTTCGAGCTATGGAGTCATATTTTCTTCCCGACTTTTGATTTATTTTTTTTTCAAATACTTCTACCCCGCTGGGGCTATTGCAAAAAAAAAGAAGTAACGATGTTTAGCGTTGTTAATTAAGATTTTTTGAGCTACCCTTTTCTATTCCGTAAGCAGCTTAGTTTTGTTTTATTCGGTTTGAAACTTCAGGCCACGGAAACCCTGACAACAATTTAGGTTCACCCTGCACACGGGTCCGATAACTGGTTCGCTCAAAAATTGGTGCAGAAAAAAGCGAACCGTTTGAAAAATATCCGTTCGTGACAGCGGTCGTGTTGTCTCGCCGAGCCGAGCTCCACGCCAACCTGAGTTTCCGGAGTGTAGCCTATCCCCAAAACACGGTCATGGGATAGCTTGTGCATATTTGTTGGTCCGCGGCTACAGGCAGCAAACGATTTGTTATCAAAATAAAAATCTTCGCTTTCAGGTAAGTTTTAAACATCCACAGAAACAACTGTGTCCAATTGTGTGTCCAATTGCAACCCGAAGTGTAACCTGTGCGCCGAGAAAGTGTGGGAGAGAAGGAGACGAGCGGGGACATCAGAACGCCGAGCTCTGATTGAAGGATTAGAGGGTAGACCTCAAGCTATAGCTGCCTTTGTCTCCACTGCAATCGTAGAACGCGTTAGAACGCGGAGCGCCGGCGTCCAGCGTTTGGCTTTCGCGTTCTAACGCCTTCGACGAGTGTAGTGGCGGGAAAGGCTGCTAGCTTTAGGTCTACCCCTAAACGCTCCAATCAGAGCTCGACGTTCTGATCTCCCTCTCGTCTCCTCCTCAACCTCAATTTCTCGACGCATAACATGGTGCTGCTTTTTTTTTTTTTTTTTTCTCGCGCAGATTCGCCAGCGATGTAAAAGTAGGCTTCGCTGGAAAAGAGATGGCGCATTTTTGGGGATCATCTTGAATATGCAGTTTTGCGTATCAGTGTTTTCTCTCTCGCCGTTTCAGTGGTCGGTGAGCAAAGTGCTGGCCTATGGATCCCCAGAGGTGTTGGGTTCAAACCCAGGCCGAGGTGCCCGCAGTCTGACGAAGGCTTAGTGCGGAGAAGTCGCCGTGTAACTGAGATTACGCTTGCACGTCAAAAGATCCCCGCTGGCCGAAAGAAATGATCAGTCCTTCACTGGAACACGCCAGACGCCCTGCGTTGGTTTGGCACGTGAAGCTACCGAATTTCACTTTCCTTTTTGTTTTCTTTTTCTAAAACAAAGATGAAGGTCAACGCATAAGTGACATTTCGCTACTATTCTTGCCGTATTAGCTAGCATGTCAGTAGTAGGCATGAAAATCTGAAGAAGAGTAAGGAACCATATAAGAAATGAAAAATTAAAACTTGCTTTGAGGTATCTCCTCTTTTGTGGTGCACTTGTAACTTCCAGGTATATATAAGTATTTAAAAAAAAAAGTTCTCATCTTGTCGGCATAAAAAAAAGGCGTTTATATTTTAAGTTTATTCCCGTGCAAGATAAGATATAAATAGTACAAACAAAAAAAATTCGTCCCGTATAATCAGGTTACCGCATAGTTTTTATTTTCTTTCTTTCTTTCGAGTATTAAAAAAAAAGTCACAGTTTTGTTTCTCCGCGAGAAACACTGTGGCTGTCATAACTTGTTCACCCTTTATTGTCGGTATACAACAAAACAAATCAGTCACTTGAATACCTGGCCTACTTTTCTATAACGCCCATGGTGTATAAATCATGCATCCTCAGTTTCTTTGATTACGCTACAGGTGATATTTCCCCCAGAAGTACACAAGAAGTGCAACGACCGAATGTGCTTTCCGTAATTTTGGCTAATCGAAAAGGTTACTCAATCACGCCGCGTGGTGCAGCGGACTATACTTGCTCGATGTTTTCGGGAGTTTACTGGAAGAGAAACGTTGTCGCGAGGAGACAGCTGAGTTAATAGGATTATTTGGTGCCTGGCCCAATGCTCATGGCGCGTTGTATATCGAGGGAACGAGGTGAGGCTGCTTCGCTCGGCTGCCCGCGTCATGCGAAAGAGAACCGAGGGAGAAGAAGCCCGACTTGGCAAGACAAAGCACCGGCGCCCGCCCGAAGGGAATGCCCCGCAACGCGCAAGCCGTAGTCAGGGTAAAACAAGGAAGAACTGTGACAGCCCCGCGAAGACTTCCCGAGAATTAATGAGAGAACCGTCGTCTAAACTTCGTGGTGTTTTCGACCGGGAACCTAGGAATTCTCGTAATTAGAGAGTTTTAGCGAACAAATTTTGAACATTCGAGACGTGTGCCGCCACTCAGACGCCATTACCACGCATGTACCGCCTTAGAGAGGGTGTGGACCTACTTTTGGGTTGCACGACTTTGAACAGCGCTTGTTGGAGAAAACAAATGCGTTCTATCCCTTTTTGTTTTTTTTTTGCGCACTATGTTTTCATTTGTTAATCTGAGCACAAAATGTAGTGGAAGATGTTTGTGTCAGGTATTATGTCGGGAAAGCTGGAGAAGGTTTTCTGCGGATATTTCGTGTCGTCACAGTTATTAAGATGGGGATATGCGGCTATTGGCGACCTGGCGAGTAAGAAATGTGTCGAATTTCGAATAGATCGCAGCGAACGCGTTCGTAGGCGCTGGATGATTGGCACGCAGCATTTCGGTTTGCGCGAGCAGAGTGGAACACAATAACAAACACAACAACCTTTTTTCGCGGGTCTCCACAGCGACATCACTACAAATGTGACCACAAATATGACGCGTTACTGCTCATATCATTTGAGTTGACGGATTTTATATCTGTAGATCGTTGTTTTAATACCTCGCCGAGCAATTAGTGCGTGCAAATTAAAACTCCAACTTGTTATTGTTGTTGACCTTTCTTTGAAAGTCATGTGCCTCAGACACGCGGCCTCAGATCAGCATACTGGACGATGTGGAATAGCCGACACCATGGAACATAGGTGTCAATACACACATGAGGGAAGATATATCATTTAAGGGCTGTATATACTCCGACGTTGAGCGCAGTGAACGCGGCGTAGCGCAGAACGCGCGCCTTTCATTGGCCGGCAACCAGGAACTCGAGAGCTGTGGCCAATCAATATCTGCGCGCGCTACGCTACGCCGCGCCCGTCGACGTTACGTTGGAGTATAAACGTGCCTTTATGGTATAGAAAATTTAATGGCGTCTTTCGTGTTGGCGGTTTGCAAATCGCGTAACTTCAGAGAGTCTTTACTGGCGGCCACAGCTGTCTACGTAGCTGCTCAGCGCGTGCTGGAGCGAGCTTCCACAGACTTTTTCGAACGTGCATTCCACACCCTCAAGATTGCCGGTCTTAGGAACCTATAAGTGTGAGCTTGTTTTGAGCATGCCCAGTGAACAGTGCACTCAAATATGGCATCCAGTGAATACGCCCTATACGACGCTACAGTGTTACGACGCCGTCAAAGCTGGTGTCGCGAGCGTGTGACTCCATCTTGAGGTTCACCTACACGCGGTCTGGTGCAATATTATGATGCTGGTTGAAGCCACGTGCTCGCACAGGTAGCTTCGACAGCGTTGCACACTACGCCTGAAGCGGAGTGTATCGTTAGCACATAGCTGATCGACCTCAAGATCAGGGTTTCTGACTCCTCCACATTAAAATACGCGTGTCAGTTTTCATGTCGTCCAAAGCGGACACATTTACAAGTACACACGCACAGGCACCTTACCGCGTACTTTTGCGTGTCAATCATACGGGTTCCCACCATTTTTATACCGCTTAGTAAAATTCATGGAAATCTTAAAGCTTACAATAGATGGCACAACTTCGAAAGCGTTATGTTGTTAACATCAGTAACTGATTCCTATAGCTTTTTAAATACAGTCTAAAATCCTTTTGTGACTCCTTAAAAAAAGCTTTCGCACAATGTTTTGTAGTGCACCCTCACTGAAATAGAGCTGTCGGTGCTTCACCGTTACCGGCGGTAATTTCAGGCGTTCCCAAATAATCCCCAAACCTCTCACGCTACAAAAAAAATATATATATAGAGAGAGAGAGATTTAAGAAAAAAAATTAGACTTAAAATGAACTAGAGTGCTTTCAGGATACTATTTTGGCAACCATCGACACGCGTGTTGAACATCGCGGAGCTGGCCAAGACATGATTCAGCACTGGTCTCACTGGCACCATCGCCCCCTCTGGAGACGGCTGTATACTCCCCATCTAAGCCCGAAGAGCCAGCTCAAGTGGTCCGGCTTTTCGAGGGGGCGAAAGGCCAGAGACCGCGCCGTCCCATGAAAGGCCGCGTGATCGAGCGAGTCTGATGACCAGGCCACGGGCCACTGCCCAAGGGTCCGACAGCTGCGTGAGATAGAGATGGACGCCCCACGCTATCAGTCATCTTCACGCTACGCCGTCCTCATAAAGGCGCTCCGAGATAGAGCGGGGCCACGCCGTAAGTCTACAAGCAAAGTTTTCGCTACCAACAGCCAGGGAAACAAGTGGCTATGCGGTGCTCCTGATATTTAACTTAGGCGCCCCCCCCCCCTTTTTTTTTCTCTTCCCGACACTTCCTTCTTTCTTTTTTTTCCCTTCTCATTTTTCTTGCGTCTTTTTTGTCCCTGGCGTTTTCCGTTCCACTCCTGTCGACACGGCGACCGGGTGAAAAATGAGCCGGACCGAGGAGACCCCAACCCACCTCTCCGAAAGCTTCGGCTGTTGCCATGATCATCACGTAATCTATCTTGCTCATTCTGGAACGTCGTACAAGGTACACCGCTTTTTCTTTCTTTCTTTCTTTTTTTTTTTTTAGAAGTCGCGTTTACAGCTTTTGTCCCGACAACAATGCTTTCTTGTCCTCGGTTCAGACAGCAATGTGGCCCGCGGTTTCCGCGATGAATGTACTTTATGAGCGCGACACCTTAAGGGTTAAAATCCGCTAGTGGGGATGGTTCGTGAGATCAGCATCCGGTCGTTGTTGTTGTGATACGGAAAAATGATTGCCCGTTTTAGGTTCTATCGCATGAAATAGCACGTTGGCCGCGCCACGGCTCACCCTCGTTCAAGTGGTGACTCCCGCACACATGGTCTTCGTGGAAGGAAGAGTGAAGTTATGCGCCGATAAACTGAGGGAGAGGAGGCGACGAGAGGCACGTCAGAATGCCGAGCTCTGATTGGATAGATTAGGGGGTAAACCTATTGGTAACTGATTACTTAACTCTCATTACTCGTTACTTTTTTAAAACTATGAACCTAATGCAGAAACTGGAGCGATGTGAGCAGGCAATTCAGCTGCATAAAGATAGCAGTTTAACAAAATACAAAACATCATGAAGAGAAATATAGCAAAAACAAATGATTGTTTTTTTTTTTGTATGACCGCTCATTAAACCACTAGAAGACAACGCCAAATAGGCGTTGTCTTTTTGACCTCCTAGCGGAGGCAGACGCTGCTACTGAGCATGCGCACCGCTAGCTTTGTCTGCAGAATTCCAAAAATTATTTCCGGTCGCCGTAAGCTAGCGGGACGGCGGGTGTGGTTGCAGCTTTCACTGCTTTGTCAGCTAACAGGTGAACGGAGTGCACCTACATTCTTTCTCTTAAATACAGTATTTTATTTTTACGGATTGCCATAATGCGGGCGTATGAGAAATGCAAAGTGGTGTTACAGAACATTTTTGAAAACGTCGAAATTGTTTCTATTGTTTTCTTGATAAGTGGACGTGAAAAGTAACGTAAAATTAATTTGTAGCGTAGCGAGTAAAGTAATCCGTTACTTTTCAGCGAAAGTAATTTGTAACGGTAATCCATTACATTTGAGGGTTGGTAATTTGTAATTGTAATCCATTACATTTTTTAAGTAACGGGCAGAAGTCTGGTTTCTGGGCACATTAATTGCCACTCTATCGCCGTGCGTTGGTTCAAAAACGCTGAGAATTTTGCAAACTTTCAGCTGTCATATTACATACCATGGTCAATAAAACTGTTAAGGGCAATTTTCTTTCAAAGGTGACGGGGGGAGGGGGGGGGGGCATCACTGAGGTTGTGAAAAATAAATGTAAAAAAATATGTAACAGATTTCTTTTTTTTTTTACTTATTACAATGCGAGTGTGCACTGTGTGTGTTCAAAATATAAGCGAAGCATTATTTGATTTTTAAAAAGTTAACCGTGTTTATTGCTTTATTGCTTCCGAGAAATATATTTTCAACGGTCTCCAACGCTTGTCCTGCGCGAAACAAAAATGTCTGTGTAAAGAAGACGACACCCACTGACAAGCGCGTAATGACGAAAGAGTCCTGCCGCGCACGCTCACTGCTTGCACTTCACTCGATGCTGTCAGATTATTAACACACGCGTTACTGCGTCTACATCGCTTGTTGAAATCCAATCGTCGAACCACGGTTTCTGGATCACAATACTCGCGCTAAAAGCGAGCATAGTGATCCCGTGGCCGTGCATCGAAACAAGGGCACTCTTGGAAACGGTATTAGCATAGGACGAGGCGAAATTACAACGCCATGTTTTGTCTGGGGTCATGTAATATGGTACGCTCAGCCCAAAGCAGAAGTTTGTCATGAATTCTAGTTTGGGTTTAAACAGTTTCCACTGTTCATACAATTCCCGCTATTGCCGGCGTGAGCGATCGAAAGCGTCGCTGTGATCGGTCTTTCACGATAGGCCGAATGCTGACTATGACGTCAGCAAAGGATTTCCCATCGACGGAAATAAGAGGAATGGAAGAACTTCAATTTTGACGGTGTTGGCAGGGTTGGTTTTGAGAGTGCTATGATTTCAAGCTCTCCACCATGCTCTTTACAAGCACCTTCAAACTTGTTGTTCACAAGGTAATGACGTCACGAGAAGGTAACCATAGGAGGGCGCCACCAAAACATCTCGCCGCTAATAGAGTGAGTATTTACTGGCGGCCATAGCTGTGTGCTCAACTGCTGAGCGCGTCCTGACAGCGAGCTTCCACAGTTCTTTTGCAACGTGCATTCCGCACCATCAAGACTGCCGGTCTTAGCAGCATATTAGTGTGAGCTCCTTGTGAGCATGCGCTCTAAATCCTCAAATATGGCGTCCAGTGAATACCCTCTATAAACATGCGAACAAATTGTGAAGCGCCGAACACTGCGTGCGTGGGCTCTTGATGAATCTTCGTGCCTTGTTCGAACAATGCGGTTTGTATGGAGAGACCAAAACTAGTAATCGTTCTTACAATCCTAATAAAAATTTATCGTCCACCTTTTCTTGTTCTATCTTTTATCCATTAATGCGCTTTTTTAATCCCTGTATGCAGAGAACTGGTTCAGCATATCCAGTTAGAAGTTCCCCCTTTTTTTCTTCTTTTTTTGCGACTCCAAAAGTACACAAATACTTTTTACAGCTTTGACCTTTAAAATACGCAAATATATCTACACTACTTTACAAACACGTACTAAAAATAACTTTAAAAAAATATGCAGAAGGCACAAGTACCCGTCATTTGCTGTAGGGTTTACCGACCCGTTGTTGCTCGGTCGTATTTGATAGCCGCGAACCCGTTTCAGAGTAACTAGACGTGGGACTCAACTAGTGCTTAGCGGCGGCCGCGCGGCTGCAGGTTGGCTCATCGATTTTCCTTGACAAAAGCCTGCCAAATTCCACAAGTCCCGGCATCTCCTTCCGCGTCATTAGTAACGTTGGCCCGATTCTCATAAGACGACCACGTGGAAGCCTCTCGAAGCTGGAGACGGCAGGCTGTATGCTGCGGAACGACAGCACATGCTTTGGAAGTTCCAGATTCTTTCCGGACTAATGACCTACAGATTGTTTACCATGCGCCTAAAAGTAGACTCGAACTCAAGACTAATGTTGGCCCCCTCTAATAAGTTAGAGCCAAAATATTGGGCGACAGTGGGCGACTGGCGGCGCAATATTTCTTGCTAGCGTCTAGTCGAATATGTGGACAGGCGAGCGAGCATTATTTACATGAAGGCTAAGGGAGGTAAAAGGGCCATGCATGTTCGCGTTGATATAGCGAAGTTCCCCAACAACTTGCTCCCGATTGAGAAATATTCGTACCTACCCTGGCCATGACACTGCACGAGGGTTTTAAATGAACCTACCCTACAATCGGAAACGTCAACCGCGAGAAAATGCCGGACTTGAGAGGTGTCGCTTAAGCTCCCCGATTTAAGGTGTCTCTCGGAATTGGGATAGAAAGTTTATTTAACATTTCGAACGGCGGCCGGGGCACATTGGATGCCAACTTTCTAGTAAGAGCTGCCTTCTCGAAGAAAAGAGAGCACCGAAATTTCTAATCTTAATAAATGGACGGCCGCTTCGGCTTCCGGAATTCGACGTTCGGTTAAACAAAAATTTAAGGAAAGAACGAACAAACGTAAAGGGAAAGGAAGGAGCCTTCAGCGATAAGAAAAAAGAGAGCCACTTGGAAAGGCATTGGGAAAGACCGGTTGCAAATGGATTCTCATTCTTTTGTTCGGAGAAAATGAAAATCCGCAGCGGGAGGATCGCCCACTTGGGAACCATTAGTATGAGATATCGTTACCGATGGCTGCCCGACTGCTCGTTCCGGGAGCCCTCGGCGTGCGGCGTGTTTTCCCCCGCTTGTTCTCGTGCTCGTAGGCGTATTACGCCTTAAATTATCCTAAACGGCGCTGTTAAATGGGCCTTGATGGTGGCGAATCATACAAGCCATCAGTTAAGTCCGGCATTTGAACCACTCACTTGTTTCTCTGCGGTCGTTCGAACAAGCGAGCACGAGAATGTGGTCACTGACGATCTCAAGAACCGGGCGTCACGCGAGGCCGATTTTGCGTGTACAGTTAAAATGTCTGGCTCATTTCGTGCCGCAAAAAAAAACAATATATGCTCCAGCATCCCTCGTTTCTGGGCGAAAGCGTCTTGTCTGAAAAATCGACATAAATTTCATACTGTATGTCGCAAATCTATTAAAAAATTTACCGCATCTCCACGTGGTGAATGATGTTTATTGGGGCGAAGCTCTGGTGGTGCTTGTCTGCGTAGACGCTGAGCCGCAGCATGCCGAGCTTTTCGTTCGTTTTCATCCATGTCAGAAAGAGAATGTGTGGTATGGAACGTGGTTATATACGCATTTGAGCATTTGACCGCAGCGCCCTCTCGTCTATAAACGTTGAGCCAATGCGTGCAAAGTTTAACGCTATTATATACACATTTGACCGCAGCGCCCTCTCCTGTATAGACGTTGAGCGACTACACGCAACGTTTCATCCATGACATCCCGAGCTCCTGAGTTACTACCACATCTCAGAGCCCCTACTCGTCCCGCAGTCGTGGCCGAGTGGTTAAGGCGATGGACTAGAAATCCATTGGGGTCTCCCAGCACAGGTTCGAATCCTGTCGACTGCGCAAACATATTTTTATCACTTTTTTTTTGCCTTACACGAGCACGTGAGCACGTGCTCACGTGCTCGTGAGCACGTGAGCTCGCGAGCAGGAGCACCACCACCGGACGCCGGACATACGGACATGGCTAGCCCCTAAGGAGCTTCGCCCCTAAAAAAGTGTTTGATTTTTACGACATTCCATGTCGATTTTGAACCTGCAGCTGCCTGGACGCGGGGCATGAAAATTAAATACTCGGAATCTTACAGACCCGTCGTTCACAACTTACCGATCGCTGAAGTTCATATTGTTACAACAACGTTTTGTGCGAACAGTTTAGATCTCTCTCAAAGTCCCGCTCTCTACACACCTGACATTTAACTCGCTCCTAGAAAATAGCCCACGCACGCCATGTTCCCAAATTAACAAATCTGTCCACGTAAGTGCTCGCGTTATTCAATGGGGCCGTTTCGTCCGGCCATTTCCTCCTAATGCTAGGGCAATTTTCGGAGCAAATAGGACCGCAAATAGTGGCCGACATTCGCCGCGGCCTTGAAAATCGCTGGAGCGCCGGTTCGGCCATTACGGAAGTCATTGGCGCGGCAAGAGTCCCCAGCAGACGGCCTGACGCCGAGCCCCAGCGACTTCTTGGCGCGCCTGGGGCCCCGAGCTGTTGCTGCTTGCACCTGGAGCGATCGATGGCGGGGAGGGCTCCAACTCCCAGACCGCTCGCAGAAGCGGAGACTCCTGGCCTCGCGCGTCGAGCCAACTTAAGTGTTGTGTCACCTGCAGGCGACACGCAACGTTTGACGCTGGATTAATAACCGCGCAACTCCGCACTCCTTCTTTTCGGTGACCGGCCCGAGAAAATAGTAGTGATCATTAACGACATGTTTACCAAAACCCTTTCTGGTCCATTACCTGATGGCTGAGTCAGCCCGGAAGCCTGAGGCCGCCTAAAAATATGCACCCCTCTTCCCTCCGTCCGGTGGGTTCCTAGGCGCGGGAAAAAAAGAAAAGAAAATAAGGTAAAGAAATTTCCTATCGGCTCCTGAATCCCGCCGCGGCTAATTATGGCCAGATGCTGCCGCGCGCCGCGCATGGGGACGCGCAGGCACCCTTGGCGTATGACACCGTCACGCCCAGACTTCCCGGCTAAGCCCCGCGCGCGTCTAGATGAGTACGGGAATTGCTCGTTGCCCAAAAGCCCAAACCTGGAGCGCGCGCGTCAGCGCCCTGTCGTCTCGATGTCATTTTCTTCCCATCTGCGTGATGCCTTTCGTTCTTCAGGATGGCCCTGTTGTCACTCTTTGGCGCATTTTTACGTTATTTTTTTTACCTTCCCAACGTAAAGCGTGTGTGCTTCGGCCCCATGATTACTTAACGCGAATTAAAGGAGGGGAGAGAGGGGATGAACAGTGGAACGTAAGTTCCCCTGCATGTGACGTTGAGTAAGTACACGTCGTAAGCGTACCCATAGTTGTGTCGCTCGGCTGGACATGGGGAACCTTCAAAAGTAAACATTGTTAAGTATACAAATAAGTAACCAAAGTGAAGAGTAATAATATTCCTCGAGTGCAAATTTTTTATATATAATTTTTTTTTTCTTACAGTAATTAGGGAGAAAAAGATAAAACTGTCAAACTTCAACGATAACAAAACAGCACAAACAAACACGATTTGTTACCGTTAGGCATGAACAACTCGTCCACATCTCCACTTTAATTGAGCGTCATACTTTGCATTATATTTATTTCTCTTCTGATGGCTCCTATTGTTTTGCGTGGTGCATGACGGTCAAGAAATCCTCAGGCATTACGCGAAACCGTTGCCTTTGTTGACCTCGTCAACAGCGAGCAGTACTTCTTCCTCAAATATCCCTCGGACACAAATATCCCGGCCGCTTTCGCTCGGAATACCTGTTCCTCAAATCTCCATCGTATTGCTGTTTCTCGAAGTTTGTTCTGCAACGTCGCTTCCTATACTGCTTGGTTGAGCTCCTGGTTGAAACGGAGCTGATGCATTTTTTTCTTCTAGCAGACTTCGGGGCACACATGTGGCTAATGGAGGCCGTTTCCTTGACCCTTTGGCCTTCCAATCTCGTCCAGTTCAATGACGCGTGCGGCATGTGGCATTCAAATTTCACCCGAGTCCCAAGCGATACAGGTTCTTGCAATCTTCAGCATAAAAACTGAAACATATCTTCGAAAAGAAAAAAGAAAGCAACGAAAATTGCAGAAAAAATTGAACTAAGACAATAAAAATAGTTCAACAACATTTTTAAAAGAAAAATGAACCATAAGTGGGTATTTACGGCACGGAAATCGCGAATACGCTTCTAATAGGGACTTTTAGCAAACCGTTACTGTGTTCCATGTACTACAGCATTAGTGGAGCCTTTGAAGCATGCTTTTAGCCCCGCAGTCATGGTATCATCCGGGCGTGCTCTTAAAAGCCCCCTAAAAGAAAAATTTTTTTTTAACAATTTGGTTGGCACACGTGTGTAAAAAAAGTAATTTTACGCGAAAAAAAAAATTAAAGCAATAGTGACGGCGCGAGTCGCGATTTAGTCTGTAGTCACCTCCTTTCCACTTGTTTTCTCTCTCGGTGTTTCGTACGCGTGGAGGAGAGGTGGATCGGCTTCGTTTTCACGTTGAGATGGAAAGGGCGAATGACCATCTCTTTGAGGTCGAAGGAGCGAATGATCATTCCGTGATGTCATGGACTTTGCAGGCAGAATTTCAAATAAATCTCTCGCCGTCGATATTGCTCTAAATTATTTTTTCACGTAAAATTATTTTTTGGACACGCGTGTCCCAACCAGATTGTTTAATTTTTTTTCTTTTCAGGTGGCTTTTAAAAACACGCTTCAAAGGCTCCAGTAGTGCGGTACACGGAGCACGGTAACCGTTTGCTAAAAGCCCTAATGAGAGTTTATTCGGAATTTGCGTGCAATCAACACGGTCGTTTAATTTTTTTAATAGTATGAAATTATTTTTGCGTGTTCCGATTTTCGTCCAATTTTTCATTCGTTGTTTGCACATATATTCCGGCCCTATATCTCTGCGCTAGAGGAGTTTTCAGTATTGATTAATTTTTTAACAAATAACATTGCGTTTTTCTCTTAATTTAATGAAAACTGCGCACTTCTTCCGTTTAAAACTAGCAAGTAGAAAGTTTCTTGAGGGTTCAGCCGAAAACGGGTCTTACCTTGTTAAAGCCACCACGTAACAAACATCACACGTTTGACTTTTTTTTTTCTTTTTCTCTTCCTAGGGTCTTAAAGAATGGAGCGAGGAAACGATAGTGGAAAGGCGCACGCTTAAAGAGAAAGGAGCGCGAGTGTTCGGCGCTCCACGGTTCGGGGACGGTTGTATACGCTTTCTTTAACGTTTCCTGCTACATCTGCTATAGTTGTATAAATCTTTCAACGTGATGCATATTTTATACGCGCCCTTGGCAGCGATGCCCGTATAAAACAGTAACAGAAATTACCACTTTCAAGGAAGGGATCACCACTTGGCGTAACGGTATCGTTTTGTGCAATACTTGGTTATATACAATCTCTAGGAAGTCAGTACGGTAGGTATCAAACTTCGGAAATTAAACTTTGTTTCCACTTCCCGGTGAGAAGTAACGACGCATTCGCATGAAGCGGATATTCGATTTTACGGAGGACACGGAAATAACGACGCCTTGGTTGCACAGGAGGATCATTTTCTTGTACTTCACTCATTGACTACTGCTGCCATGCTTAGTTTGTTGGTCTGTACAGTGCAAACAAGAGTTAATATCGGCACTGAAAAGCTTTTGTCGGCGCGGTTCACTCGTCACTCTTGCGACAGTAACAGATTACCTATAAGTGCAGTTTACCAGTGATGGCATGGGGTCACTTAATTATCAGCTACATATAGTAGTTCCTCCCCTAACTTTTACCCGTCCAAACGTAAAACACGCAACGCGCTTTTTTTTTTTTTGTGGCCCACGTTGGACTATGTTTTACGTTATGAAAAGAGATACAAAGTGTCTGCTTCGTGAACTAACTTCGCCTAGAAGCCCTCTATCCTGCGCCAAGGACACGCTCTTGGCAGCAATACAGCAACTTGCGACACTTGGGCGAATTCCCTTTGGCAGCCACCCTCCACTGTAAGGCGTTTGGTAATGAAAGCAAGCAGCCCCTCATTACGACTTGTGGAAACAAGCCTGTATGCCTCGGTGATTAGTACACGCATGTCGTCTCGGTGCTTTCTTTTGTTCCTTTTTGGGTTCACAAAGAAGACGCGAGCTTTAGCAATTGCTCCTTTTACAGCAGTCAAACACAGCTTAAGTAGCGCACGGCAAGACTACTCCTACATTTGTGACTTTCTTTTAACGTTTGTTTAAAGCTCATGTGTTTTCGATGCGGTTCAGTTTTGTCGAACGGCTGTGGCGTGTGTTGGCCGACGTTCTTGTGGCTAGGGCAAAGAGACTGCGAGGCCCCTGGCACTGTATACGGACGTGCAGCGCCAGACGCTTTCATCCACGGTTGGGAAACGCTGCCCGCCACGCGTAGAATCTTGTCCAGGCTACAAGGCGCATGCACGTGAAAGCTTCACCCACTCAAATCGAAGCCAAACAAAAGAGGGGTTTCTAACTCGCGATCCTCACGTCGCTATGCTAGGCTGCCTTAAAGAGTTTACTGATTAGTTAATTCTAATGCAGAAAAGTATTAACACAGCACAAAAAAGGTCACTTTAGTGAAAACAGGCGAGACACGGGCGTATAAAAACAGGTAAAGTGCAGCGTAGTGAACCTTTGTTCGACATTGTTGGTTTGTGGACAGTAGCTAAGGTGTGTTAGGATTCTGTCTCGTGTTCATTTTTTAGTTCTCTTTATGACCCAACAAACCTGTATAACGCCATATTATTCTATAGGTTTTCTTCTTTCTTTATTGTATTTTACGTTTTGATGGTCGTGACTTTCAAAGGCACAGTATAATAATCACATGACGACACCTTTCACCATACATATATTTACATATCACGTTTTCGCGTAGTACCAAAGAAAAGCAAATTTGTTTCCTTTTTCTTTTTTTTTGCCGGGGAATTATTTCGAATAGTTATCATAGCATTGTACTATGCATTCCTCTCCGCTTCGCAACGCAAACATCTGTTTTATCAAGCACGACACACGTAAAGCGCGCGGTTCCGGCGGGCCCGTTTGCTATCAGTGTTTCCGACGTGGTCTGACAGGAATCCAACTTCCTGCACATGTGTTGCCTAACAATGAAATGAGTGTTTCCGAAGCTGCTCGCGCAAGGGCATGGGGAGATATAGCTTCGCGCAAGCTGTGTCGGAATTTACCATAAAGTTTGTGGTCCCTCCTGCGAAAGTGTGACTCCATAGCCCCAGGTATTGGCCAGCTTGTTTCTCTATGCGCGGAACACTGTGAGACACAGTGAGCGCGAACACAACATCGGCGTATTTTCCCCTTCAACTAAATCGAGCAAGAAATTTTAACATATAGGTTGGAACCCCGACAACTACTTTATAGTCTACACCACACAATTAGAGCCGATATGGTTCGGTAGCACCCTCTTATGGTTTCCGTTTTTGACGTCACGACAAGAATATGCCTCTCCTTGACGTCATGAGCTTTCATCTTTGACTACTTATCATCAGTTGAAAACTACAAGTTCGGTAGTATTTAAAAAAAAGATGTATGGCAAATTACGAGGCAATTGTGTTGCATACGTGAAATGTTCTAGCGTCACAAACGTTCATCTCATCGTTTAGCAGCACGTCTAGCCTGTTCAGCCAGATGTCTACGTTCACGGCGGTCTTCATCGGATAATTTAACGCGTGCCAAGTGGACAGTTGAAATGATAAACCGGGTAATCTTCCAGAACCTTCTAACCCACTCCTCCTCTCCACCTGGCCCCCTCGCCTACCTCTCCTCCTCACTCCACCCCTAGTCAAACGACGTAACCGTTAACCAGTCAGCGTCGAGCACCTCACTCCTCCTCTCCCACCTATTAACCAATCAGTGTCGAGCCTCGCGGCCAGGCTTTTATCCAGGCTTCACTATCGGGCTTTATGAAATGCCGAACACCTATAGCCAAGGAACGTTTCACGTTAATAACAATGGAAGCTTGAAGTCGTCACAATCTGAAAAACCAACATCGTCCCAGGTGGCACTCTGACATTGCGCCGATAACCGTCGTTGCAAGAAACATTAATCCGGATCAAAACATCACAGTGAGCGTTTGGCCAATCGTGAATTGTGACCGCAGCAACGCTTTTGGTCGCGCACGTCGCAACTATCACTGACAAAAAAAAACGCAGGGGGCACGATTTGTGCTTTTTGATTAGTTGTTCGGCGTTCTTATCGTCCAATACCGCACTTTCATTGACTGCGGAGCATTAATAAGTTGTTCGGAAGTCGCCACGCAGCTGTCAGTGACCATCGTAATTTTTCATGACGGCGATTCAAATATGGGAGAGAAAACCAGTAAGAAAAAACAACTGGGACCGCTTGTTTGTGCTAACAGTATCACTCTGTGCACTGCATCGTTGCGGGTAACTTTTAACGATCGTATTGGGGAAAAAAGAAAAACCGCCTTTTGTGTTTCGTCTATTGTACCTTGGAATTTGTACCGGTTGCGACTCTTTGCAACTCTCGGCGACAAATGTACCTCGGTGCGACAATCCACTAAAGCCGTGGTCACACTTCTCATACGTCATACAAGAATACAGTCTGCAAACACGAGTCACCGCAATATCCGTGGTTCGAATGCCGCGTGCCGAGTTTCCTCCTTGAACTCACTGCCATGAGGCATTCTAAGCACGGATCTCGCGACTGGAGTCGAATCTGTATCTAGACTGTGCTTGTATGATGTATAAGCAGTGGACACCCCCGGCTTTAGGCTACACGGATGAAGCATTCACATCATCGCTGGTGGCGCGTGGTTTCGCGACCTAGAAATGATAGGTTTAACAGCAATATCGCTAATAAACGACCTACAAAAACTAAACTACCCCAAACTAAAAAAAAAAAAAGATTATTCAGGTGTTTTTTAATTTGGAAAACGACACCAGGCTCATCATACTTCAAGCAGCGAATATACGTTTTTGCTTATTCACATTGCCTTCTGTGTCGAATTCCTGTATTTGCTTTCCGTTTTGTATATTATTTTATTTCTATTTTCTTTCACGGTGTATCAAACCTACTGTAAAAAAATATTAACCTTATTGTTTAAGAGATTATTATTTCCCTTTGCGCGCTTTGCAGACTGAAATGTATATATGTTAATTTGTTTTATACTGCTAGCAACCTGCTGAGTGACCAAATTTAAGATTTTCCATGAAGAACTAAAGATAAGGTGTATGAAGGAGCAGTGATAAAATGACTACAATTCTTTCAAAATGATCTCAATCAAGCTCCTGTACAAAAAAAGAAACATTTTGTACATGGTGCACGAAGCAACAGGTGATAGTTTAACGCTTGCATAAACGTCTACGGGTGCGGATTAAGCGGCTTTTTACGAGCATCAAGGTGATATGTTGCAATCACGCGTCAGCGTATTTGATCATCTGTCACAGAAGAAATCAAACATGAAAATCGCCTGGCAGGGGGGTATCGAAATCGGTAGCGACCGTCAAGGAACAATGAACTCGTGCGCATTTCAGAGAGATGTGTGCCTTAATGTAGCGTAAATAAAAGATACTCACTGAAACGAGAACTCCTTCGTTCCCGCCAAACTGCTCGTGCGGGATTTCAGCGACTGTGGACGTGAACTATTCCGGTGCTTGAATACGAGTAGCAGCTGAATTTATAAATTAACTCAATCTCACCAAATGACTTTGACGACTGTCCGGGATTTAATGAAAGCCAGCAGCTTTCTGAAACTCGTCGTTCCTTAAGATAAACCGATTACAATTACCACCGAAAACGTCTTCAAAACGGTACACACAGATTGATGTGGGCTCTATATACAACCAAACACTCATTTGTAAAATCTCAATGCAAACAAAGTTTACCGCAAAGTGCGCAGCTCGTCTGCCCAGTCGACTTGACCGTCAATTTGCAGCTGCTTCACCACAACGGGATAGAAAGTTTTGTGGCTCACATGAATTAGTGATTTACAAACTGAACCTCCTTGTACACGTAATACTCAACACGTGAGACCATAAATTCAGCATCAAGTTTCCGGTGCGCTTCGGTTGCGGAAGCAGTCGACCTATCATCGTGCTTGTGTATTTGTGTGTGCATCCGCGCGTATATGTTTAGTTCCGAGTATAGGGTGTGTTGGCTCGTGAAATAATTAAAATTAATAATTAGGAAAATATATATTAGATAAAAACATCGCTGATGTCTTCTAAAAAAAAAGCAGCATTGCAACACGAATAATAGAAACTCCAGTAGCCCACGGGCGTTGGCGAAAGAGCCAAGCGAATAATGCTACAGAAGGAAGTCGCTTGGAAAATTTTGCCTTGACGTACCATGCCTTGCTTCTCGCTAATTAAAAGGAACAGGATTGTTAGCAAAACGTGTTAAACCAGTAACCGGATATACGTTACCAGCGTAAATTTATTTTCTCGAAATCAACGTTAAGCAGTTAATTCCAAGCTGACTGTGAACAGAAATGTCGCGAACTTACACCG
The DNA here is from genome assembly GCA_037355805.1 of Ixodes ricinus. NCBI lineage: Eukaryota > Metazoa > Arthropoda > Arachnida > Ixodida > Ixodidae > Ixodes > Ixodes ricinus. Next base: position 191,505 of record JAZHYW010015959.1, on the reverse strand, counting down.
AACCTGAGGCTTAACGTCTAACTTCGAGGCTCGACCGGTTCCGCGAACCTTAAAAATTCGGGTAAAATTCAAAGAAGTTCAACTTTTTAAACAGTGTTGCCCGACTTCTAAACAAAAAGTTTCCTAAATTTGATATTTTTTTGGTAGAAATAGTTGTAGGGTACATAAATAATTTAAACTCGTGATAATTAGTTTTTTTTATACAAATAAACTAGCCTATTTAAATTGTTTGGAGATTAATTGCCAATGTTTTCACAATATAAAGGAAAATATATAGGCAATACATAATTTATGTAGTTTGTTCAAATGCTGCACCTCTCCTAGGGAACAGGCATACGCTGATATCTCGCATTTATATCTTAAACGCCATAGACGCCAAAAAAGGTGATATCTAGATGCTCGATTATTTTTAGACTAGATATAAATATATGGGCTTTTGCAGATCGACCGGCATATCTAATGTCTGCACTTCGTCCGACTGAATTCGAAAGACAGCTGAAGCGGTTATCCGATGAGAGTATTTTCAATAGAAAAATTCTTCGCGGGCTCTCTTGGAAAAACGTTCATGACGAAAGAACAGACGCGTACTGGTTCTGTTTTAGTTAGAGTGTTACGTGTTTCTCAAATCTATTCTCCACAGTAAATTCTCCCTCCATGGAGTGAAAGCTGCAAGAGTGAGCCGTTAACTGTGATTTACATGAGGGACTTTTAGTAGACCGTATACGCTAGAGTTTGGGTTGCGAGTGGGAGCTTGTGCTGCCACTTTGAAGCATGGACTGAGCATGCGCCCTCTAGGTCCGTAATCAGCAGCGCACGGAAAGCTCTCTGTTATTCCGTCCAGCGTCGGCTCGTGTAGCGGGATAATTTCCAGAGATTTCGGTTCAAGCTCGTAGCCCCAGTTTCAGTCAGAAATAAGCTTGACAGGGCACATCACGGGTCCATATCACATGAGCGAATGACATTTTAGCGAACAGCGACATTTGAGCGAATTAACGTTTTAGCGAATAACGGGGGCGCGCGTTAACCCATCCGCCGCGCTTCGCTTACGCCGCTTCGCGGCGACAGTCTGTGGCGGCTCATAACAAAAATGTGAACCCATTTGGCCCACCCGAAAACGCCGCTTCGCGGCGTCCGACTATTCGCTAAAGTGTTATTCAGTGAAACGTGGGCGTTCGCTCAAACGTCATTCGATCAAGTGAGTGCCTCCCCACTGGCACATATATGCTCTAAACCATTCCAGAAATTCGCATTTTAATATAAAATTTTTGCAGACAAAAAGTAAAAAGCGCTTTTTGCCGTTTAATTTTTTTTAATAGAAAAATGCAGACGGTTCTTATTTGACATAATACATTAAAAAAATTTTAAGTTCAGGTGCCATTTCCAAGATGGCGACGTGCGTACGCGACTTTCTTCAGAGCGTTTCCTTTGGCCACAATGATGCTTCTGAGTACGGAATGCACGCTCAGTGGCGAGTGCGAGCTCGTACAACATTGCCTAAAGCGCTCGATGTTCTTTTTTGCAACTGACGTTCATTTGTATTTTTTTATTACCTCAAGCTGCCAACACTAAATGCCACAACGCAACTAAATGCCACAACGCATGTTTGTTTGTTTTATTATTTTTTATACCAGAGAGATTAACAGAAACGATAGACAACTTACACGGGGAAAGAATACTATTACAAAATGTGGCCTTTTTAAATTTTTTACAGTCCCCGAGTTGGTATGATCAATTCGGCTTTTCGACGTTTTTTTCTTCTGATACATGCATCCACGCTCGTCATGTTTGTAGAATATTACGAGAAAAAAGGTATAACCATTCATGTGTTACGCTCATTCACGGGAAAAGATCGAGTGAGAATTGCTGCGCGTTTCGCGAAGCAAGCCTAATAAGAATAAAAAAAACGCATAGTTAAGTAAAAAAAAAAAAAACGCACCATTCGAAAAAAAAAAAACTGTAAATCTAAGAAATTATAATTGTGTCGAGTCCTCAAGTCACCAAAACCCAAGTTTGCAAAAAAAAAAAAAAAAAGCGTCGTATTAATTTTAACGAAAATGCGAAAGGAATTAATGATGAAGTGAGACTCCATGGAAATCTTTTCATTTCCTATTTAGCTACCTTATACAGATTTTGTTTGTGATTGAGGCCCTAAGGGTGGGGGAACATGCTTGAAAACAAATGATCATGATCAACAACAAAAAAACACTGCCGGCTACCACCTGCTTCTTAATTATTATGATCTGGAAAGAGACTGATTTAATCCCTGGATTATATTTATAAGCGGCCATTCCTTATCGGATATCTTATGTGCTATAAACCGTCACACATCGTACAAACACTTTGCATAAAAAAAAAGCTGCTGTGCTTCTATGCGAATTTGCAATTACGTTTTGTATCCTCAGATGGTTGCACTTTTGTTGTACTTTATAACGTCGATAATAAGAAAACTGCAGGTGTAAGCATCACTAGCTTTTAATGGGTGAATTTAGTATGACTTCGATGAAGAATATCTCAGTCTGAGCCAAAATTAACACACTTTTGAGGGCATATTCGTTACAATGACAAATTGGGTCTGGGAGTTCTTGCATTAGCCAAAATAACATTTATAGGGGCCCATAATTAAAGCTGTCATGAAGTGTTCTCTCTCTCCCCCTCTCTCTATTTTTATCTCCCTACCCCTCTCTCTCTTTCTCTCTTTTTGTCTGCGGCACGCGCCATAATTAAATTTCTTGCTGATTGAATTCTTTCTGCTTTTAAAGTCTAGCTCCCCGACATCAAGGAACAAATACTTTCAAGGCCTTCCGCCGGATTTCTCGGCTATTCTCACACACTGTACAGATTTAATGACTTCGGAGCGCATGAGACTCGTGCTCGGGTGACGGGTGATTTTAATCTCGTGCAGCCCACCCACGAGCGGACTTGCTGGAACCTTATTTCGGGACCTCATTCTGGACGGGGTCCAACGAACTCGCATAGCGCTTACCGCCCTCACCCCGCCAGCAATATGCACAAGCAAGGCGCGGTGTAAACTTTGCTTGACACGACGCTCCGTGCCCGCGCCTCTCGAGGAGAAATATATGTAATACGTGGTACGCGGGACCATTCTTTGTTCCACTTGGTAATCTGCTGCGGGTCTTTCGAAAGGGCGACGTCTTTGCGAGTGTCTTTAAGGAGATTGCCGAAATTGTTATGTCTCGGGCCAAAATGTCATGCTTTCCTCGTCAAGACGTCGAGGTAGTCGTGAGCAGTGACGTGCTCCTCAGATTTTAGACAAAGGGTATATCGATCCGCCCGAGGGTCTCGGAGACTAATATTTAAAAAGTATACCTGGGCCAGCAGACACATTTCGGGAGCAACTCAGTGACTGCCGACTCAGTGACTGCCGAACAGTGTTGTAGGCGTTTACCGAAAAAAAAAAAAAGTAACGGAATACGTTACTCCTTCCTTGCAAAATAAAGGAACGCGTTGCTGACCTACGTTACGTCAAAATAAAAGGAACGCGTTACCGCTATCTTTACCGATAAAAAGTAACACAGATTGATTTGGCGTTACTTTTTATTTATAAATTGACGGTAACTGCGTTTTTTTGTTTTTGTTTTTGGCGACAGCGCTTTTCGACATTGGGACAAAGGGCGTGGGCGTTGCGGTTTTTCCCAAAGAGGGAAGACATGCAAACTTTTGAAGGTATGTGAAATGAGTGCAATAATTATTGACTTGGCGCCTATCCTTCGTTTCAGCTTAAGTCCAGACGCAACCGACACTACGAGTTAATGGGACCAATATAATATACTCCAATGTATACTACTGCTTTCTTGTCTGGTGTCAGACAACGAAAACAGATATATTCCACCTACACCTACTGCAAAAAAAAAAGCTGTCGGCCTAATAAATAATTCTGATTATGACGCGCACACATCTCCGCTGTTTTGACAATATAAAATATTGAGCTTTCATCATTTATACCCATATAAACTTGCAGTCTACATTTATCAGGACTGTCAGCTTCGGACACCAACTCACCCATCACTCTGCACTCGGCCTGACCATCATTATAGCACACGTCATGATCAGTTTGGCCTCCCGAAAATCTGAACAAATACGGCCACACAAACATTAGCGTATCAGATTCCAAATTATTTTAACACGTGCAGCTACATTCACACACCACCACCACAAGTAGGCTTTCACCGAGCAAATATTAGCATTTCTTAAAGGAGGCTTCGATAAGGTAAAATCAAGATCAGCAGAAAAATAAATGAAAAGTGAACTTTTCTTTTACAGGATTACGGATGTTGTTTTTGTTATTTCTTTTTTTTTTTTTTGCAAAACTTGTTTTTCTAACATGCATAATGTACTTAATGGGAGTTTTTTTGTTGTTTTTCTTTGTGGCTGCCGACAGTGATTATTTGTTTTCATAGCGGCATCATGACATTGTCAGCATATCTGCTCTTTTGCCTTGATGCTGCAGACAATATGTATTGTCTGAACAAACTGAAATAAAAAAAGCACGCAGCGTCAAAAAGCAAGTTACTGGGCATTTTATGTTTATAATTAGTTCAGCGATGATAAAACACGTACGGAAACATGACGAACACCATGATGGTGCTCTTTTGACGATATCTGATCGGTCCCATCAGCTTGTAGCGTCGGCAGCGTGTGGACTAACGGTAAAACAAAGTATAGAAACACGGAAAAAAATTTCAGTGTACTTTTTTATATTTTGGAAAGAAGATGTAACGAGTAACGTAACTACGTTACCCGTTACGTGAAATAAGCAACGCAAGTACGCCCCCGTTACTGTTTTGAAAACGTAACGAGAGCGTTCCCACGTTACCAAAAGAAATAACGCATTACCGGTTACGCCGCTACTTGCAACGCGTTACCGCCAACATTGCTGCTAAGATCACCGACGGCCCCAGACACTCGAGAAACTTCGGTATCGTATAGTCGTCGTAGCCTAATTTTAGGAACAAACATCCTTAAGCAGTTTGACAGGTCGCAGAGTGAGGCACGAAAGTATGTCGCGGAAGTATGCTTTACCGAGCCCGCATGATGGTCAGTGACAAAGCGAACCGATCTGTTATAACGGCAAAACAGAATGCGGATGAAAAGCTCGTTCCGTCCGAGTGGCCACCGCTGCGAGATTGTCAGGGAGAGCAGCAAAGTCCTCGCACGGTTCGATGCAGCCTCCCATCGAACCACACACAGTGTTACAACAGATGCAGTTGGTGAGCTATTCCCGGATTCGGGGGTGCGTGGTGTTGAGTCGTGGGGGGGGGGGGGGGGGGGGGGGGGAGCGGGGGCGGGGGAACGGAGGAAGAGAGAGATGGCATATATGACAAGCTGCAGCAAAATACCAAATTAAAAAAAAAAACGGGGACGAGTAAAAAAAAAAAGGCTACTCGACGATCACTACTTGTCTGTGTATACATAAAATGGTTAAAAAAAAAAGACAAAGAGAGGCAAAAAGAGGTAAATATGAAGTGATACAAGGAAAGAAAATGGCCTACATAGTGTTTCGTGTGCAAGAAATGGCGACTGTCAATGTTGCCTGAAGGACTTTTAATACCTCGTCCAAGTACCACTCGCCCTATTTTGCTCCAGCCCCCAGACTCTTTTTGCCTGAAATAAAGAACCTACATGGATACCACTGTGCATATCTGCGTACATGAGTACCTACATATTTATCTATAGCACGCGAGCCAAAAAAAGATAAATAAAAAAGCAAGTAAATAATATGAAGGGGATCTAATTGGATTGAAATTAGAGCAACTGTCGTTACAAAAGATTGCTATGCTTTAGATATTTTTGAGTAAACCCTTACCATACTTGAGTCCGTAAACGTCACAGACAGAGAGATGTCACGAGAAGCACAATATGAACGAAATAAACAAGCCGCATTCGTGTTCGCACGGAAACGCAATCATGCAGGCAAAGATAAAATACTTAATTTCGAGGTCCGTGCAGTGAGCATCACTTAAATGTGCTAAAAGAGAGTGGCCACCTTTGAGGATCTTGCGCACTATAACGACAGTCAATTGTGTCTCCATGCTTGTGGGAGTTACCGTAGTCGGACTGAAATAGACGTCCAACAGTGAAGTTTAGGCACAGGCAGAAAGCTCACTTTCCGTCTTTTATCGCTTTTCTATACGGCGCGGCTTCGAAAAGCCGCGCTATACAGTCTATCCCGGATGAGCAAAGATGGAAGTACTTCTTTTCTTCTTCCACTCTCTGTACTACCCGAAACTAATCTATTGCGCCGCGCCTGGATTGGCCACGCAATCTCCTCTTCTTTCTCCGCGCTAGTGTTATTTTAGGAGCGCAAGACCAGCTGAGCCTTTTTCTGAGTGCCGCTCATTTCGTACAAGCTAATCTCTGGGGAAGTTCTCCTGTTTCGCGCTTCCTTGCCCTATTTCTGTTTTCCTTGAAGCGAGCACATAGATGTTCTCATTGAATTGCCCTCTGGTCCCTCTCCCGTCGGGTGCGGAAATCCCTTGTCGGAATACATAAACTAGAAGGCCTGCAGCGCCGGTGCTGGCTCCGGCCGTGTTCACCCGAGAGCCCACAACCGGTGAGCACATTTCGCCAACCGGGAGAAAACGGTGGGCACGTGCCACCACACCGGGGAATCCCGCTAACGGCCCATCTGGACAACGCCCCACCCATGTCTGTTTGCTGTTGGTGATGTCGGTGCCGCAACCGAGTAATAACAAAATGACTTTACGTTGCCACATATCGTCCGAGAAAGAGTCGTGGTTGCCAAGGTACAAAAATCAGTAGCAACAAAAACAGGGCAACGCATGTGACCGTAAACTAAAGTATGAGTCACGTTGTCGCATGATGCCATAGCATCAATGACGACAGGTTGGACGATACGTCGCAGAAGGGGTTCACTCTGCGGTCGAATAAATATACCTTTAAAAAAACAGTTTTTTTTTAAGCGTGCGTTCGAAACCTAGCATTGGATACAGCCAGCTGCAGGATATACATACCTTAGACGGCGGCACTGTCAACAAATAGTGACCATTAGTGAATAGTGCTTTGCTGTCCACAACAAGGGGAACATTCTGTGAGATGGGAATGAAGCATGAATAAGTGCTGACATGCGCAGGAAGTAAGCTGGTGACTGGGTTCGGAAATTTATATATTGAAGTACGACCAGGTGAGACTTCATAAGGAGTGAAAGTATGCAGGTGAGCTGGTTAGGAAACATCTTAATCTAAACCCTGATATAGGGAGAAATAAAATGACGGACAAGACGGCGCTTGAGATTTTGTGTCGTCTTGTCCGTTATTTTATTTCTCTTTGTCTCAGGATTTAGATTATGAGAATTATAAAGCACGCACAGCGATTATTAACCACGTAATTTTACCCCATCCGGTTTGTCCTTACGTGTTGCGTGCAATCACTGAAATCTCAATAAATGAGGAAGCGCAACAAAAAAAAAATTGCATTGTTCTGGTAGAACTAATCGTAGACGGGAGATAAAGAAGATAAATAAAGAACTAAGTAAATGCTTGCCATTATTGGGCACAAAATACACCTAGACAACTTTCAGCCTTTCCACTCTGGTGGAGAAGGAAGACCAGCGGAGCTGTACAATGGAAAGTAATGGCCGGCAGCAAGTCGGCAAGCCATGGACGGATCGATGAGTACGGCTGAGCCCTTTGGATCGGGCGGTAGCTTACGCCACCTAACCATTTTGTCTTACCATTTAAGCTTAGAATATTTAAATGTGAAAACTATATTCACTCCGCACTGAAAAGAAAGTGAGGCTATAAAACCCCCTTGCCATCAGTTAATAAGAAAACACCTAGTTTTCTCTCGCTTTCTGCCACCATTCACTTAATCTTTGCTTGGTAATCTCTACTGTCTTGAAATCCACTTTTCCTTCGCTGTCTCTAAAACCCAATGACTTTATTAAATCTATGTTGTCTTCGGTAGGAATAGGGTGAAGCCCTTCACAGTAGAGTATCAAGTGCTCAGTGCCAGAGTGGACAGGCTGTCGCCATCTATGAGCAACGGCGGCAACCAAATTCGTGGCTTGCCGCCGTCGCTCATAGATGACGGTAGGTGTCCAGGGTTCGGTGTCTTCATTTCTTTGCGGGGGACATGATCCTGGGGAAACTGGTCCTTAACAGCTTCGCTGTAAAAAAAAAACAAAAAAAAACTGCGTGTGACATAGCAATACAAGAAAATCCAGAAGGCTAAAAGACGCGCTCAAGTTTACTTCCATCTTCCACACTGTAGTGGGTGGGTTTTCATTTTTTCCTTCCTTTATTTTTTTTTTTTTTTTGACTGAAAACGTTTTTAAGAGGGGGTAGGGCTGTCCTAATAAAGAACTTTATTTGTTTCAGGATAACGTTGTTGACCCTGCCAGACGTCAGGGCACTATTGTAACTTGTAAAGAGAGAGAGGAGGGTAATAAAATCAATTTGTTTCCCAGGATACGGCTGTACGCTTTTCTCCAGTGCACTCGGAGAGTCAGTCGCTGCGATTAACAGAGAGAGTTCGGCGAAGGACATAGACGCTCTCACCAAACACTGAAGTGTGCGGTGCACTACCGATCAAGTTGTTTCACATAACGTCATGTCACCTTGCAAGTCGCGTTTTCATAAATACGATACTATATCGAATGCAGTCGAGCGTAGACCAGTCACACGTACCTAATTCCATTATTTCAATTTGTTTTATGCAATCATAACCGTTCCACCACTTACTGCGATACACTGCTCTCGTATTCATGTATCCGCCACTGCAGGCTTGCATATTTTGGTGAAAACGTTTTTCAATATCACAAAAATGGAGCTCCCCTCCTGGATTGTAGTGATTCACTTTCGGAGTGCTATGCGGGAACCTAGATGCGCGGACATATTTTCAAGTGTACATTACGGCACACAAATTAAAGCTGCTTCCATACTTACTTCAAAGTAATTTCACTTAGTCTAAACTATAAAAAAAATAGTTTGGGCTTATATCTGTGTAAAACATGTTATTTTTTTCATACAAACAAAATATAAGATAACCATTTTTTATATGATATCTTTGTCCCCGGTCTCCATCTTTCCTCTTTTTAATTGAGTCTTTGTTTCTCACAACGGGCAGGACTTTTGAATAGCGGAGTGTTTTGCCGTGATCCATTGTCGTTGCTGTAGCACTAGCGGGTCTTCCTTAAAGAAATGATACCTTCATTTTGAAAACCTGCTCTGAAATTCGTAACTTTCTTTTTTTCTTCTTCTTCTTCTATGAGCACGTGTGCTTTTTATATTACTTTTCGCTTAGTCGCGACAAAATAAGCTCTTGTTTCAAGCTGCTTGGTTAAAAACAAAAGATGTCAGCCAAGATTAGGATAAACGTACTCTTTATACAAGGGAAAATTAGAAAAGTTGAACGTAGTTTCAAATATATAATCTCCAAGTAATCACTAAGGTAGCTTCGAAACAATAAGGACGGGCTTAGTAACGCTTTGATTCCTGACTGTACAGGGGTCTTAAAATTCTGGAGCTTTTGTGCCCCCGGTGAATACGTTTTTCTTCAGCTTACTTCATTCTTTCCGAGATAAAGAAAGGACTTGTTAGCTTTTTTATTTTTTTTTAATTTCTGTTCTCGTAATTATTTAAACTGTAATGTGCCATTGTACACTCTGAATATCACGGCAAAACTCTACATGTTCCAAGCTTGTGCAGAATTAACAAGATTCGTCTGTGTCTTTATGCTTGCAAATAACAACAGAACACTTTGAGTAGCACTTATATATGACTGAATTTTTTTGTTTCCTCGTGTTGTATGAGTTCCTCAGATACTCATCATTTTTTGCACTCTGCTTTTCCCGTCTCTTTCCAGCTCTCTCACGTGAGGACGTTACGTGTAAATTTTTAAAAAAGGATTTTATTTTTTTATTTTTTATAACATCCTGAGGACTCGCAATTTTTTACCCCGACTTCATCACCCTCCCTTCTGCACTTTTTTTTTGTCATACACTTCTGGCACCTTTTCTTTTTTCTTGTCAGAGTCTGACTCTTTTGCATTTCCTCTCTTTTTTTTCCTCTCTCTCTTTTTGTGTTGCAGACGTTAACATGGTTTCTGAGCCCAAGCCTCATCAAGTAAACCGCAAAAGACAGAACCTCGCTCCGGATCCGTAAGTCCTGTTTCGTTGTTCTTCATCGCACATCCGGGGACTCCTAATTCTCCGGTGTGCTCAGAGTCCGTGTCGGATAATTGTAGAGCGAAAAAAAAAAAAAAAGGTTCGTACTAGATTATTCTTGCTCGTTTATTCACTGACTTGCTTAAAACGTAATACGTTCGTGCAGAAAAGAAGTAAAAACAGGATAATGCGTTTTAGTGTCTTGAAATAAACGTGCACTGCCCAGTGCATAGGCGACCATGTCTAAGGTTCTTGAGAAAGGCGACTAAGGCGTACGGAGTGAGGACGAAACATAGTGCCTGCGGAGGATCCCCTCCGTTGTTCTTGAGTAACGCAAAGAAACAATGCTCGGACAGTCTTGAGATTCTGCTTCATTCCTCATACCATACTGCGCCATTCTCTATGGAACGTGTTCAAAGACGGTTCGTAAGACTTACCTGCGACAGATATCTCCAAAATACAACATCTATTATATCTCTCTCTCTCTCTTTCTTTCTTTACGACATATATTTTGCGGGAAAGAGCTACTAGAGCTATGACTGGTTACTTAAGAAATTGCGGGAAAGTGCTACTAGAGCTATGACTGGTTACTTAAGAAATTGCGGGAAAGTGCTACTAGAGCTATGACTGGTCGGGGTATTCCGAAATAACTCGTTCAGTCCAAAACAGTCCAGGAACGTTGTACTCCTCCGGCCGTTGCGCTGCAACTTCAGTGTTGCTAGGGTGGCGGTTAGGCGCTCCGCTAGCAGACTAGCAACACTGTTTTCTCTGCTGCAGATTTAGCGTTGTCGCATGGGTGAAAGATTCAGCCAAAATCGGTGGCTCTGAACACTGCACACCTCAGGGCATGTCTAGAGTTTGACGCTTCGTGTTTCATTTTCCCTCAAATTAGGGTCCAGAAATCGGGTGTTCTTTTTGTTGCGCGAAAAAACGTTAATTCACCTGTTCTTCAACCCTTTTTTTTTTAACATATAAATGTTTGGAGATGTTAATTCCCAAACACATGCAATGCTGCTTAGTTTATTATTATCATTTTTTTTAGTAATTTTGTTTTAAATTTTTGGAGGACGCTGTGTTTTAAGTGATACTGGGCCGCTTCGGGAGCCAACTTCAAAAATACAGCTACCTATCAGGTCAATGTATGCAGGCTGCGCGTGCCTGCATCTGAATTTGGAAAGAAATCTTATCTTAACTGAAGTTCGATATTCGGGGTGTATTTATATCGAGCGAAATCGGGCTTTACCAGGAGAACACCCAAACCTAGAGACGCTCCCAGGCAGATGTGCATAGGCGCCGCCATAAGCGACCTTCAATGTTTGTTTCCTCTTATTCCGTTCGCTTCACTTCTTCATTGCCACAGCAGGACAGGTTATTGCCACTTTAGGTGCTATACTATAGCCTTCTCCCCAGCATAGGACTCTGTGGAGGCTCGTGGCTCAGTATCTCGGTAAGACAAGAGAAGGTCGGCGATGCCGGCTCAATCTGGCGCGTGTTTAAAGTGTCTATATTTTCTTCCCTTCGGTTTTAGAAAGAAACGTAGCGAGCTGATTCTACGTAGTTGGATGCACCTTGCAGTCAAGCTGGGGAAAACGCAGTCGTGAGTACGAGTGAAAGGTGAATAGTCTGACCGGGCTTTGCTTACCACCTTACACTCAGCTCGCGAGAATAACTTAAAATATACATGCGCATGTATTTAATTTTCTATTACAATATGTCCCATTACATAGTTTCGCATCATGCATCAATCATGAGAAAATATTACTTCCTTCTTACAATGATCTTCGTTGTGCTTTCGCTGGTGCTGCTGGCCTTGGCCTCCAGGTATGTCACCGTCGACTCTCCGTATCGCTTTGTATCCTGGATGCTCATCAAAATTTGAGGTCATGCTCCTCAAACCCTTTTTTAAATATTTCTTTTTATTTGCGACGTTATTCAAAAACATCGCGAATCAGTTCGTCCCGTTACTCCCCCGTCCCGAGCCATCATATTTGTTCGAGCGAGGAGTCCGAGAAGTGCACTTGGAAACGTCTTCTTGTTGATGAGACCATAAACCCCGCCTTTGAGTAATATTTGCATCGTCTTTTTAACGAAGTCGTCGGTGACGCTTGCAGGTTTCCCTTCATCAAACGGTTCCTCCACTTGTGATTTCCTGTCAGCTTTACGGGTCTGGTTCTTTGTCGCTCAATGATTAGCCGCGACTCGTCTTGGAATTCTCTTAGCTCGTTAGGCGCCTTTCGCGGTTTTACATTGGCAGACGCGCGACGTGAATAGCAAGCTAACGAACTTAATAGTTCTTGTTGCCCGTATTTTTTGTTTATTATATATATATATATATATATATATATATATATATATATATATATATATATATATATATATATATATATATATATATATATATATATATGGGCATGAATACAGCCTCTCAAACGTTCCATACTCGTGCTTGCTTTACATCACGGCCGTGTGTTCTTCGAACGCAATTTTGTCGCTTCGGAAGAACTTTGCTTTTTACCTGGGTTCGTGTGGTGAGAATGTACGTCGGTATTTAAAACAACGCACCGGTAGAGTTAATTACACATCTTTGAAATACTTTGTTTCATTGGCTGAGGACACAGCCAAAATCTATCAGCTTCATCAACGGGTCATTTTATGCCAAAGAAGGCACTGTAATTTTTGATGTGTGGAATATGTTCGAAAAAATTAATTTAGATAAACAAGCCTCTGAACTAAGATATTTTATTTTCGTGAAAATATAAATTATATTTTTGCTGATATCACGCTCTAAATTTCTAGACTTTGCATAAAACCTATGTAGTTAAGAAAAACATCGTGAAAAAAAGTTGCGCACCACACAAATTTAGGTGGGCGCCGAATAACTTAATACTGTGCCCTATGTTACATTAAAATAAAAAAAAATTGAAAGACGCCATTTTTAGTCCAAATATCTAGGAGGTTCAAAAAGAAGAAAATTAATTAGATTCCTTCATTTTTTTTTAGTCAGCTTGGATTTGGGTGCTAACTACAATACTTTTTTCGGTGTGTCTGCCTTTTTGTTCGTCTCTGTGTGTGTGTCCTTAAAACGTTCAGCTGGCACTTTAACAAGCATGAACCAACTAGCTCAGCTACAAGCCGTCCCAAATACTTTTTTCCTTTGTTTTCTTAAGACTAATATTTGAATTGCTTGTAGAAAATTTGTAAAGCCTTGTTTTGTTGCGTTTTAATTAAATTTCGAAATCTCCAGTTCATGCAGAAATGGCCATATTGAGAGCATAAAAAGCAAGGTGGGCAGCGGTGCCCCGATCTTTCGAAACAGCCAGAAGTTCAATTAACCTCATCTGTTAAATATTTTCACCAATCAAGGCTACACTCTTAGAAAAAAGGGTCAGAATAGTCCTCCCTAAAGGGAGGAACGCTCTTGACTCATATGTTCCTTCAGAAATGGAGGAACTTTCGTCCCTAAAGCAGGGGAGCAAAAGTTCCTCCGTCGCCTGCATCTCAATATGGCGGCCACGAATCGAGCAAATCGAGCTTAATAAGGCTTAACGAGAACACGAAGTCCATTGTACGGAGCCAGAAAAGCAGCAAATAAAAACGTAACACGAGCTTTCCGCGAACTGTATTTATTTCCGAAGCCGGCTTCCCCCTGCAGGTAAAGAAACTTACGTTTCGAAAGCATGCAGTCACTCAGTCGTCTCATCGTCAGCACTGCGATGTTAAACGGAGACAACCGGCACCCAGTTCGCGCACTTTGTCTTACCTTTGCTATTCCTCGAGCCACAATTCCTTCGTCAACTGTTGCGTCAACCGCACATCACGAAGAAGTGGTAAACCATTCGCCCGCAAAACCAAAAGCCGCTCTCAAAAAAGCAAATCCGAAGCAGCCTCTTGGCTCGTTTCAGCACGGTAACACGAAATTATGGCGTAGCCGCGTAGCGTAAAAGGAGGTTAAATCGCTTGCCACCAGATGGCAGGGTCAAGCAGATTGATCGCAAGTAGCTAGGCTAGGTGGCGCTAGTTACCGCCAAACTCATGTTCTACAAAAAAAATTTTGTTTCTGACGCTACCGTTGCGCTTCGGGACCCTCTATTTCACACAGGTACACACATTGCGCGTCCTACGGCTGAACATACATAGAGCTCATACACATACATACAAACATCAATACAACAGCACACTAACCCGATTACTGCTCCCGAGCTCTGCGTTTCCGTCTTTTATACTGGTCGTTTTGAACGTACGGAATTTTTCGGTGACTCTCTAGCAATAAAAAAATCAGCAGAACCCATCCTTTGGGAATGATTATCTACGTTAATGCGAATAGCATCAAACGGTGCGGAGTTATGCGCGTTCGTCAGGTGGCCGGCACACTCTAGATACGCCAGCCCACTCTTGAGGCGATTCTAAATTATTGACACTTTCACAGCCCTGCGCACGATCTCCGCAGCCCAGCACGTGCGTTTGTGTCACTTAGGAAGGCGAGCAAAGCACGCGCCATACGCACAAACACTCAAAATGGTACCGACCAGACTTTCTGGCGTCTCAGCTAGTCTCAACCAACGGTACTCTAAACGGTTGTTTATATCTTTACCATAGGACGCGCTTTACAGCGCTGTCACATACCGGTGCGCGCGCGTTCCATGCACGAGGGCTCATTCCGCTCTCGTGAGGCTGAGCACGGCCGCTACATCACCCTCTCCCGAGCGCGGGAGAGGGTGAGCTAGCGGCCGTGCTCAGCCTCTCGAGAGCGGAATGAGCCCTCGTGCATGGAACGCGCGCGCACCGGTAGCTGCGACAGCGCTGTAAAGCGCGTCCTATGGTAAAGATATAAACAACCGTTTAGAGTGCGTTGAATGACTGCCCTCATAGCTCTGTGCTTAGCGCGTCTGCCTGCTGATCAAAGGGTCAACGGTTCGAATCTCAGCCGGCGCCGGTCTTTTTTATTTATTTATCGACCCGCGGCGTAAGAAGTTAGATAGCCAGATAGATAGATACATAGACGAAAAGTGCGTGAAGTAGCCAAAGAATGCTATTCGCATTAAAATATTCCCAGCATGTTGATTTTTTTCCAGCAATGTCATACATCTGAGAGTATTTTTAATGGCTCAGGGGATGAATCTCTTATTAAAAAGAAAACGCTCGATCATGCCGTAATTATTTGAAAGCCAATAAATCGAGCAGCTCCAATGTGGTTCCAAGCCTGGGTTTGTTTCCCCGCACGGCACTTCCTAGCCAGTATTTTTATTGTAGTGTTTGTTTTTCTATTTGTGCTGTTCGCGCACGGCTGCAATTGCCGTCTTGAATTAATCTGTGTAGAGCGGATATTCACTCAGCTGGAAGTGATGCTTCACGGGCAGAGAGATCGCTTTTCAATCAACTTGAATGCAGTCAAAGCCGCGACTTGCGGCAGGTGTTAAGCGTACGGAGCTACACCGTGGCGAGCTCGAAAACGTCTAGCGCTCATCCCAGCGCGCCACTTGGAGGGCAGTTTCTCCAGGAACCGTAGTATATTTAAACAGCAAAATAGAGGATAGCTTTTTTTCGATTTTACCTTTTTTTATGCAAAAATTTCATTGTAAATATAGTACTTTCCGTCATTATTTCGTACTGTTCAGTTTTTTCACCTCGGGGACCGACAGTCACATTGGCCACTGTACGATAGGAGCTTACCGTTCAGACCAGCGTTCCAACATGATTATCCGCACGTCGATCGACTGCACCTAATTTCTCAAGTGGTCTTAAACTCTTTAATGTAAAGCGGAATGTCAACCTGCGACACCCCGCCCCCTCCGATCATGGCCCGACCAGCGGCATCAATGCCCGACAGTTTACGTCATCTCATCTTGTTGTTACACCACTGATACGCCAACACACGGTCACATCGGCGATAATCCAGTCTTCTGTTCACTACGCATAACACTGCCATCACGATGTTGCTCCTATGTTGCTGACACGCAGAAATACAGAACCACGTTGAACGCCGGTTGGCACTCGGCACGGGAAAACAGAACCGAACTCAGCACAAAAGGCATCCAGGCAGCCGGCAGGAAAACCTGCCTGCCTTGGACACCGATCCTGCGATTTCCGTAACGTCGAAAACGTCGATACAGTACCGCGTGGTTCCGCTACTGTAGTTCCGCGTACGCCGCGTACGTCCCGCAATCCAGAGACGGCCATCTTACCCAGTGTACGTAGCACTGCTGGCACTGCTTCGGAACTTCGCTGTTTCTAGCCGCTTCATTTGTTCGTTTGAAAAAATTAGTGGTAAAAACGTCAATGCAACCGAAATTTTCTGCACGTTTGGACTAGAAGACGGAATTAACGGCGGCCTTCGCGTCCGCTGAAGCTCAATCAACTCAACAACATTTATTTAACAACGTGTGCAACGTGCTCGAAAAACGAAACCGAAAGAAGATGCCTCCCTTGTTCTCGAGTCCGCTTGGGGGCGCGTCAGTAGGAGGGAGGAAGACGCGCCGTTGCTACCTTTTACCTCCATTTAGTGCCAGGGCCCGGCAGTTGAGGCGGCCGAGGCAACCGAGTTACGAAATGTGGCCGAAGAGGCCGAGGCCCGAAGCCCGCCACTATCGCAGCTGATCGCAGCCGCCCAGTGTACGTAGAAGTGTCGGGATCGTTTCGAAGCTTAGCGGTTTATGACGGATATGTTTAAACTTCTTTCTTTGTGAATGTCAAAAACGCCGCGGCAAAAGAAACGACTGAAGGATCGACCTCGACGTCTTGGCCCCTGCGTAAACGGCTTAGATCCAACCTGGGTGCCCAAACCTAGGGGGTTGGGTGGCCGAGTGGGCTAGCGCACACCAGCTCGGAGCACGTGGAGCGAAAGCTCGCGCTGCAGAACCCAGGGATCCTGGGTTCAATCCCCACCCCTGCCCGTTTCGATCTGGATGAATCGTACCGGCGTGCGGTCGTGTATCACAACTGCGTGGTGCACGTTAAAGACCCCAGGCTAGCGGTTGTACCGCACTGGCTAAATTGCTTATCTACAGTGGGTAACAATGTCGCCATGTTCTGGCAGACTAAACTCCTGCTGTATAAAACGACTAATTTGTTTTTGTTTTTGTTTGCCCAAATCTTGTTTATCAAACAGCGCGCTGATGAAGCTTGTAGCAATTATATTTGTATAGTTTTCCGTGGCGTCGGTGGATAATAAGGGCTTTAATTTTCCTTCCATCGGTCTGGGTTTGTTTATGCCTGTTTTAATAAACAAAAAAAAAATAAAAACAATTTAACGAAAAAAAAAACACCGCTCCTTGCAGGGATCAAACCTTCGACCACTTAGTCAGCAGTGCGATGTTCTACCCCTGCGCCAACTGAACAGGGAGGAACTGCGCCTCCTCCTTTCATCCAAACTTCCGTTCCTCCCTTCTCTGGGCAACTTGACCACAACAAGGAGGAACAGTCGCCGTTGCTACCTTTCTCCTCCTTTTTTTCTTTGAGTGTACGAGAGGTTGAACAGTGAACTGAAAATAAAGGTTTAATCGGCGAACTTGTGCCAAACAAATTAAAGAACGAGCGTCGAGGCAGCAGGAAAGCGGGTGGCGATTTGGCGGCGTAACAGCACGCGAGAGCGAGACTGACTTGACAAGGTCCCGCGCAGCTCCTTATCTAGTGTGCGTCACCATCTGGAATATTCGGCCCAGAAGGTTCGAGCGTCGCGCGTTCGGGGCGAGAATGAACAGGCACTTTTGAGAACGAGAAAGCAGGACAAAATGATAAAAGTTACATCGCGAGTAAGAATAAACATGAACCTTCTAGAAGTGCGTGACCGAGCGTTGCGTGCTCGGCCCTGCGCGCGGCAATACGCCAAGAAATTAGAAAAATAATTTTTGTTGTTGCGGAGAAATTTTTTTTTTAAAGATGAGCTTCTCCGATTATGCATCCAGACGGCCGCGTCATAGGCGACGCACGCCAGCGTTCGCCAGCGAAGCGTCTACAGTGTGAGACGCCGCCGCAAGATGTTCAACGCTCTCCTGAAAACCCGTTTGATTCAGTTGAAGTGGGCGTTTTCAAGAGTTCCATGCCTCCGAATCCTCTTGACGTTACGTAATAATACTGGCGTCTTAATTTTACTTTAGTTTTGCCCAGGTAACTGCCGACGTACGCAGGCCTGCATCGTTTGCTTCCCGAGTTTGGGAATGCATACTGCGTGTCGGCCTGGCCAGTCGTATGTCCAAATATAAAAGCAATTTAGACCGGAGATTCTTCACTCATAAAAATCATAACTGTAATGTTGCTTCCCCATTTAACTTCAATGTATTTTGATAGAAGTAATTGATATATTGAAGTTCGTTGGCGTCTCTTCTAAGCGTCATTGTGGGCAGCGTTTGTGGAAAGCTTTTTGCGCGCAATATTGAAATCGAGAGTAAAAAAGTGAAAACTGGTCGATGAACATCAAACTATTGCCTTTTCATAAATTATGTTGATTGGTCGCAAGCCTCTGGATAGCAGTTGGCGTCAATACTGCAGTCGCAACATGAGCCATGAAACCAATAATTAAAAATGTAATCAACAATTTGTTTAATAAACCGACTTACAATGACGCAGGCACGTAGCCGGGATTTTGTTTCGGGGGGGGGGGGGAGGGGGGGGGCCGCCCATGACAATATGCTGTATGAGGGGGAGGGGAGAGAGGAGGTCCCAGTAAAATGGAAGATTTCGGGGGGGGGGGGGGCATGGGCCGCCCCCTTGGCTACGTGCCTGCTATGAGGGTTATTGCCTCATCTAATGTCCGCCGGTCCTGATACTCAGGTGGCGAAGACGGCACCCGTCTAACTCCCATTATCAAAGACACTTCCTCTAAAAATACGAGTGAGTTCAGAATTCGAGACATGTTCTGCTGGCCTCCAGTGTATTCCGGAGTCTAAAATCCTGCACATGAACGGAAACTCAGGGGTGTGAGGCGTCCGCCCTCAAAGAGTGAAATGCTTTTTCCATCATTACACTGCTTTCGGTAGCACTACATATTCTATCAAAATACATTTAGGTGCAATATAGAAGCGAAATCACCGTTTTCATTTCGCATCGGTAAGGAGCAATCTAGTCTTAGTTGTTTCTATATCTGGTCATACGACAGACGATGCCGACGCGCAGCACGCTTTCCCAAACCTGGGGAGCCGACGATGCAGGCCTGCGTTCGTCGGCGGTTCTACCTGGGCAGAAGTAGAGGAAAATTAAGACGCCAGTATCATTACGTAACGCAAAGAGGATACGGACGCACTAAGTCAGGATAACTTCTACTTCAACTGAATGAAACGTGTCTTCAGGAGAGCGTTGAGGACCTTGCGCCGACGGTCGGAGAGGATAATCTTTAAGAACTAATTTCTACGCAACAACAAAAAGTACTTTTCTAATTTCTTTGTACGTTGAACAGATGAGGTGGATTGAACTTTTGGCTATTTTGAAAGTTCCGGGCACCGCTGCCCACATTGCTTTTTATGGCTCTCAATGTGGCCATTCCTGCATGAACTGGAAATCTTGTCATTTAATTGAAACGCAACAAAACGAGGCTTTAAAATTTTATTACAAGCAATTCAATAATTTGTGTTAAGAGAACAAAGGAAAAAAGTGTTGTGTTACACCCAAGTCCAAGCTCACTAAAAAAAAAAAAAAAAGAAGAAATCTTATAAAGTCTCTTTTTTTTTTGGAGCTCCTATTTGGATCTCCCAGAGTTCCTCATTCCGGTCTCTTCTTTTTGGAGCTCCTATTTGGAGCTCCCAGAGTTCCTCATTCCGGTCTTATATACAAACTAAATGAGATTGGCCTTCCCAGCACAGTTGTTCAATGGATTTCAGCTTATCTTCAAATGCGAAAACAATTCGTCGATGTAGACGGTCACCATTCTGATCCTCTTCCTGTAATTTCGGGTGTTCCGCAAGGGAGTGTCCTTGGCCCTCTTCTTTTTTCAATTTTTATTAATGACCTCACTTTTTGTATAGATAAAAGCGTGAGTATTCGTTTATTGGCGGACGACTGTCTATTGTTCAAGGATATTAACTCTACTAGGGACCAAGTTGTTCTGAACGAAAGTATTAATGCAGCTTCTAGCTGGTGCGATCGTTGGGAGATGAAGCTTAACCAAGAAAAGTCCTTGTACATGCGCATCACTAACAAAAAGTCCTCTCATCAGTATGACTACTTTATTGGGGATAACTACGTATACATCTCTCGGACGATGAGCTTTAAATATCTTGGTATAACAATTTCTAGCAACTTATCTTGGTCCTCACACATTGAACACGTTTGTGCAGCGTCCCATCGAAAACTAGGTATGATAAGGCACAAGCTTAAGCACGTGCCTTCTCATGTGAAACTTTTAGCCTATAACACATTGATAAGAACGAAGTTAGAATACGCCTGTACAGTCTGGGATCCATTCACAAAAAAATATATCAAGATACTGGAAGATGTTCAAAAGCAAGCAGTTCGTT
This sequence comes from Ixodes ricinus, assembly GCA_037355805.1. Classification (NCBI taxonomy): domain Eukaryota; kingdom Metazoa; phylum Arthropoda; class Arachnida; order Ixodida; family Ixodidae; genus Ixodes; species Ixodes ricinus. The sequence goes on along the minus strand of JAZHYW010015959.1, from coordinate 170,916 downwards.
TTTATATTTAATCGCTACCACCCGCATGACTCACCCGCTGCCTTAATTCAAAGTAACAACATCATCTCCCTTGAATCACGAAGGAAGCTAGCTAGACTAAAATTTCTTTATCAACTCTGGTTTAAAAAACTCCGGCTTGAATCGTCGTCCTCTCTTCACCCATCCTCGACTAGGCGCACAAGGCATGACCATCCGCATAAAATAACTCCAGTATTCGCTCGAACAAATGCATTTAAATACTCCTTCTTTCCCGGAACCATAACAGAATGGAACAACTTACCTCATCACATATTTATATCTGACAATGTTTTGGAGTCGATTGAGCGTTTGTTTGATGTATAACTCTTTGCATTGTGTTTTATTTTCCTGTTCCCCACTGCCGCCACCCCTCCCAACTTTGTTGTGAGCTATTACATTTTTTTCTACGCATTTGTTTTTGTGCTTTATTACAATTTTTGCATAATTTCCCCCTGTTCCCCTGTCCCATTTTACGGATTACTTGGTGTTGCGCTTTTTTGATTCCACTTTTGTAACCCCCAATCCTGCTTGGGCCGCAATTGGCCTGCAGTATTCCTAAATAAATTTTAAAAAATTCAAAATGCCGGCTTTGAACGTTTAGATATAAATTTAAGATAGGGCTTGTCATCAAGTAATTAGGTGCGCACCTGAATTTGTGTGGTACGCAACTGTTTTTTTTTAACTACATGGGTTTTATGCAAATTCTAAAAATTTAGAGCATGATATCAGCAAAAATAAAATCTATCTTTTCACCAAAAATTATACATTTGAGTCTAAAGACTTCTTTTTCAAGTTAATTTTGTCGTAAATATCACAGACATGAAACAATTACCGTACCTCGTTTGGCATGGAATGACCTCAAAGTGTATAGATATTTTCTGTTGTTACCTTCTTAATTCTGAATATAGCGGGTGGAAGAAAATAATTTATCCCTTTATCTTCCGATTGCAACGTGTTAGTAATCGCGGTTTTACTAACACCCCACCCCATCAACCTATTTTTTTTTTAAATAGTTGGCTGAAAAGTGTTTGTGTTTCACACTGGCTTTGTGTTTGAGGCTGCACTATACTCGGGGACAACTTTGCGCAGCATTCTAGAAATTAAAAGTGCCCGTACGCAGCTGTCATAGGCGCTGAAGGTGCTCCAGTGAGCAGACGCCCGTTGCTTTAAAGTCCACAGGTGGACAAGTTCCCACGCGAAACGCCAGCGCTCCCAGAGCCATAGAAGCGCGCGCCCCCGCGTTTCACAGCGCCATCAGAGAGATAAGTAGCATCATAGATAGAATAGAATAGAACAAAATAGAATAGATTCGAACAAAATAGAATAGAACAGTTTTATTCGAAACAACGAGTTTTCAAAAGATACAATAACGGTGCACATGTAGTTAGCCAGGGACACGGGCCCCTGATGCCTCAGGGGCATGTGTACCTGACTCGGCATGTGCCGAAACGTAACCTAGGGCAAAGTAGATGTGCCGACTGAAAGTATTTAAACTGAAGCATTATACAGGATGTTTCCGAGCGTTATTCTGGCGTAAAAACGCTTTAACGTTTTTGCTTTATGTTCTGCCATCTGTTAGTATAGCAGCGTTAAACAGGCGGCTTTTGCCGCTTTTCGCCCTGGGCATAAAAAATAAGGAAAAAAATGTTTAGGCTGAAATTTTTTTTCTGAAACCTACACTGAAAAATTGAGTATGATAAATGTACCACACAAAGAACACTTTGTGAAAAGTTTCATTGCATTCAGTTTATTCGTGTATTTAAATTATACGATTTTTTTATACGCCTGAATAGAACTTTTGCTAAGGTACCCAAATACCCAAGCGTCAAGGAGGATGCAGGGAATGTATAATCTACGCGCCGCACGTGCTGGCGGCGTCTGCAGCAATAACTGTTCTAACGCAAATGCCTTAAAAGAAGTGGCAACTTGCACGCTTGTTTGTCAACGCGTTATTTATTTATTTTTTTTACTTCGAATCTTTTATACGAGGAAGGTCAGCGCGTCCAGCGTGTAGACCTACATTCCCAGCATTCTCCTTAATGCTTGGGTATAATTTAGCAATAGACCTTTTTAAAAAATGGCTCCTGGCCGGTACCATTTTCAGTGCTGGTGCGTATGGCGCGTGATTTGCTCGCTTTCCGAAGCGACGAACATGCACGTGCTGGGCTGAGGAGATCGCACGCTGGGCTGAGGCCTTGTAAATATTGGAATGGTGTATGATGCTCGGAAACACCCTTGTACATTCACAGAGTGACAAGATAGATAGACAAGATACAAGCAACAACAATAACAACAACAAGATATTAAATACACACTGTTTATCGAGGAAATACATGATATCATAAAGATGTGTAGACAGTCATAGACCGTTTTGGCAGTACCACTGCTATTTTCTTCCGGTGGTTTTCCGTGGGCTTAGGTTTCGTTGCCACGCCGGCTATTTCCGTATCGACTATTCTTTTGTGACTCTATTTTTATTCTTTATACAGGTACCTACCTAGCCATCTAGCATTACAGTAGGGGGTATACAAACAAAGAACACATGATAAAAAAGGTTACATGTTTAGTGCGTGAAAAAAGGCGTCATTGGGAGTTATAGTGACCGTGCGTGATGGAAGTGAATTCCAATCACGCGTGGTCTCTACAAAAAAAAAAGAGTGTCGCAGCACGTCACTTCCAAAAGGAACCTCTCTAATTTTTAATTCATGGTTATTTCTACGGGATACGTAGAAAGGGACTTTCATATATTTATCCTTTTCTACACCAGTTTTACCGTGATAAATATCGCAAAAGAATTTGCGACAGAGGATCTTTCTATGATCACCTAATGATGGTCATTATAACTTGTGTTTGCACTCCGTCATACTAAGTCGCCAATCGTAATTTCTAGAACAAACCTTATAGTCATATTTCGCATTTTTTGAAGTTCTTGGATAGCAAATGTGATATGAGGGCCCTAGACAACACAGACATATTCAAGGATAGGACGGTCATGTGTAAAATAAATTGTTTCTTTGAGCGACCGGGATACACCGTACAAGTTTAAAATTTCGGCGCAAAAATCTAATCATACGCGAGGCCTTCAAGAAAATGTGGTCAACATGGGCATTCCACCGCATATCGGAAGTGAAGTACGCACCTAGATATTTCAATTCGTTAACAGTTTCTAGAACTCTTACATTTAGTGAATAACTAAATGCTGCTGTAATACTTTTCTTGTAAAGGTGACGTGTACAGTTTTTTTCTTTTTTTAATGTTTAGAGTCATTTGCCATGACTGACACCATGATTCCATGTTGTCCAAGTCTTTTAGCAGAATCAGGCTATCATGCGCGCTATTAATCTCTCTATATACAACACAATCATCTGCAAACATTCTAATGGTAGAACAAACAGAACACAAGAATCATTTATATAAATAAGAAACAGAAGTGGTCATAGAACAAAGCCTTACGGCACACCTGAAGTGACGTCAGCAATTCGGGATTGGAAGCCATTTAAAATCACGTATTGCTTTCTAGGCGACAAATACTCACGAAACCATTTACAAACTTTGTCATTAATTTTATAGGCGTGGAGCTTAGAAATTAAAATATCACGAGGAACGACATCAAAAGCTTTACTGAAATAAAGAAATATACAATCAGCACTCCGTCGCTTGTCGATTGCCAGAATCACTATCCTTACAGTATGTAATCCTGAATTTCTCATCAAGTATATTTTCAAATTACAGCCTAATTGTACCGAAACTACTGTGGTCGTTCTGGCGTACACGAAAAATCCCTGTCGAATATGTTTCTATGAACTCAGTCATCATTGTCTTGGCTATGATTTTGCATTCTCTCGAGCAGATGATGTCATTGAAGTAGTTATAATAATAATATTAATAATAATGTCTTTATTTTCAGTGCCCAGAAACAACCACAGTGGTCTTCTCTCTGGTGCACCAATACGACCCTAGAAACACGTTAGCATAATACCATCACAAAAAAGTTATCAGTAAATTGCAAGGCTATTCAACTGAAGGCGGTACAATGAAATAGATGTACAGAAATCTAGGTGCGGTGAAGTACAACATGGTGAACGAACGTCAAAGCATACGAGATGTCTGGTATTGCGAAAGTTCACATGAAAATTTACTTTGCTGAGCAGTGGTGGCGAGTCGATGACACCATTAACAACCTTATGCAAAAATACGAAGTCATGAATTGTTCTCCTGTCAGACAAAGGTGTAAGCGAAAATGACCTTAGTATGTATTCATAGTTATAATAGCAGCGCCTTTCAAAGTACCTATCGTAAACAATACGAATCAGTCTTTTCTGAACATGTTCAATGGTCATGGCTTGTGTTTTAGATATTGAGTTCCATATTACCGAAGCAAATTCCAGTCGTGACCTAACTAAAGATTTGTAAAGTTGTAACAAACAATAAGGCTTCCTGAAATTCTTCGTCAAACGTGATATGGTTCCCAGCACTCTCATTGAACTTCCAACCACAAAAGATACATGATTTCTAAAAGACAATGCACTATCAATGAACACTCCAAGATCTTTCACACAGAGTACACGTTCAATGGGCATGATATCGAGATGATAAGTAAAATTAAAAAGCACATGGCGTCGGCACAAAGATAGGACCTTTGTTTTAGCAGGATTAAGCAATAATAGATTTTGTTCACATCACTGAGAGATGCAAGACACATCACGATGTGTCGCGCTCTGAACAACACCGGCTTTATATATGTACTATATTGAATCAACTATCATGGAGTAGTCGTCACTGTGTAAACAAGACTACTATATATACCTTCGTTAAAGAAAAGAGTACAATAAAAAAAACAAGAGCGATCTTGTAAGATTCCAACGAAGTTTTGACTCAAATTTTTCTTCATACCCATTATCATCACTGTTCCAGAGCGCCCACAATGGATGCAACAAAAACAGAATGTAGCTTGTACATGTCTGAGACATGGAGATGCAACGCCATACGTGCTCCCCGCCTCACAAAGAGAAAATAGTTTTAAGTTGTTTCGGAACCCTTGAGATCGATAGCCTGCGAGTGCACCTGCGGTCTATCTTTGTCTCTTGCCCCGCGGCTCACTCGAGTTCTGCACAGCGCGTGTGTCGTGTGCAGTCTCCGCTTCACCCGCAGGCGAAGCAAGGCATCCGAGCGCTCGGACCTCATTCGACGACTGGATAGACATTCACGACCTTTTCGCTGTCAGTATTTGAGTTTCGTGCGCGCACGTTCCTTTACTGTGAAAATTTTCCCTTTTTTACGCTCATAGCGAACCTATCTAAAGATTTAACAGGTACCAAAACAAAAAACAAAAAACTGAAAGGTAAATATTTTATTTATTTTTATTTCAAGATGCTGCCAATTCCTTTCAAAGATTATATCAGTCCTTGGTAATACAAGGACTCTATACAAAATGAGGTACACGAATTTTAACTTGGATGACATTTAACGTCTTTCTAGATTACGAGAAAAAAAGTGGCACTTATGAATTATTCACAGGGTGCGTCTCAACTGCTTCGAAAAAAGATTCAACACTGGTGCAGTTGGAAAAATGCGGGTCTATATTATTCCAGTCTCTTAAAGCAGCAAGAAAAAACGGCGATTTCTGATGTTATATGGCATACGCATTTTTGTTTATTTTAAAGGTGTCGTTTTGAAAACAGATGCGTGAATATTAGGCGCCCTCATCTTGCATGGAATGCTATCAGTGTTTCTTTCTGTCTTTTCTTTTTAAAGAGAACAGCAATGATTGTCGCAGGACGAGTGTTGGAAAAAATACAAGTGTTCAAAATACCTAAAACCGTAAACACTGCACCTGTAAAAGCGCTAGCCCCTCTCCCCCCCCCCCTACAAAAATAAAGCGCACGTGTAATCAACAAACTCTTATACAGGATGTTTCTTTTAAAGCTTAACAGATTTGTTTAAAATAATGTCGTGAAAGCTACACTAATTCGGTTTTTTCAGGTGAGTTATACGGCCAGGAGGACATAATAGAAGGAGAAAACCGTCGAGATAAATCGAATAATTAACTAAAATGTGTTAATAAACTTTTTTCATTATTGAGGATAGATATATGGTTACAATAAGAAACTTATTGAGCCTCATTGAAAACCACTAAATCAGTAACTTTCAGAGTTACTTTAAGCAAGTGGGAAGCGCAGCAGAACGCTGAAGTTACCATGCACTCGTGCTACAGGCACAAGGCTGTGGGGCGATGATAAGAGACGTTATCAAACCGGTAGCCTTGCTCCTGCACGAGTGGTAACTTTAGTGCACTCCTCCATGCTTCCCACGTGCTCCAACTCTTCCAAATATTGACTGATTTAGAGGTTTTCGGTCACACTCAGCAAGTTTCGAAGTAGAACCGTGGGTTTCTTTTCAATATTTCAAGCGTTAATTAACATATTTTAGTTAATTAGCCGACTAATCGTTACAATCAGCTCCCTATACTATGTTCCCCTGGCCGTATAACTCACCTGCGCAAACCGCATTAGTGTAGCTTTCGCGGCTTTTTAGAGCGCAGCTCTGTGGCGCCCGCTTCCGCGTTTCGCGGCGTCGGAGTCGGCGTCGCTGTAACCGTCCCGCTAAATTTAGCGGGAAATTGAATTGCCATCGAGGTCACGTGACGTCAATTTTCATTCTAAATCTAGCGGAGAAACTTAATTTGTTCATGGGAAACTTGACACGAAGTCATGTGACGTCATTTTCCCCGTTAAATTTAGAGGGGAAACTGAATTGGTGTTGAGGTCGCGTGGCGTCGCTTTTCCAGCTAAATTTAGCGGGGAAACAGTGGGGCGAGGGGAGGGTATGGAGGAGGAGCAGGGCAGGGTACGGAGGAGGAGGATGGGAGAGTACGAAGGAGGAGAAGGGAGGGTACGTAGGAGGAGGAGGAGGAGAGGAGGAAGGGAGGGGGGAAAGAGGGTGGGAGAAGAGGAGGAAGAGGGGAGGAGGAGGGGAAGGAGGAGTAGAAGGGGAGGAGGAGGAGGAGGACGGGAGGATGAGAGGAGGAGGGGAGGGAGAGGGGTATACAATCCCTCCGTACCTTCCCCTCCTCCTCCTCAAGAGCTGTGCTCTAATGTCGCATTACAGAGATTTGTAAACGTCTTCCATTTTTTGAAACAAATCTGTTAAGCTTAAAAAAAACTAACAAAAACAGGATTCAAAAATCTCGAGAGACTGCAGGTAAAGATACACACACTCAAAAGTCTCAATTTGAAAAATTGAGCCTTTTGAGTGTGTGTGCCGTTACCTGAAGTCTCGGGGCTTTTGAATCATGTTTAATGTACACCAGCTCGTTTGTGTCCTTACATTTATTATATTGAACAAAAACACCCTGCATTATTGGAAACACGACAAGGCTGAGCAGCTATATTACCTAAAAACGTAAAACGTGTTTTTTTTTCTTTTTGTTTCGTTTTTTTTTAATCTAACTTCCGAAAAAAAAATATATATATTAGAATTGTAGTACTTGCGTATTGTAGACAGTAAAAAGGTATTGTATGTAACAAATGTAACTGTTCGCACTTCAAAAAAGAAAAAGAAAAAAAAGCCTACGCATTTACTTTTTTGCGGAGCAGGAGGTGGTTCAATCGCTGCGTTCTTCGGAGCGCTTCCACCAAAAGACGCATCCGCCAAATCTGCGCATGGACAACGTCAACGAGTATGAGGTATGGGTCACAGTGACGTGATCCCAATCGCGCTCCATTCATCGACACCTTTCGTGAAGTCGACGAAAAAATAGGGACACTCCGGAACCAGTGTTTTCCTAAAACAGTTTCATAAAAAGTGGCATACATTATTTTTTTTTATCTGTTAGTAGGAGGAGCGGGATGATGGGACACGAATACTACCCCCGAGAGAAGCTTAAATTTGATAATGTGCGAAGATTATTATTAGGCCTATATATCTATGCACCGAGCCGAAAGCATAATTCAATAATAAGCACAAGCCCCATGAAGTAATCGAACGCAAGGTTTACATTTCATTTGGGTGAGAGGAGGGGGGGGGGGCTGTATATTTACCCTATAAACTCCAGCCGCCCTCTCCCGTCAAACCCATTTCTTCGCCCCGTCCCCTTGCCAATTGCATTAAAAAATATCACAATCAACTAATTCCCATATCCTTTTTTGTTGTTGCGGCCGTTAAATGTTAGAGGAGTTAGCGTATGGTATCATTTTCTTTTTCACATTTTGTTTACCCACAATAAAGTGCAGGAATACCCGAACAATTTGTTCTTGTGGCTGCCGCAACGACTCCAATCACATTTAGCCGCCGCTAGATGCCATCGTCCCAGACTAAACTGCTTGCTTCGAAATTCAGCTAGCTGCTCACACGCATAGTATCCCGGGCTCTCTCCCCCCCCCCCCCCCCCGAAAAATACGTCTTACGAAGAAAAAAAAAATAGTTTAAAAAGAAATGCGTCGTCTTCGCGGTTTTGATGTCGTAAAATTCGTCTTGTTTGGATGGCAACTTTATTCGCGCTATGGCCTCTTAAATTTTAGATAGCGTAACACGTCGCTGCTGCTTGATTTGGGCATGCCGTTGTAAAGGACGCGGTTCTGCGCAAAGAACCGAAAGCGAAAGGGTCGATTTGTACATTATAGACCTTTGCATCGCTTATCACCCGAGCGAAAAATGCTGAGTCACTGAGCTGTGGACGCATGCGCAGCGGCGTCTGATATCCCGCGCATAAGAGCAACAGCGAATGCTCAGAAAGCGTTCCACACCCCAGCAGACAATCATGACAGCGCGCAGAAGACGATTTTTGCGAAGGTCTATAGACCCCTTTCGAAATTCACGTGCCGCTTATTGGAAGGTCGGAACCAGTCCACAATGGCGGAACAGCTGACATCGTGGAGCGTGCGAGTAATTCTATAAAATAACGAACTTCGGAGTGCGGCCAACGCTAGGAGCCGACGAGCCTATCAAAGAGCGTTGAATGTGCAGCGTCACTGCGCGCATTACCTCTTTTTGTGGGTGTGTTTCTCCTTCTAATCCAAATGCAAACGCATAAAGTGTGCGCCTTGACGTTGCGGTTTTAGTCCACCACTGGGCAGTGATTCCACAGCTGCCAACAGAGGGCAGTCTTTCGAAGGGGCTCCATTTGTACGATCACAACATTCGTCTTTCGCCGTGTTTTATTGCACATGAGATGACCACCGTGCGTGTTTGCAGTGCTGCCTTTTTGTGTGTTTACGCGAAACCTCGCCCTGCATCTTTCATCCCCACCCCTGCCCGTTTCAGTTTGGACGAGCATCGTACCGGCGTGCGGTTGTGTATCACTGCTGCGTGGCGCACGCTGAAGACCCCAGGCTAGCGGCTGTACTGCACTGGCTAAATTGCTCATCTACAGCTCAGACACCAGACGCCCACTGGTCCTGACTAACTTCCCGCGGCCTATAAACATACACACAACGCAAACATGTATTCATCCATGATAAGCGAAAATATTTGGTGTTTGAATTCATAATGTAATGTTCTCCTTTTTTTTTTGTAGATTGATGTTGATATTGAGAGGTGGCGCCGTCGTTTCAGAGCATGCTCCGAAGCGCCCGCCCGCAGCGGTATATCTGGCCTTCAAAAACGATGTCTTAAAAATCCTGATTTCTAACCAATTTTAACAGGGAAAAAAAAAGCGTTGCCGTCCTGTTACGATAGATGCTATAAAGTTGTTCTAAGAGGTATACATGAAACATCAACAGCGTTCACATGCAAGAATCGCAAGAATTCCAACTTCGTTTCGCCTTAAGTCCAGACGGAGCCGACGCTACGAGCTGATGGGACCAGTCATAGAACATTCAAAGCGCACCATCGTGGTGTTCGTGATGTTTCTGTACGTGTTCTATCATCGCTGGTCCAATCGTAAACATAATAAACCTAGTGACTTGCGCTTTTGACGCTGCTTGATTGGTCCCATTAGCTCGCGGCGGCGTCTGGACTTCAGCTGAAACCAAGTGTAGACCAACACAACTCTCTGACGTCACGCCCCTGCGGTGGCGCTGCTGTCGCTACTGCGCACGCGCAGACGCTTCACTCCTCCCGAATTTGGCTTCTGCGCACGCGCAGCGCTGCGCTGTACTGTCCACAGCGCGCACGCGCTGTGGGCAAAGCGGGCTTGTTTTTAAACACTCTGTTGGTGTATAGAGCCCGCATTTTTTTGGAGTTGTCTTTGTTTTTTCGTTTACACTTTAAACCTGTAAGGCTTTTATTAAAAGTACAGGGAAAGACTGTATTCGCTCTTTCTCGCGTAAGTTGAAACGTGGTGGCGCCAGTGTGCCAGTAGCCCTCAAACCCTTCCGGTTACCAACTAGACGGCGGATTTCACAGTATTTGCGAGATGAAATCTACGCGCTATTGTCGGAGAATGGTCGATTTTGCCACTCTTTCACATAATTCACTCTTATGGTGAAATCATGATCGGTACAAATTTAGAAAATGTACCCGGACCGGAAGTGTGCCAGGGTTACTGAGTAGATGGTGCCACTGAGTTTGTTGCTAAACAAAAAAGGGGCGAATATTTCATAGTTGTAATTATCAGAGCGTGTTGGTCAAACATCGTGGCATGAGAACGCAAAAGGAGACGTGTTTTTGTGTATCCCTTGTCTCATTTTGCGTTCGCATACCAAGAATCGAATATTTCCCTGCATGACGTGGTTTTATAAAATCAAACCACGTCATGCAAATCAGTTACAACGAGGACCTGAAGTGAATTACCGGCGTAGTGCAGGCCAGCATGAGAAACAAATCGTACGCCGTCGAGGTAAGTCGTTTATCAATATTATTATTGAGGTTTTCAGGTTATTAAATAATTGCATGTCTCTCGCGATTTCGCCCAGTATTTTGCTTTGTTTTCCTCAGTCAATTGAAGTGGCCATGAAACGAATTTTGGGATGGGATAAATTATTTTAAATTGGGACTTTACTAATCGCATATCGTTTAGTTGGCCGAAAGAAAGAGGGTGGAAAGTCAAAAGCCAGCTTTTCGGTACGAGCATTTGAAAATATAGCGGACTATTTTGTACATTCTTTCCTTCGAAACCTCTCCGCCTTTTCACTATGATAATATTAATAATATAATAATAATGTTTATTTTTCCATCCGCGGTTCCCAAAGCGTGTCAGCGGTGCCAACCTGACGTTAGCCGAACCCAGCTCACGCATTGGACACGAGAACTGCGTCACTCGGACGTATGCGCTCGCCAACAATCAATCCGTCGACGAATATTCGGATTCGCGTTCGTGACGAATGAGTGCCCTGACGGAACTTATCGTCGCTGGGGAATGACAAGTTCTATGGTGTGCATAAAAAGCACGGTGGAAGCTAGGAATCATTGCACCGGTGCCGAGGAATGTCACGACGACGTGATTTCACAATTCGCATTTGAGTTGAGGATTAAAGCTAAGGAGGAAGAAGTAGGAAAATCGTTTCACGACCCCTTTAAACACTCAATTAAAAGAATATAAAAATAAAGGTGAACAAGGAGAACGCTATCCGCCAGTCTTGTACTAAATACTAAAGTAAAAAAGCTAGTTTGAACAGGAGAAGATATGAAGAGCACAATGGAAAAACATCGCCAAAGGTAGATATATAAGCATAAAATATATATAGGCATACTTCTCAACGCTGTTTTACCATAGCAATATAGACTCCTGCAACTTTGAGCTGGATTTTACTCTCGCTACTACTTGCATGCAACTACTTTACCAATATTATAGTAATGCTATATAAATATGCGCCATATTTTAAGACATAATGACCGAAAAGAATATGGGTTTTACGTGCTCTCGGTTGGTTTAGCCATTTTATTACATCAAGGCAACTGTCCGCCAGTGCTACATGCACTCACCTTATGTTCTTTATCCAGTCCTTTCGCGCTTTGGGGTCTTGCGGATGTCTGAAGAAACTGCAAGAATCTTTCTCCACGCGATGGTTACAACCATGGGCGTACCAACCGGGGGGGGGGGGGGCAAGGGGGGCGCTTGCCCCCTTCAGTTTTCAGAGTGGGGGGGGGGGGGGGCAAGGCATGTGTTTCGCCCCCTGAAACAGCCGGCACTGGCCAGGGCAAACACTGGCCGGCGGCGCCCAAGAGATACCAAGGGCACCGCCCCCCGGCCCTGGGGGGGGGGGGGCAAGTCTAGTTTGCCCCCCCCCTCAAAAACAAGTTGGTACGCCACTGGTTACAACCAGGTACGAAGCACCCTCCCATAGCGCGTGTCCGCAAACAAAATTTGGGAGCTCAACCGATCGCCTGAAGTGCTTTTCTGACGGGTGCAATGCGATCTTTTAACTGACGATGATCTCGATCGACGACCGGACTTTCCATAAACCATATTTTGCATCGCACACCACTATGAAATTTTATAGGTGTCTGAAACTCATAATATTTCAAACAAATGCAATATCAGAATATCGTCTTTATTGACACGATTCAGACGCCGGTGGGCGTGTGGCAGACGGCATACGACTTGCATTCGTCGTCTGCTGCAGGCATCTTGAGGACCGGAAGTTGCAGTCGTAAATGTTTCAGAAACAAGCAATTACCGGCACACTTCTGTCGAAACATATATGCCATTCAAGTTTTTTATATCTGAGATTTTTAGAAGTTTAAATCCTATATACTCTTGATTTTTGAACGGTCGGGTTTTCGAAGCGAAATCAAGCCACGTGTATTTGTCCATAACAACGACCCTAGCAAAGATTTGTTTGGACCCATGACGTCACACTTACGGAGTCAATGCTTAAGAGCACGTGTCGTGCTACGGAAATCGGTAGAGTCCGTCGATTTTCGTTCCCACGAGCGCGAACTAGAATATTCGTCGGGAGGGATTACATTCGTTATCGAGCGCGAGCTGGTCTTTAATGCAACCCCGTGTACAAATTGTTAATCGAAATGGGCCGTGTCGCACTCGGCACCGCTTGAGTGCCGGTATGTCACGATAAATTTAGAGAGCTCTTCTTTTGTTTTTTCGAAAGAGACAAATGAGAAGAGGTTCGTCTTCTTTCCTGAACATTTAGTAGCGAAAATCATGTTTCTGGCTTCTTTCCCTCATGTGCCACAGTCACTGACAGAATGAGAACGGGAGGGAGTCTCTTAGCAATGCCTGGCCTTCAGCACATACGGGTTGCCTTCCGTCGTACTTTGGCCGCCGCGCGTGCGTGCTCGAGGCTCACGAGACGCCCAAGTCTTATCCAAAAAAGCGCGACTCGTTTCCACGTCAAAAACCGTTGTACAAAAAAAAAAAAATCTGTTTTTTTGCGTAGCATTGTTAATTTCCCCTTTTTGTATCTAGAGAATTGAGATATATGTAGTTGCATTTTAGATTTGTTATTTGTCATCTTACCAAGACGTACACGTTTCAAACGCCAATAGCGTCGCTTCTTCCTCCAAAAACCAAATATTTGTAAGAACTACTTCGCGCGGCGCATGAACAATGCGCAAAACTTGAAATGAGTAGTGTGTCGACCCAACGCTAGCTGCCTTTGTCTTCATTGCACTCTTCGAACGCGTTCTATTGTTGAGCGCCGGCCTCCGGCGCTTGGCGTTCGCGTTCGAACGCCTTCGACGAGTGCGGTGGAGACAAAAGCAGCTATAGCTTTAGGTTTACCCACTAATCCTTCCAATCAAAGCTCGGCGTTCTGACGTCCTCTCTCGTCTCTTCCTCTCCTTAAAGGTGCCCTGAGGAGGTTTCAGAGATCGCCTAAAGATGGCGATAACTCACTCTGCGGGCTCTAAGCACCCTGGAATTTCAGAAATCATAACGATGTGCGGCCAATTTTCCTATTAAAAAAAGCAATCAAAGATCGAACACACCGAGGTCATCTCCGGCGATGGGAGGAGAAGTGTTCCGGCAGCCAGGACAACAAGGGACCCATGAAAACGCGACATTTCGTTGAGATTGCGAACGCTGTTATTACAAAATGTGTATGCTTTTGTAGGTGATAAAAGCAAATGAGAGTAGTCGAAAAATGGTAATTTTTCGCGGAGGGGAACGTAATACTGCAATAATTGTCTCAAAAACAACGCACTATTGTGTTTTTTTTTTTTTTTGTCGCTGGATTGATGCGTTTGGTCGTCAGCTCGAGCGCGCGCTCGCTGGGTTGAATCGATTCGAGATTTCACTCCGCCGTTCCACTGGTCGGAGGCGCGAGGATCCTTCGCTTGCTATTGGCTGACAGTGGTCCTGGTTTCGGAACATGCTCCCCCCATCGCCGGTGATGACCTCGGTGTGTTGCAATCTTTGATTGCATTTTTTTAATAGGGAAATCTGCCGCGTATCGTCATGATTTAGAGACTTCTAGGATGCTTAGAGCCAGCAGAGTGAGTTATCGCCATATTTAGGTTATCTCAGGAACCACCTCAGGGCACGGGCACTAAAGACGTTTCTGAGATTGTTTGTTCTTGGTGATAGCTCATTGTACGGGATCTTAGCATCACAGAAATCGAAAATTATGCTCGTGCGACGTCTATTTCTCTACTAGAAATGTGATCGAAGTTAGTGCCAAGCCCTTTCTGAGCGGAAAACACTGGAGCACAGAATCCAGCGGAGACGCCGGCGGCGTGAAGACGGGCGAGCGGACTCGCTGACGCGCGCCCGTCTTCACGCCGCCGGCCCCTCCGCTGGATTCTGTGCTCCAGTGTTTTCCGCTCAGAAAGGGGCTTGGCACTAACTTCGATCACATTTCTAGTAGAGAAATAGACGTCGCACGAGCATAATTTTTCGATTTCTGTGATGCTAAGATCCCGTACAATGAGCTATCACCAAGAACAAATGATCTCAGAAACGTCTTTAGTGCACCTTTAAGTTTCTCGCCGCATAGTTGGCTTTCTTCAGTTCCGCTATGCAATATCTAGTTAGTAAAATTCTAACCTGATTGTTTCTCATGGTCCCGTTTAGTTTTTAAGTGAAAAAAAAGAGAGAGAGCGACAGAGAAAGGGTGAGGGCGCGGGGGGGGGGCTGGGAAGGGGCGGTATTGTGAGAAATAGATGACTCTGGCAGGGAGGTTCAACTATACACGGCATCAACTTTTTCTTACATGTCAATAGAATTCGAAAAAAGGGTTGGCAGTGCAGTTTCCGCAGTTCTCCAGTCCTGCACTTTTGTGAGAAAACCTGACTTCGTCTCGCGTTTTTTTCGCACCCGCCCTCGTGCAAAGAGACGCTAAACGAATCCACCTGCTCACTCACGCAGTTTTGACAACGTTGGAACACTGCGGAACTACGCTAGCCTTAAAGGGGTCATGAAACGATTTTCCTACTTCTTCCTCCTTAGCTTTAATCCTCAACTCAAATGCAAATTGTGAAATCACGTGGTCGTGACATTCCTTTGGCACCGGTGCGATGACTCCTAGCTTCCACCGTGCTATTTATGCACACCATAGAACTTGTCATTCCCCAGTGACGATAAGTTCTGTCAGGGCACTCATTGGCCACGAACGCGAATCCAAATATTCGTCAACGGATTGATTGTTGACGAGCGCATACGTCCGAGTGACGCAGTTCTCGTGTCCAGTGCGTGAGCTGGGCTCTGCTGACGTCAGTTTGGCGCCGGTGACGCGCCTTTGGAACCGCGGATGTATCATAGTGAAAAGGCAGAGAGCTTTCGAAGGCAAGAAGGTACAAAATAGTCCGCTATATTTTCAAATGTTCGTACCGAAAAGCTGGCTTTTGACTTTCTAGCCTCTTTCTTTTGGCCAACTAAACGATATGCGATTAGTAAAGTCCCAATTTAAAATCATTCATCCCAACCCAAAATTCGTTTCATGGGCCCTTTTATTTAGCAACGATTTTATGATTAAAAGAATTTGCATCTCGTCATTTTTACGTTGTTTATCGTGTCCCGGAGGATAGAAAAAACACCTCCTTCATTAAAAATGCCGCGATTCCGCTGCATAATCGCAAAGCAAAAGTCGATGTTTTCCCCCACATGCAGCCCCAAGTGGCAGCCGAAGGAACTACGGCGACAAGATTACGTGACCTCGCTCGGCTCTAAGCTGCAGCATAACGCCCGCTAATGTCCGCGGATAGAGGGGGAGGAAGCGTCCCCCGAGATAGCACACGGGAAGCTACACGGCACTCCGAATGACGTCACTGGAAGTGCTACCAGGTGTGACCCTGAAGACTGGGAGTGAGTTAGGGGTGCCCGGAATGCCAATATTTATCTTTTTTACGCAACAACTCTTACACGCGGGCGAAATCGGTTTTCTGTTCTTTACTTCAGAAGTGTCAGAGGCCAACTTCCACAAATGTTTGACCGAAGTCCGAAAATCATTGCACCCCCCCCCCTTTAATAGGTGACACAAAAAACAAACTGTTTACGCCGATTGTAGTTTCCAATTAAATGTAAGACGGAAGGAAGGCATTTCAGACGGGAGTCGGGCTAAAGTCTCTCCAACGTACTTTGTGCGTGCGTGCGTGCGTGCGTGCGTGCCTGCGTGCGTGACCGAGCTGCCTGTGTGCGTGACCATGAGCCATGCTATTCTTCGTTAAATTCTGCTTAGCGTGATTCTGTGTCCCTTTCTATATATATATATATATATATATATATATAATATTGAGCGACTATGTAAACGTTACATGTATTTCCCCTTTATGAAATGCGCCTGTGGGGCCTTTAGAGATATTTAAATAAATAAATAAAAGATGAATAAGGAGGTGGGGCAAATATAAATGAAAGAAATTTTCTAAGCTAGAAGGATAGCTTCCACTAAGCTTGATCCTAAGGGCGCGTCTTATGGTCGCCATCTTTGGCACGTATTTTGTCATCTCTTTTTAATCGTAATCCCAACTTTCAAATTTCTTCGGAATTCGTTTTAGGCTCGGTCAGTATCTGTAAAAGCTATCAGTC
Source organism: Ixodes ricinus (assembly GCA_037355805.1). Classification (NCBI taxonomy): domain Eukaryota; kingdom Metazoa; phylum Arthropoda; class Arachnida; order Ixodida; family Ixodidae; genus Ixodes; species Ixodes ricinus. Next base: position 154,037 of record JAZHYW010015959.1, on the reverse strand, counting down.
TTCTTATAAAACACTTTCTCTAGACTTGCGGTCTTTCTTTCTCTCTCTCTCTCTCTCTCCCTCTCTCCCCATCTGCGAGTGGAATACGTGAGATTTCCGGAGTAAAAAACATCGCAAACGCCTCACTCGGGTGTAACGCATCGACGCGCCGAGTCCCCACAATGTCGGCGACCTCGTCATGGAGCGTGCTTATCGTGGAGGTCCGCCCGGAGGCCTGTCCCCCACCGCCTCGCTTCCCCGAGGCCATTTTTCTCCCCGAATGGCGTCGGGGAGATCTTAGCGCGACTCCCGTCGGACGAGCCGCAATAGTGCTGTTTCATTATGCAGTCGCGAATGCGTTTCGTGTGAGATATCTGCGGAGCTAAGAGTTTGCCTCGTCGAAAGGCATTAAACATGCAGGCTGGATTAAGCGACCGCGCTACCGTGAGACATTTATTAATGGTGGGGAGACTTAATTGCAGCGTCTGCTTTGCCGTCCTTCGGATTACATTTCCAGAATGGAATACGGGACCGGAGCGTGGCGTGCCCACGCGTCCAAAGAGGGAGGCGGCAACAAGGACTCGTGTGCCGAGTGACGCGAACACCGCTGTTTTGATTACTGTCATTGCTGTCGCAGAGATTTCCGAACGCGTGGCTTTTGCGGGACACCCGAAGTGTTAATCGGCTCGGTCGCGATCACGTTCGCTGGCTCTGAAAGCCGCCACGCAGTCACCTGCAGACTCTGAGCGATTGCCAGTGACTCGGCAGCTGTTTCGTTCCTGAAGCTGTCTGAGTACCGTTTCCCGGGTCGAAACTCGCGTCCAATGGCCCAAACGATCTCTCTTACAACCACTCACCCCCCCTCCCCCGGCCAGGGTGAGATTCTCTCTCGTGATGGGAGGAGGACACGACTCAGTGTCGCTATCATTTCCATCGACCGCGGTTTTGTGGCAGGACATGGCCATGCCCTGGTAGTAAGAGAGATCGTTTGGACCATTGGACGCAAGGTAGGAGGCTAGAGCGCCGCTGCGTGGATCCACTAGTTATGACCTTTGAGGGGGAAATGACCAGGCCCTGTTTCCTAAATGGTCACGGTCACTGTGAGAACGGCAGGGTGTGTCTTTCGAACGACCGGCCTTCGGTACGCGCTTCGTGCCTTCCGCCACGCTTTGGTTCGACGTGCACGAGACGCCCGCGTGATAAGCGCCTGAAAAGCGTACCCGTGAAAGTTGATAACAGGGGCAAAAGAAAGTCGCGAAGTCCCATACTGCAGGCACAAAGCTCGTCGGGGTACTGTTTCATGGTCGTCGTATCATGGACATTCTCACAGCAACAGCCAGTTCTAGCGAAGTTATCTGTCAAGCCGATGATCTGGTTAAAAGAACAATCACCTGTATACGATGTTGGTAGAAACGCTGCGTATAATTTCGCTCGTATGCTTACTGCACAGATTATGTACCAACTCCACTGGCACATCTATCTCGCTCCTTGAACCCGTTAATAGAGATCCCGTAACTTTAACACTAAGAGCTTCGAACGTATTTTGGAGTCAGCATTAGCATTCAATACCCCTTCCTTGCCACGCACTATTAAACTCTGGAACGATCTTCCCGATGCCGTTGTTTCTATTTCAGATTCAGAAAATTTCCGCTCAGAATTAGCAGCCATTTTAATTACAGATTTGACAACCATGTATCTAATAGACGAAATGATTTAGATCGTGGTATAAAATATCTGAGAGTACAATTTCGTTAATGTTTATGTTCTTCTGTTATATTCACTTGCGTTAAAGGCCAGAATTCTATTATTATGTAGGTGTTTTTTTGTTTTGTTTTTTGCGAATACGTTTTGCAGTGTGTGCTCTTAAATTTGTGCTTTATAGGTACTAATTTAATTTACGTTTTTTATTTATTTTATTAAACCGTACAGCCCACCTCATGTAATGCCATAAGGCCTTTGAGGCATTTTGAATAAATTTTAATAAACTAATGTTACAACTGAGTTGCGAGAGATTTTTTTTTTCAAATGACTTCTGCTGAAGGCTTTTAAGCAAGCGGCAAATCAGCTCGGGATCCCGATTCTGCGCGTGCCCGTCCGAGCATATGCTGATGCGCAGACTCTATCAGCCCTTCGGTCTGAAGTCAGTTTGAACAGAGGCGTCATGCCCCTGTTTCACGGCTAATTCAAAACCCTTAAAAATAAACTTTTTTAAGGGGGTTTCATCCGCTTGTCACTCAATGGGCACGCTGAGCTACACAAATCTGAGTTTCAGCACGGTGGAAGAAACATTTAGGTGATGACTCTCTGTCCGACGCGGCGACCACATTATGTTCGGCGCACCGAGCGCTTCACTCGCACGGGGATAGATGACGCCCAAGTATGGAATCCCTCCCAAACCGACCGCTCCGGTTGTTTCTCCCAGCAGTGGTCCCGCATTCCCTCGCTCACTGCTTCTTGTTGTACCTCACCACCGCCACGCCACCACCAAGTTGCTAGAGTCCGTAAATCTGTGTTCTCTTCCTTCTGCTTCTTCTTCGGATTAAGGCTCACCTTCATGCACGATGGTGGCACCTGTGATCGACACAGCACCAAAGCAAAACACGAGGCCAGCCACTGGCCGCGCACCACCACCACACCGCGAAAAAGGCGAACACGCTACGCCGCCTATACCGTAGCCGCCGAGGAGGGACCTCATACCTCAGCGCCCTCCGCGGCGGCGCAGAACTAACTACTCCTGGTTCGAGGCTAGCTCCGAACACGATCATGGTATCTCGCTCCCCACGGGAAGAGCGGGCCAAGTCATCACCTAAATGTGTTTCTTCCACCGTGGGTAAAGCGGAGCAAATATTCAGACCTTAAAGTTTTATAAGCCAAACCAACGAAGGTCATCTGGCACGCCCCAGCAAAAAATCCGCAGGTCCATTTCAAATGGAGGTGATCCAACGTTGGTCAATGTACATATTAATAGAAGACCCTAGTCAAACTCAACTGCATGGTTCAATGTTGGTTGCGATGCGTACCAAGAACACCCCCAACCGTAGTGTGAACTCAAGTGTGTGAACTCTCCATAAAATATTTCACATGGGCGTGCACAAAATAATCGTTGCGAAAATTCGCAAGTATATTTAAATTTCTTTCGATGCAAAACACATTTTTCAAGCTGAATGAAGTTACGCACATCGTCAGAACGCTTGTATACACTTGCACTATAGTAACGGAGTGTAAAAAAACAACATAATTGTATAGGTTATAGAGCTAGCTGAGCGCGCACGAGCTAAGCGAAGACGAGGAAATAAACGTGACGGAAGCTCGGCGGCCCGCACATAAGCGTTCTGAAGCGAAGTGTCCTCTTGATGCGTGCCTACTTGGCACGATACATGGTGTCAGAAGTGCTCCTCTCCAGTGAAAAGAACTGTCGCCATGGTCGAACTACCGCCGCCTGAAGGGTTACGGCTGTCGGAGGACACAGCGGAGAATTGGAAGCGCTTCAAGCAGCGCGTCGAACTCTACTTCCGGGCCACGGAAACGAAGGAGGTGAGGTCGAAGCAGCAGAAGACAGCCATATTTCTTCATGTGGCTGGCCAGGAGGCCATTGACGTCTATAACACGTTCAATCTGAAAGAATCTGAAAAGGATGACTATGAACTGGTCGTGCGAAGATTCGAAGAATATTGCCTTCCAAAGTGCAACGAAACCTTCGAGCGCTACGTCTTTAGAACACGCCAGCAGACGGAAGGTGAGAGTTTTGAACTGTTCTTTCGAGACCTGCAACTAAAGGTCAAGACCTGCAACTTCGGAGTGCTAGCCGAGTCGATGCTTCGAGATCAAATTGTGTACGGAATACAGAGTAAGAAACTCAGAGAGAAGCTGCTGAGGGAAAAAGACCTAACACTTGAGAGAGCCGTTGACTTCTGCAAATCAGCGGAAATTTCTGAGCGTCAAAGCAAGGCCTGGGAAACTCCCGATACGCTTGTAGATCCAGTGGATCGTAACGACAGAAATTCTCCCGGAAGACGCAAGTGTCAGTACTGCAGCTCAAGGCATGAGCCTAGAAAATGTCCAGCATTTGGAAAATCATGCAACAAGTGTGGAAAGAAAAACCACTTTGCGGTAGCCTGCAAAGGCAAGAAGATGAACGTTGACAATGTTCATGAACGAGAGCTTAGACAAGATGACGAAGAAGATACCTTTGAGATTCTATCAGTCGATGGTCGCAAAGTAAAGCACGAGCGTGACTGGACAGTGATAGCGAAGATAGGAGGCCGAGACGTTCACCTGAAGGTTGACACCGGGGCGCAAGCCAATCTTCTACCTCTCAGCATATTTAAGAAACTTGAGGTGTCGACACCGCCAGTACCAAGCGCAGCAACATTACGAAGCTATGGAGGAGAAAAACTGCAGCATGTGGGCAAGGTCTGCCTCTCTGTAGAGATTGGAGCAACGATTAAAAACGTGGACTTCTTCATCGTGAAGAAGGGCAAACAAGCACTGTTGGGGCTTCAAAGCTGCGAGTCTTTTGGCTTGGTTCACCGCATAGACAGTCTCGAGGAAACAAGTCGCCTCCAACAGCAAGTGGTCTCCGAGTTTCCAGATGTTTTTCGGGGCATCGGACGCACTAAGAACGAGTATCACCTGACTCTCAAGGATGACTGCCGTCCTGTGGTTCAGCCAGCACGTCGAGTGCCGCATGCTCTCCGCGAACCTCTGAAAGCCGAACTGGACCGGATGACTACCAGTGGCATTATCGCCAAAGTCCAAGAACCAACAGACTGGGTAAGCCCTCTTGAGATAGTTGCAAAGAAAAATGGAAAAATTCGTGTGTGCATGGATCCAAAGTACGTAAACATGAGCTTGAAACGAGAACATTTTCAACTGCCTCGCAGAGAGGACATTGAAGCTGAGTTGGCAGGTGCAAAGTATTTTACAAGGCTTGATGCTAACAGCGGTTTCCACCAGATTCCGCTTGACGACAGCACGTCGCGAATCTGTACCTTTGCAACGCCATTTGGGCGCTACCGGTACCTGAGATTACCGTTCGGAATTTCATCTGCTCCGGAAATGTTTCAGAGAGAAATGACGCAAATTTTTGAAGGATTAAGGGGAGTACGAGTCTATATAGATGATGTACCCATTTGGGGCAGTACCCGTGAGGAACATGACTTTAGACTGAGGAAGGCCTTGCAAGCGGCTAGAAGAGGTGGCCTCACGCTAAACCTCCAGAAGTGCCAGTTTGCTTTAGAAGAAATTTGCTACTTGGGTGACAACATTAGCGCTAAAGGTATCACGCCAGACCCTGAACTAGTCAAGTGCATCGTAAGCATGCCACTACCAACAAACAGAAAGGAAGTGCAGCGACTTTTGGGAGCGGTCAACTACTTCGGGAAGTTCATTCCTAACTTGTCAGACAAAACCACATTGTTGCGTAGCTTAAACAAACAAGATTCACTTTTTGAATGGAGTAGACAGCATACGGAGGAATGGAAAATGCTGCAAGAAATGTTAACAAAAGCCCCGATATTGGCCCTTTTTGACGGTGGGAAGGAAACAAAAGTATCTACAGATGCGTCCAAAGGAGCCTTAGGCGCAGCCTTATTTCAAAGGCATGGTCAAGACTGGCGCCCTGTAGCCTACGCGTCGAGAGTGTTGACGGAGAGTGAATGCCGCTACTCTCAAATTGAAAAAGAGGCTTTGGGAATCGTATACGGATGTGAAAAGTTTCACGACTTCATCTACGGACGGCATATTACTGCCGAGACAGATCACAGCCCGTTAATTTCCATAGCCAAGAAGTGCATCGGAGATATGCCACCACGGTTGCAACGCCTTTTTTTGAGGTTAATGCGATACGACTTGGAGCTAGAGTTCCTGCCAGGAAAAGCGCTGGTTCTTGCTGATGCATTGTCTCGACTGCAGACACCGACGACAAGAGAAGATTCCAGCGATGATGTGGACCTTCATGCAGCAACCGTCCTGTCCACGCTCGTCAGTGACAAAACTATGGCCCGGCTCCTTACAGCCACAGCAGAAGACAAAGAACTTCATGAAGTTGTCAACAACCTGACCAATAACACTCCACTTCAAGGCGAGTTTAAACCTTTCAAAGACGAGCTGTCTGTTGTAAACGGTGTCTTGATGAAGGGAGCTAAAGTTGTTATCCCCCTGGCCCTCAGACCAGAGATGCTGAGACGCTTGCACAGCGGCCACCTTGGCATCAACAAGTGCAAAGCACAGGCCAGACAACTAATGTTTTGGCCCAGAATGAACACAGACATCACAGAGATGATCGACCGATGTGGAACCTGCAAAAAATATGCCTATCGCCAGCAGGAAGAACCTCTTCAGTTACGAGAGACGCCACTACAACCTTGGGCACGAATTGGTGCAGACCTGTGCATGTATGCTGGGAAATCATACCTGGTTCTCTACGATGCTTACTCAAACTTTCCCGAGGTCGCCGAACTACGAGACACGAGCTCAAAAACTGTAATCGACGTCATGGCAAGCATGTTTTCTCGTCATGGACTTCCTCTCGAGGTTTGTACAGACGGCGGGCCACAGTTCGCAGCTAGAGAGTTTGCCGAGTTCGCAGCAAAATATGACTTCAAACATGTGGTGTCTAGTCCACGCTTTCCAAGGTCGAATGGACTTGCGGAGAAAGGCGTGCAAGTTGTTAAAAGACTGCTCAAAAAGTGTGCACATTCTGGGCAAGACTTCTGGTTAGGGTTACTAACCTACAGGGCTACGCCACTAGAATGCGGATCAGCTCCAGTAGAGCTATTGATGAGAAGGAAAGCGCGTACACTCCTGCCCGATTTTGTGTCTCCACCAGCTAGGCCAGTGTTAAAACACAAACAAGACATGAAACGAGGCCGAGCGCTGTCCCAGTTAGAAGAAGGAGAGACTGTACGAGTTCGAGATGATAAAGATAAAGGATGGTCAACGAAAGCACAGGTTATCTGTGACAAGGGCCCGAGATCGTACAATATACAAACTGAGAAGGGTACACAGATACGGCGGAACCGGCAACACCTACTGAAGTCATCGGAGTCATTTGATTCTTACGATGAGGTAGGGTCCGAGGCATACGACAGTGGAGACGAAGATATACTAAAGCCCCGGAACACAAGCGCCAACGGTCTCTGACACCAGTCAAGGCATATCAAGCCCTGGTACAATCCAGCTGGCTAATGGAAATCAAGCTTGTCAACAAAGAATTCTACCTCTGATCGTACCTCGTCAGTCTACTCGTGCAGTTCGTGTACCGAAGCGGTTAACGTATGATGAGACTTTTAATCAAGTTTGCGAGTGATGTGAAATATGCAAATAACATTACAGTGTATATAGTTGTATATATTTTTTGTACAACTTACAGTGTTTATAGTTGTATATACTCTTATGTAGATATTTATATATTTTGCACATTGTATATATTGTAACTAATTTTCTGTTCTTGAACTTTTAAAGAAGAGAGGTGTATCGGTTATAGAGCTAGCTGAGCGCGCACGAGCTAAGTGAAGACGAGGAAATAAACGTGACGGAAGCTCGGCGGCCCGCACATAAGCGTTCTGAAGCGAAGTGTCCTCTTGATTTGTGCCTACTTGGCACGATACAATAATTTCTTGTATTTATTGTTACACGACCAATAAAAGGCAGATGGCGCAGTCAGCTGCCGCGATCATGAATTGAACCATGATGGGACATGGTGCAACTCAGTTCGTAGACGAAACCATGTACCATTCAGTGATCACGCGCGGTTCATGTTTGAAAGGTAAATCGGCGAGGAGGATGAGAAAAAGACGAGCGACACGGGAGGATTAAAGCCCTTTCATGTTTTAAAAAGTAGAGCAAGGTGCGTCGATGCACGAGGCACGTGCAACGTGCGGCCCTTGGGAAGATCATGGCGGCACAACGCAGCAATGAAACACTGTAGCAATGAGCTAGACTTCAGACCCCATGTCCTTCCCAGAAGTGGCGCGTGGCACGTGTCTCGAGCATTCCGACACCCATGAATGGCGCCACTTTTCCCAGGATAGAGGGGCTTTTGGGAGGATGGCTTGGAAAAGCTACGTGTCTGACGTCATGCCCTTCCCGTGGCGCCAACTAACTAATAGTAATAGGCCATATGCAATATTCTTGCCAGCTATAATCATCATGCCATTCAAAGCCGCCTTTATGGGGTATTTTTCACATCTTCCAGATGTGGACGAGGTGCATCTGCTTTTAACTCGTTTTTCATGACATTAAAACAATGAATTTGTGCACTCAATGAGTTGTTGTTTAGTTTTGGTTCAAAGAAGAAAAGAAAGACGGCCGCGAAATTCTGGAAAAGGAATTGTCAGCAACAATCTCTCGAGACCCGACACTCAAGCAGTGAACTGGGCCATCCAGGTCAGTGAACGGTCTTTATCGAAAACGTTGTGTGAAGGGTTCGACTGGAGTGGCAGCAAGTACGTGATCATATTTTAGATCTACGACAGCCACTTTTCCGGGACCATTGTCTCTCGGGCGAAACTATCGGTAGGGAACACCCCTACCGAACGTTGACGCTGCCCTCGTATCCAATTTTTGTCTGCGCTCGATCTCACTGTGATGACATAAAAATTCTAATGCACACCCAAGCAGCACGGAACTTGGCCAAGCATTGGCCAATGGCTGGCGATGGTCTTTTGGCCAATGGCCAGAGTGACCATTCATCGGTCAATGCTTGGCTGATGGCCAGTGGCCATTGGCTAATGGCCCGAGAAAGGCCAGTCATCAGCCAATGGCTGGCCGCTGTCTGGCCACTGGCCAAAGGACCATTTCCAGCCATTGGTAATGATTGGACAAATCTGTGCTGCTTCTGCAGGCTTTGACTATTTAAGGTGGGGTTATTCATACCAATTCTTTTAGCCGCAAGAAAATCTTGCCGGTATCCAGCAAAAACCGATCTCGACCGCGCTAAATACTACTCAGAATCATTCCCTGACGTTAATAACCGAATAAATTTTACTTAGTTTTTCTTTCTGAGCAAAGGCAGTCGGCAAATAAATTCGAGAAATATGAGCATCGCACATCCCCTCAACTCGGAACCAGAACAAGCGGCCACGTGGCCTGGCGCCTATCCTATGACGCCAACGTTAATCAGCGCTGGAGTCGGCAAAGTAGAAAACGCGTGCTGAGCTCCAGGCATTGTTAGAGTTCGGCTATTCTCATCACCGCAGTGGTTGGACACGAGCCACTACCCGAGAGTCCGCTTTGCAGAGATGGCAAAATTACTTTTAAAAGTAATTAAATAACATTTCTAATTACTTTCTCGAAAACTGCGAAAGTGTAATTAAATTACCTTACAAATTACCGCAGACTAAAAGTAATAACATTACATTGCAATTACTTTCAAAATGAATAAAATTACTTTGATGTTACTTTGCAATACACCGAGGCAGTAATTCGTGCTCATTTTATTTACAGTATATATACCAGAACTCAAATCTTCCTGTTTATGCCGAAACATCCTCATGCCCTCAAAGTGAACCATACAGAACAGTCGTTCTGTTGGCGCACACGAAAGAGGTGTTAAACGTGATGAATAGCTTCTTTAAATGCAACTCTAAGACAGTCGACTCAAAGGTTTTGGTATTAATTTAACGGTGAATGCTCTTAATTAAAGGGTGATATGATTCCGCCTTCCTGATTTTGAAAACGTTATAGTTTGTATCAGCAACTTAAGTCGGGATTTGGGAGCTCGTTCTTACAAGAAGTCGTCATGTGAAACGTTTTCCTTCCGACTTGGACGCAGTCTAATTATTTTCGCTCAAGCACTATTTGACGCATTCCCGGCATTCCTATCGAGGAGTATCGTTCAAAAACACCCGAAGATCCCGAGCTATTGCGCATTGTCACACAAGGGGGCTGGGTGTTCGCTAGGCAGACGCGTTGCCAGTTGAGGAAAGGGATGGCACGAGCATCTTGAAACGTGTACGTACCCAACAAACGGGTGGCGATATCTACTCGTTTACTTGCTCCCGAATAATCTCTCTAAGAAAATGCAGAGATGCACACCGCGAGCAGCACATGCTTTTCTTGCTTCTTGTCTTTTCCGACTAAAAAAAAGCATCTTTACTTACCAAGGCCAAGGCTACGCACGAGACGTTTTGGGTCCTTGACAGGGCATTTGGGATTAACCATTTCTTCCGATCGTTTGTTGTTCACGATTTGACGCTTACGCTGGACGAAAGGGCAAGAAGGCTGGAGATCTGCGTTTCCAGTCCTCTCATGTTTTAAAATGTGCTGACGTCACTGGTGACGTGCCCTTCGCATTGCAGTCTGTAAGCCCTTCACTCCTAGGCTGACAATGCGGTGAAAGCTACCTGCTCTTTGGTCCAGTCACATATCTATCTTTCGCCACGTAACTTTGCTCTCGTTCATACCCACGCGCAAAGAAGGGTTTAGGCATAGCGTCCTCTATACTCACAAAGCCTAGCAGTTCGATGACGGAACCATAGAGAGCCCGGTCGCATATTTGGAGCGCGAGGATCTGGTATACACTGTTTCACCTTATGATGTACCGCAGGAAAGGCTACAAGCTCGAGCTCCTTGCTCTGGGAAGCGACGGAGCGGATCGAGGGGCCGTGCTCTGGGGCACATCTCGGCGGCACAAGCTCTCGTGACTTAAGAGCAGCTGCCAACGCTATGAGCTCGCGCTTCTAGCCTTCGCTGCGGTACAACATAAGGTGAAACGAAGTATAGCACAGAGCATTTCTCGGGGAGTCCGGTATTCAGCGCACAGCTTTTGCAGTGGCGAGGACCCGAAACATGGTTTTTAAACTTTCAAACCCGACGAGAAAAGAAGCGGTAGCCCGAAAAACGCGAGAAGCACGAGCGGACATTCCATCGCTCGAAACAAGTGTGTTTCGGTTTCTTGCTGCAGAGGGGCGCCCGTTACATGACTCTTGCCTGCCGCTCTACCTTTTCACTTTCGGCGGCCGCGTCATGTGACGATCTGCCAGGCTTTCTCAGTATAGAGGAGGCTAAGATAAAACACTAAATGCGGTTTACTATCTTTTTTACGCTTTATTAGCGCTGATGAGCAGATGCTGAAAGGTGCTTATACACTGTTTCTATGTTTTCAAAATCACAGCCTGCAGACTGCCATCTTTAGAGGGCCAGCACACGCTTGTTCGTCGTCTCGAAAAGTTAGCAAACCACCCGCCATCGCACGAAAGATGAGGATCGCACCGGCTAGAAGCTCTTTGTTTACAAAATGCTGGGCTGTGAAGATCGCACTGCTCAGCATGCGATCTTCACAGCTGAGCACGCACCTTTTCGTTGATTCCGAAAGCGAGAGAGAGAATAAAACTTTATTGTCCCAGCACTGTCAGTGGGGTGACGGGTGCAGCCGTCTCATCCACCGCCGTCCTAGAAGACGGCCGAGATCTCCTGGACCTCGGCGGCTTGAGCAAAGCACGCATGCAAGCGCTGAAAATGGCATTAGTGTCAGTAGCTCTTTTTCTATACCTACGACCGTGACTCGTGCATACGCTGACGCTACTTATTACAGGCTCGCATCTAAAGGCTGAGCTCAGTGGAGCAAAGATTAACATCAAAATTTGCGCTGGAAAAGTCTGTTAAAACACGCCGCCACGTATTCATCGGAAACCAACTTCCATGCGACAAACAAGCGATGAACGCCGCCAAACCCAATACATCATGTCAAGGCGTCAGTTGCGTGAGCGGCTTCATCTGCGCACAAATGACGCACTTGCAAACGCTGAAAACCCGTGCACTACCAACGCACAACAGCATCAGCAAATAGGGTGTTCATAAAGTGCGTTCGTGTAAACATTTGAGGACGGCTTGGTCTAAAACAAATTGTCCCACGGAAAAAAAAAGAAAAAGAAGCTTTTCCCGGCGAATAAGGCTAGGTAAGCGATTTTTCTGCACAACGTACGAGATTGCGGATCTATTTTGGTAGCACGCAATCTCAAACCCAGGAGCGCCGAGCATTGCGCGCATGCGCTTTACGGATTGCGGGAAAGGTGGATTGTCCAAAGGTTGCTAAGGAAGCGAGAAGCCTGGTCGGTTGCGTTGTTTCTCTTAATGCCAGAGCACTGTGTCGTATATGGTTTCACGAATTACTCTTCCTGAGAAGGGAACGGCAAGCTTTTAAAGAAAGGAGCCAGACGGCTCACCCTATAACTGCCGAACGAGCAGTGCCAGATCTGCAGCGCGCATTTTGTCACGGGTATACGTCGATTTCGTAAGCTTTTGCCGAATTTTCCATGCACCGGGAAGCCTCGTTTTCCAAACGTTTTCCAGGATCGCAGCCAAAATGCCCAAAGCTTTTGGCGCTGCACAACAGCTGGCACTCACTATATTTCAAACCGCCAATTGGACTTCCTTGGACGTCGCGTCGAGCGCCTCAGAATATGTCTACTCTTCCACAAGCTAAAGCGCATAAGGAATTTTCCGCAGCCGCAAGAAGCTCCGTGAGTTTCTTCAAAAAGGTGAATTATTATCGCCGATTCATTCAGTACTGCGCTGCCACCTCTAAACAAGTTCCTTGCTGTAATGCCCGACTAATTCTCACTGGCCAAAACCTGGAATGATGCTTCCAGGCAACTCTTTCAACGCATCAAGCAAGGCCTTGCGAAGGCCAGCTTACCTTCACACCTATATACCCAAGCGCGCCGATTTCCATCATGGTTGACGCTCACTATAAAAAAAGCCCATACGTCTGCTTTCCCGCACAACACTCGGAGAGCTAATCACCGCAACTTGCGGAGGCAGCTCAGCGAATGACGATGCCGAAAAATATGTTTGACCAAAAAACGCACTCTGAGTTGTGAGCATTAAGCAATGCAAGCGTGACGTTTTGCATTGCTTAATGTCACAACTCAGACTGCGTTTTTGGTCTAAACATATGTTTCGGCATCGCCAGTTTCTGAGCTAAGTCCGTAAGTTGCGGTGATTGGTTCTCCGAGTGTTGCGCGGGAACGTAGACGCGCGGGCTTTTTTAGAGTGAAGTGGAAAAGATGCATCGCCACATACCCGATCCAGAGGAATCACATGGAATCAGTGTTTCAAGAACAGGAAACTACATCTAATGTTAGACGGGCAAGACGATTATTCTCACTGACAGTTTCCTTCGACTCCTTACTCCCATCCCCCTTTCTAACTTTGTGTCAATAAAAGTTTGTAACAGCAGCACTGACAATTTAAGAAACGTAGGGCGTGACCCAAGCATAATATTAACCTCTCCGCTGCCAATTATATTGCGGCATACCAATAAAAGCGTCAAAGTACAAATCCGATGCTGCTGCTGACATCGCCGTATATTTATAGCTGGGTTGGTTGACTCATTCGCAAATGCGTGAATCCCCTCGCTGCAGGTTACGTCCATCTGATCCACAGCAATCGATCAAACTACAAAAAAAAAAATATATATATATATATATATACATTTTTGTTTTTGACATGGAATAATTTTTATGACGTCCGGTGGCGAGAGAGTGGTGTGTCTCTGGTGTCTGATCGGGGGATCCAACAAGAGCTCTAATTTCACAGGGACGTGTTCCGAGGTGGAAACATAGTCGGGCGAGGAGCTAGACCAGGAAATATGACGTCGACAGAGACTCGTGTGGTCGTACAAGGTAGCGCACTGCCGGCTTTGTTTCGTCAAGTGAGGAGAAGGAGGAGAGTGGGGTTGACCTGGCGTCTATCAATGTGGACGTCCTTAGCCCGTAAGCGACCCAGACGCAATTGAAGCACACAATTGAAGGGTATGCGATCCAGCTGCACCCGCTATATTTGCAAACTCAGCCTCTCTTTCAACGACCTCTGTGTCTGAAAAACGCGTCTAGGATGTCAGAGTAGTCGTCAATACTTGCAGTCTAGTGGCCTGGAGGAGTTACGTCGATGTCTTGGCCGAAGTCGGTGCCATGGTCCTTATTAGGAGCCCACGCGGAAGCAGACTTGTGCCCGTCACTTGAAAAATGTAATGGATTACAATTAGAAATTACCGAGCCTCAAATGTAATGGATTACCGTTACAAATTACTTTCGCTGAAAGGTAACGGGTTACTTTACTCGTTACGTTATGAATTACTTTCACGTTACTTTTCCCGTACATTTCTCAAGAAAACAATAGGAACAATCTTGATCTTTTTTTAAAAAAGAAGGTTCTCCAACACTACTTTCTATATCTCATACGCCCGTATTAGGGTAATCCTTGTAAAAATAAAATATTGTACGTAAGAAAAAGAATGGAGGTGCACTCCGTTCACCTGTAAGCTTGCAAGGCCGCGACACTGCAACCACGCCCACCATCCCGCTAGCTTACGGCGATCTAAAATGATCCCTGGAATTCTTCAGGCAAAGCTAGCCGTGCGCATGCTCAGTGGCAGCGTCTACCTCCGCTAGGAGATTCGGAGGTAAGGAACCGATCTACGAATGTTCTCTTTTGAAACGGGCCTTTCAAGCCTGAGCGCAACGTCTCAAAGCTGCGGTCTCATGCCTGTTGCTTTGACGCACTGTCAGTATAGTTGCATGCAATACTGTAGAATGCATGGGCGGAAAAATGCATGGACTGCATGCGTTGTTTTCTTGATTTTTGTTTTTTGCTCATTTGTATACGCCTTGCACGTTTTTCTAGTGACAGTTCGTTTAAAAAATCGTGTTTCCATTTCGGTTATTCTCCTCTTCACGGTGTTTTCTATTTTGTGCAACTTGCTATCTTTATGCTACTGAATTGCCTGCTGATATTGCTTCACTTTCTTTATTGTGTTCATATTTTTAAAACGTAACGAGTAATTAAAGTAATCCGTTACTACTATTAGTAACGAAATTACATTACAAATCACTGCCGCAAAAACGTAACGTGGCATTTGCAAAATTAGCTGAAAAAGTAACAAATTACAGTTAAATTGTTAGTTGTAACGGATTACTTCCCAAGTCTCCGCGGAAGCGACGACGCACCATATGAGTGCGCTCAGAGAGCAGAGAAATTATGTCCTGGCGATAACGGCCCGGCTGGGCCGTTATCGCCGGGACAAGGGATTGTAATGCATAATTGGTGCTAAAATGAGGAACATTACAAAACTCTTTGCGACGGATATTGATGACCGATTCGCGTTTGGTTACATTTGATAGAACGGATAAAAACGCAATGAACTCTATAGATGAGAATAAATACGAAGACAACAAAAGATATTCATAGGCACAAGAGACTTTCATAACATTATGGTTTGAAAACAATGGTTCGGCATGAGTATCATAGGTGAACATTTGCAATAAAACGCAGCATCTTTTTTGAAGAATCATGAGTCTACAGATAATTGTTTTAGTGGTGGTGTCCCATACCAGGTGGCAATGATTAATTTTCGAACTAAACAAAGCATGATAAATTTGAGTTTTAACATTCGTAGGCAATAGAGACCGACAGTGACCGATAATACCAACCACTTTTGATTCTAAATACGTGACGACCTCTTCTAGAACACTTCTTCAACCTTCTTGATTGGGCGCATCGTGGCGCCTTTTTGTTTCTTGTGAAGGGGAGGAGAGTTGTAGAATGGTAGCCGTTTTGTGTCCATATTATATTCAAGGTAAGTACAGCACACTGCTCATCAACCAATAAATAAAAATAGAACCCAGAGTTCTTTAGTTTCATCCCCACCCCTGCCTGTTTCGATCTGGATGAGCATCGTCCCGGCGTGTGGTCGTGTATCGCTACTTCTTGGTGCACGTTAAAGACCCCAGGCTAGCGGCTGTACTGCACTGGCTAAATTTTTCATCTACAAGTTGAGAGACAAGTCGCCCGTTGAAACAGACTAAGTTCAGGCTGTAAAAACATATCACTACCCAATTTAAAAAAACAGTTCCTGCCAACATTTTGTTGCCAATTTACGCAGGTCAGCTGGGACCATAAAGTTATTGGCCTTGAATTAACCTTATATAAATCGTGAAATTATTTTGAGTATAAAAATTCCAATAGCAGGTCGTAAATGACATCGAATTACTTGTAGTTGGTCATATAACCGGAAGTGAGAGAAGTTGACATTGACCGCAATCTTTGTTAAGAACCACGCACAAGCTCGAAAATGGTAAAACTCCCGATGGCTACAGCGCCACCTAAGGAAAACAAGCTAATTGGATTTGATTCGGGGCAAATCTCATTTCCAATGCAAATACGGGCTATGCAGGCTTACTTTTCCTCGTGCATTCGAGGCTCCGAGAAAGGAAAGCGCGGGTGGCGGGGATTGCGGTCTCTCGTTAATTAAAGCACCGGTCTCAGTATTCGGGAGTAAATAATAAATTGACACAACGTATTCGCTAATTAGGAGCGTCATTAACGTAGGGATGATATCGATTCGTGCGACAACAGGTTCCTAAACGCTGCAGCTCACGCGCACCCATCCACGCCGAGAAAGCTTCCGTGACAAGAATTTGGACGCCGTCGATAACTGATTTCTCCAAGGACAGGGCACCGCCCGACGACCGCGATTTCCTGTTTGTACACGCGAGCACAGACGGTCACAGCACGTTGCCTCTTTGCCAAATACGAACAAACAAAGGTGGTCCAGTCAGGAATGAATTCCTGATTTTTTTCCCCGCAGAATGCGCAAGCAAGAAATCTCCTAATTGCAGCTCGCCGAGTATCATCTCGCTCGCTCTTCTCTCTCTCTCTCTCTCTCTCTCTCTTCTTTTTTCTTTTTTGTTTTTCTAGCTTTCTCCAAACAACCAAGCTCGTTTCGTGTTTCTCCCCTTTAGCCCCGAGCGTGCTCCGCTCCTGGAACGCCGGACTCTCTCGCGAATGCATTGAGGACTAGCGACTCAGTGTGCCCTCCTCTCTCCCCTGTTAATTAAAATACGATGCGCCCGATTAAATTGGGGCCTTGGCGATTCGAGAGAGTGCCAGAGCTGAGAGTGGATCAAAGGGCCTTCTACTAGCATTTGCTCTGCTTTTTCTCATTTTTCGTTAATTTTTTTAAGGCTATCATTTTATTCTATATTGTCCCAATGCGGGTTTTTTTTTTTTACGCGAACATTTTGTTTTGTTTTTAAGCCACCGCTGGTGCCGAAATCCGGAGAACACTACGAAAATAAACGATGCTGGGAAAAACAGGCGACACGCTTCGGATGTTAGACTCTTTAAACTTCACGCAGAAAGGGACAATGAAGTGAAAGGACCGTGATTAAAGCTTGTCGCAATTAGAGGAACGCGCTGCTGCTCGCCGCTGTCGCTTTGCGTTCTTCTCGCGTGTGTCTCTTGCTTGATTTTGAATTGTGTTTGTTTTAGGTAGTAAGAGCCAGGGTTGCATTAAGTTTTTGGGGCATCAAAGTGTCGGCATATGTTGCACGTAGAAGTCTCGTTACCTAAGCGTTTGACTTGATAAAATCCCTGAGCCACTTAAATATCAAAACGCAGGGCAGTGATAATTAAATCTACGCATACTTAAGGGTTTTCTTGAATATCCTCGGGTATTCGGGTATATCCTCAAATCATATTGACAGATGCGGGTAAATGTTAATCAAATTTTGGGAATCGTTCTGCAGGGTGACTCGAATTTAAAGATATTTTACAGTGGAAGGAGATGCGACACGATTTTGGTGCACAAAGCTTAGCCACTCCAGCCAAGACTGAGTGATGCACTGATACTTCTCGCGGATGTATCGGGGTGTATACTTTGGTTTGATTTGTTTTTCGGAATACGTTACCAGGTCGCAAATCTAGAAGATTGCGCACCCGGCTGCAGGTGGCTGCATGCTTCATGTATAGCTCGTTTAACGATTATCGTTCTGCCCTCTCTTAGGCGACATTTGTTTCGTAAAGTTTGTCGCGTAGAAGTTGGTTTGGTTCATATTATGCTTCACCTTGACCAAAGTGTCTCCAATGTATACGCATCAATATTTTCGTACATCATTGTTGAATTTAAAAGCACGAGATGTATGGACGTTGAACTGTCTCGTTTGCACGAGCGCAGTAATGCGATCGCTATGCTATTTGCGCCAAACTGCATTTAAAGTGCTTGCCCTGCAAAATCCTTCTACACTTCACCAAAATGTGAGGAATTAGCGCCAACGTCAGTCCACAAAGTAATATTGCTTTCTAAATGCTGAAACTTATAGCTCCATGCAGCCCCGCCGTACCGCCGGATAGCTACGGTGGGCTTATACGGATTTACGAAACTTTCGTTTATTGCTGAGTATAACGCAATACGTATTCTATTTGATTTGCCTATAGGATATTGACAGTGCTCGGGAGCTCCGCCATACTTCTCATTGATCATTGTCTGTTCCGGCAGGGTAGCTTCGCTGAGGGCGCTCCTCACCACGTAGCGGTGCAGTTCGGAGAAGTGACGTCCGTGAAATAGTAAACGTTGCTATTTTGCTTGTGTTGCTTCACCGCAACAAATCCGCGTGCTGAGGGGAAGCAAACTACTCGAGAGAGACGCATGATGCACGCGCACGCATCAAGTGCTAAAATAAGAAAAATAAAAAAACATACATTTGGAGAGTGCGGATGTGCCAACTCGCCATGCATTAAAATGTTTCGAAATAAAACTGCAGCCGTGCACCTATACGGGCGGAAATATACTGACAAGTTTCGTGCACCACTGACCTTGACTTCGTTTTTTTATATATATATTTAAGATTAAAGGAAGATACTCGGGAATAGCCCTATGATATTTAAATACCCTTGAATAGGAGTACCTGTGCAGCGCCATAGTTTTAATTGTTTTGCCAAGTCTCGCGTTAATTTACCACCTTTATATAGGCTTTCAACTGTTTGAAGGTGCAGTCAAATTAAAACTAAATTAGCTTCCTCAGTAGAAGAACGGAAGGTTGCTCGATTTTTTAACAAGATATATTTATCGCCCATTTGATATTTTTGCGCTATCACAAGACTACATGTGAAGTGTCATTAATGTGCATAATTAAAAGATCTTTTTTTTACTATACTAGTATAGCAGTTTTATTCCAAATTTCAGAAATTCATCAAAAGATTCAATTCCCTCGCTCACAATTATCTATTCTAACATTACTTCAGCTCAATATAATTTGGTTTGCCTTTGATTCCATGACTAATCTAACCGCTCACAATTTCTCATGCTATGTCTCTCGGCATTAGCGTTTTTAAAAATCGGCTGCTGCAATGGAACTTGTTAAAGTTCCATTGCTGCAGCAATTCCTTAAACGAAAAGGATGCTTCTTCTTATATAATTCTTTTTTCCATGGTTGATGTTTTAAGCACACTAAACAGCTAGCAGTTAAGTGTTTGAGAAATTCAAATTGTCTGCTGTGCAATGGATTATAAGCAAAGAAGTCATCATCTTTTAGCTGGGCAGTCCGCCACCTATATCTTAACATTGTATTTGCAGTGAAATGAAGGAGAATTAAGTAGTGGCTCGTGCTCGAAAAGTGATTTTTGCTGCTCAAAGCTGAACTTTTGGCTGCTCCAAAGGGAGCTGCAAAATGACTTGGACCAATCTTATCACTGCGAGCGCGCTTGTGACAGAACTCTGTTCAAGCCCAAAATGTAAAAAGAAAGATAGAAAAATAGGGCTTGAATTTTGGCCGAAACGTTGCTTAGTCTTAGAAGAGTGGAATGGATGCCACTAATGAAATTAACTGCAGCACATAGCCTTAGAAATCACTCAAACAGAATGCTGACAGAGACCTTCCACTACGTGCAGATTACACTTTCAAACGTTTTGTCATCTACGAATTATAACTAAAGACGCCATCAACAACAGCATAAACCGTTCATCCCGTAAATAGTTCCTGCAGAAAAGGTACAAGACAATTATTACTTCTCGGCCGCCTCTGCGGCTCCAAGGCATAGCACCAGCCTTCGAACTGGCAGTTGGCCATGGGCGGGCATATTGCGGGCGCTTCGCCTGCAATTTGACGGAGCCTTATTTCAAAAAAAGGTGTCATGTAACTTATATTTTCTGTTACACGTAAAATGATCCCCAGGTGGTCTAAATTAATCCCCTAGCTCTCATTCTCTCGGGCGTGCCCGATGCACTTTGTTGGTTTATTTCCTTCTAATTATTGTTTTACTTTTTTTTCGCTCCCTCAGTTGACTTAACATTATTTTTTTCCCTCCGACTGAGCGCAATGATGGCGCCTCATTGGTGCGTTTAATTTGCCCGCCTACCTGACTAATGACAAATGCTTCCCGCCACCCCTCTTTAGGAACCCTTCCGCAACCAATCCTTCTAAAGTAGACACATGATGGGAACTGGCTTCGAAGGCAGCTCTTTGTTCGAGATGATGGGCATCAAAAATCGCTCATCCGCCGCTTCGTTTCGTTTCATTGCCCGGCTGATTACTGACGATCTCGGATGAAATTAGGTGCATTCCGCAGAAGCGATGGAATCAGCGATGACCGACCCTTGTAAAAATAGAGCCGAGAACAAAGGACCGCCCTTGTGATTCCGTCCGTTTTAATTGAGGCACGGTCCCTATGGAGCACGGTCCTGGAAGCTCGCCGGTGCACAGGCTTCGGTAGTGAGCTGCCAGAATGTCTTCCCGGTCCCGCTTCTATTTCGGCACCTCCCGCGACATGTCCTGCGTGCTTATCATTTGCGTCGTGTACCTGTCTGAGCCTCTTTCGTTACGTTGCCAGTAACTCTGCGCAAGGAGAATGTCTCTGGTGAAATGGCCGGTGTGAAATGGCCGATTGTAAACAGTGAAGGGGGTCGCGCCTTTCTAGTGGTATGTTAATGTCGGCACGACACAAGTACGAAGCTTCACGGTATCCTACTTATGCTACTATACTCTCATGTTTCGACACAGAGTAAGACTGGCATCGTCAAAGTTTTTCCTGATGGGAGGAATCACAACAAACGGAATTTCGGCTGACCGTTTCTGGGACAACTGATACAACTACAAGTATACGACGACAGGCGTACGTTATGCTTCAAGTAGTGTTTCTGAACCGTACTCTTAAATACTTCGTTACTGGATCGTGTCCGCCCCGACGGTTCAAAATACTTTTCGCAATGGTGGTGATTTCTACTGTTATCCTGTTATTTTTGTACATACAAAGAACTTACAGCTTGTAATCTTCTCGGCGTTAAAAAAAGGAAAAGAACTCAACACGGTTTGTTCATTGCATTGAATGCAGAAACTGCACATCGCATTAAGCTGTAACTCCGCTTTTAGGCAAGACATCAGCGGTTGTGATAAGGTGCGATAAATCATATCCCCGCTATAGATTCTATGAGTAACGCTCGCATGGTCTTTGTGGGAGAGCATGCTAATTTTACTGAATCAAACAAAAGATTTACAAAAAAAGAGTATGGTGTTTTGTGGGGTACTTCTTAGTATATAGTACGCAATACAATCTTCGCTGTGGCTCATACATAACACCCAGGTCAAGGACAAATTATGATACACCTGATTTCCTAAACAAATATCCAGCCGTTTTAGAACTTTTGCAGGACTGTGGCTCAACCAGACTGGTGCCTGTATCAAACACTCTACTCAAGATACTGTATTTCAATTACTTTTGGTAGTAATTTGGTGTTAGAAAACACATTTGATTGAGAGTATTTGGGACTTTATCTTAATTACATTTCTGAGTATCATGTACTCATTCAATACATTTTTTTCATCTTTGAAAAAAATAAGTTGTCGCAGGAATATTTTACAAGAATAGGAATCGGCATGCCCCAGCTCAAAGTATAACCGATTGCAAACTTGAAGCGGAGATGACCGAACACAAAACAGAAAATAGGCCAGAACCAAATATGCATACTCAAAATTCCAACAGAGGAACAAACAAAAGGAAATGCGGAGTGGACGCAAAAAGAAAACACAAAATAGTTTCTGGGTGTTATTGTTTTTCTTTCTTTTTATGCTTGATCCTGCAAAGGAAAGGATTACACTTTTTTTTTTTTTGCCAGGCTGGCACTCTCGGGAACACTGTCTGTGTTCCGACCCTGAGTCATGAGGACAAAGATTGCAACAACAAGGAAGGAAACGAGCTGCGAGCAGGATGGGCTCTCCAAATGCAAACAAAGCATCTTCCCAAAGTCATGCGTCTTCTGAACGCGCTTTTAAGTATCGAGAAAAAAATTAAAAAAAGGACAATCGCGAGAAAGACCACAGTGCTTCCCAAAATACTGTGCTTGTGCCTTTATTTTTTTTTTAAAGATTAGTTATCTTTTATGCGGCGTTTGGGTAACCTACCCGAGGAAGGCCGTGTTATTCACTTATTATTTTGTGTATTCAAAATATGTTTAATGTGAACTCCGGATATAGTATAGACTGTGGCACTAAATAACACGATGCGTTCAAGGTGCGCATTATAAAATAAGCACAGAATGTGATTTTAGGCGTCTTAAAAATATCATCTTGTACGGTGCACCACATATATATACTCGTTCTACTTGGACTGCATAGAATAAAACTGCTCTTTTGTTTGCTTGTGTTGATTAGAAATAAATCATTCTGGTGCCACTAAGTCGATACAAATTTCGCAATGCGGAAGTGCCTTCGAAAGTAATTTAACTATAATTCTAAGTATGTGTGCTCTACTCAAGATAGTCTGCAGTGAAAGTAACTTGAATAGTACTCCAAATAATTTATGAAGAAGGTATGTAGTACCTTATCTTAAATACCTTTGTCGAGTATCTTGCCCAACACTGGGCTCAAAGCCAGTGTTTAAAGCTACTTAAAACTTTAAAGACAGCTTTAAGAAAGTACCTTATTTCTATCATTCCCCATGGAATAAATTTTTTAGCGTGTCTTTACTTGGTCTTCTTGATTGAAGGTACCCCAGGCTTTATTTTTGTTTTATAATCCCGCACAATTCCTTTAAGTAACCATTGTACATAATAGTTGTGTTTTTGTTACGGACAGTAGCTTTAATGTTTTTTATTACATTTCCTGTTGCTGTTTTTTTCCTCTGATGTTGTTTTGTTGTCGTTGTCCGCTGAGAAGTGTGAACGGGTAGCAGGGCCTCGTAAGGCAGGGCAAATTTGTATCTTGCTGCCTTAGACCTTGTGTCTGAATGAGAAGAACAAACAGACATGAGGACCATCGTGTTCGCGAATCCCACAAGTAAGATGGTATGAGTTTACTGCCAATGAGAAATGCCGTCCGCTCATTCGAAATGTAAGAAAGACTCATTTTTTAGCGTTTGACTCGCACGGTTGGTAGAGAGACATTTGCTTCCGACTATCGTCGCTAGCATTACTTTCAGGTAAGCTTCCAACGACAGAATAAAAAAAGCTGTGTGGAAATCACCTCCGTCCAACACCACCCAGACATCAAAACCTGTGCACTGGATTTTTTTTTTTACGTTGTTTATCTTGAGCGAGTGTGATGTACAGACTGGACAAGAGAGCTGCGTCAGCGTGCAGCTGGGACTCCTATTCAATCAATGAAGCACTGATTGAACACGAATCCCCGCCGAATGCTGATGGAGCACTTATCTCCAATCTGTGGAGTACCACGCCCGATCGATGTAAATGACGCACAAAAATATCCGGTGCACGGGCCTTGGTTGCTTCGAGCCTCCTCTCTCAATGGGTGATTTTCAACTAAGCTTGGACAGAGGGTGGCTGGTCGACGTGTTTAATTCGGTTTATATTTTATATGCCATTCTAATCTATGATATCAACAAATCCTTCTATAGTTTTGCCAGAAAAAAAAAGGAATCTCGGGACTGTGCTTTAAAAGCACGAATTTCAAAACAACATCAAAGGGTATACCTTCTATGATGACCCGTGGAGTAAATGTTTTAACGCGTCATTTATATTGCCTTCTTGCTTTCAAGTACACACACACGATGCTTTATTTATTGTATTATTCTGTACATTTTTCAACAACAATTGTACAAAATATATCGTTACGTTTTTGCTATAAATTATTGCTGTATCGTATATTTCTTCTTTTTTTTCTTTCATTTCTCGTTTTCTTTGATGTCGTTTCCTTGTCGTTGCCCGCTGAGCAATGGAAACGGGGAAACAAGGCCTCGTCAAGCAGAACAAATCGTTTTTTTCTGCCACGTTACTTTAGATCTTGCGTCTGAATAAAAACAAACAGACAAACAAACAAGTAATAATAACCATCAAGCATCTAGCAAAACACACTAGGTCACTCCACCGTCTAGAAGCCAGGAAATTACGATTAGTTTATTGCAGCCGGAAAACGTTCTGCATGGCACGACCAAAACAGTGTCATTTTTTAACGTTAAATGTTCATTACGTTAGCTATGTTTTCACGGCGCCACAAAGCATGACTTATTATGCTTGCTCACGCTTTTTGTTTTGTGATCCGTTCTTCGGTGTTGACTTACTCACTTACTGACTGATGCCAAAATCGTATTTGCGATAATATAATGCTTGGGATTTGCCACGCCTTGGGTATCTTCACCAGAGAGTAACTATATGCACGTATAAGATACCAAACAATGGTAGCCAGAAAAAATTGTGAGCACGCAGTTTCGCTTTCGTATGAGTGGTTAGATGATATGATAGTCATGGGCGTGGACTCACTCATCAAGTAAAGTCGTGTCATGGGTTCAAACGATTCACATCCTTGAATTCGTAAGGAACTGCTGCGAGAATAAAACGCGGACGGGGAAATAAGAAATATCATTCTTACATAGTTTCCGCCTTTCAGAAGCTACCTTGCGTTTGGGAGAATGGAAAACCGTGTTGTTGTTCATTGTGTTTTTTGTTTTTAGCTTTTGCTATGTGTAGTTTATTTTTGGGATGAGAAGGACACTGTTATTTTTTTTTCCTGAACACACTGTATTTTGTACGAAAAACCTTTTTCTTTTTTTTTACCATGAATTACAGCAAAGGCTACAAGCGCGAGTAGATGGCATTGGCCGCTCCCGCTGTACGTGCGTTCGTGTAGACGAGGTGCTTCCCAGAGCAAGGTGCACGTGCCTAGTTCCGTTCTCTATGAAGTGCACGAGGAGCGCAGAAAAAAATTCGATCCTTTCTTTCTTTACCTTCGAGTCAAGCACACCGATCCGAAGCTCATGATCGACAGCCTGCTATAACGCCAATAATCCAGAACTAATGACTTGAAAAAAAAAGTGCAACCGAAGCTTCTCGTTACTACGGCACACACACCAGGGAGTTTTCGTTGATAGTTTTCGCCGTCCCGCAACGCTCTCTGCAACCTGCTACGATACACGGAACTCTACAGTCAAGGCCATCGGCGCGCAGGCGCAGTAACGGCTTCTTCGTTGCGGAGGGCTTAGCTGGGAAGGGGGGGGGACGCGGTCTACGAAAACTCCCTACTAGCAGAGTATTACCGGTCGCTAATGACTGAACGTTGCCAAGAGGCTTTTGCTGCGGAGGGCCGCAGCAAATCCCTTCGGAGATGCTGCCCGACCGCGCAAATTGCGACCCTCGCCTAGTGGGGGAAAGGTTCTCGATGGTTTGCTACTGAATTACACGTATTCCCAATTTTCCTTAGTCTGCCTCTTTCACGTCAGAAAAATATCGCCTCTAGTTTGGATAGCGCCAATAGTACCGTCAACATATCCATAACTTGGCGTTAATTACGAATAGGATTGACGTTATCATGGAGGTACAACCTCAGTTTTCTCGTTCACCTCTTCGTGAATTTTATTTTCATTTGTTAAAAACCGCCGATTATATATTCGACTCATCGAAGCGCATCAAACGAAGTAGCAGTACCCAAACTAGTAGAATTCCCTTTCATGCGAAGGGATATTTTGTTTCTTGCATGTGCTCGGTTTTTTTTTTGTTTTTTTTAGGAATAAACCATAAACAGAAAAGGTCTAGCGACTTACGCTTTTGGCGCTGCTTGATTCGTACCGTTACCTCGTGGCGTCAACCACAATGACGCTCAAACAAAAAATTAAAAAAAAACTACCGAACCAGCACGTCCTCCTTATACACGGGTCTGGGTCAAAGACGTGCGAAATAAAAGAAGTTAGAATTTGAGGCCATGGCACGCAAGCACTCAGACTCTCATCTGAATAACGCAGCCGCGGAAAGCAGAGAACAGAGAGGGGGAAAAAAAGAAAAAAGAAGAAACCTTTTAAGCGCCCGTTTTGTTCTCTGGTTTCATCGCAGTTCCGGAAAAGTTGTCTCTCGCGTGAACATGAGTTATGGGGGCGTTTCGGGAGACAGCGTTCAGCGTGGCGCTCCGGCGCAAGGTTCGCCGCCACTTCCGTGCCTGCCGGCGCGTGGCTATCAGCGGCCACTAACAATCTCCACCGATGCAGCCCCCGTTTTTACGAGTGCCACACATATGCTCCCGCAGAAACGAGCGCTGCTCTTCAGTACGCTTTTTTTTTCTTTTTATTCCTTGCTTTGGGCTGTGTTTCTCCCTCGTTTATTTACTACAAGCTCTTTTTTTTCTCTTCCTTTTTACTTCCACTTTTTAACTATACACGACTCAGCCAGGTTAGCTGGGCTAGCTTTCGCGCGATACGTACTCCGGTGGCCCGCGTCGCGGCTCGCGCGACCAAACCTCTGTTGTAGCAGACCGCTGCACTCTTCCACCAAATAACGCCGCAAAGCGGTCACTTCCTCTCCCGCAATCTCCTGCCCTCCATCGTTGTTATCCAACATTATCTCCCTCTCTCTCTCTCTCTCTCTCTCTCTTTCTCGGCAGTTTCGGTGAGGCTCCTTTATTAGCTACAAGGCATTAGCTAAGCGCGGTAGGAACGCGTAGATGGCTCATCGTACCGGAATTCGTTTTCTTTTCGTTTTCTGTTCTCGTCGCTGCAAAAGCGTTATATGCGCAATTAACTCCCGCCTGCATGCGATCTTCCCAAAAAAGCGGCAACATGTGTATGCGAAAGAAAGAAAAAAAAAAAAGAAACACGCAAAACAAGAACGAGAAAACAAAACCAAAAAACATTCGAGTTGCGATGAAAGTGTAAGATACGTGAATGGGAAAAACAAACACGGAGGAGAAAGAGTGCACTCGGAAGTTGCTGCTGTGGTCCGCGCCGTGACTCGTCAAACGTGAAGCTAGCGCAATTAGTGCGCGTACTTCCGGCCTTTGATCCTAATTACGTTAAACCAACTAAGCTGCCGCAGGTTCTGATTTTAGCCTCCTCCCATCTATGAATAATGTGATGGCTTTAATACCCACTTTCGCCGTACACGATGCAATGCCTTGTGTTATTTCGAGGCTCGTGTATACACTGGTCGTTCTGTATCCAAATGCGCGCGTCAAACGGGTCGTCATTTATTTCGCTCTGCTATGATTTTGAGAGAAAAATGGGGTGAATTCGCATCACTGCGTAACGAGTTTGTTGTTTTCTTTACACTACCTGACGTTGTTACATTTTTGCTTTTTGTTTTTGTAAAACACAACACGCTTTTTCTGTTAACGCATTCCCTCGGAAGCAATCTTCTGACATTCCTTGTGAGCGACACTTCGCAGGTGTACAGACAAATTATTCCAGATTCGGCCAGCGTCCATCGATGGGGATCATTTCTGCAAACTACACGCTTAACGAATCGAAAACTATAAAACTTAGCTAACATAGAAGCGAATAATAACTAAGCTAACAACGAATCATCTTTCCAAAACGGAGAGCAATCTATGGATGCGCTTGCGGGTTGCATTCAATCGACTATAGAGGCCTTGTTGCCCACTTGATTAAGTTGCGTCATATTTATACGTTACCGAGAATTTGACGCTAAAAACTATTGAGGAAACCGCAACATTACGGCTTTCGTCGTCTTTCTGTGCGTGCTATCGCCGACAAAAAAATATCAAGTTCATATATGAGCTTGATTTGTTTTCGCACCGTATGCTATAGTATAGGGCGCGACTTTACGTCTTTAGCCTGCCTGTATCTTTAGCGTGTCTTCTAGGCTCGTAGTAAAACGAAGTATATGCAAGTTGTGCGCAGATTGACGGCACCAAAATGTCGCAACGTCGATGGCACTTGGTATTTCGTACGATAGGAATAAAGTCGGCTGAACCGGTATCGTTTCAGCCTACTTTAAAACCAAAGACAATCTACGCGATCTACTTCAGATTCCCGCTCCGCCTCCGATCCCTTCCGTAATCCTCCGCGAGCGAACCGGCATCGATAATTTGCAACAGGAAGCGAGCGCCTGACGGCATCTAATCTGGGCGTCGCAGGTTCGCCACCCCACGCCAGATGGGTTCTCCCGTGAAGAGGGCGAGAACCGAGCCCCTGAGCTTCCGGCCGGCCACCGTGGTGGGAAACAAGGCTGTCGCCAAGAAAAAGCTGCAGACCTACGCGGAGCCCGACATCCTCATCTGCGGCAATTGCCGTGAAGTGTTCCCTGGACTCCAGAAGCTGCTCGAGCACAAGCGGCACCGCTGCAGGCTCCGCTTCACCTGCCGTTGCCAGGTCGTCGGTCTGCTGCCCATTGAATCGTCTCCTGGCAAGCGCCTTTCCCACTTCCTTCCCCTGCTGTGCTAGTCAGCGCCCTTGGGACCCGTTTATTTTAAGACTCGGATCCATGGATACGGCGAACGTGCAGATGGGGACCAGTGAAAACGCTCAGAGTCCCGCTTACAAATTGACAGAGAATCTCAAGACGTGATCGACCCTGACTGTGTTGGTAAGACCCCGGAGCCGATGAAAATGAATCTTGAAGCGGGAACGCAGTGGAGCTAATTCAAAAATTAACTAAAGAGCTGGCTGTATACTATATAATGGATCCTAATCTCTCAAATACCATAATGCAAATTATGTAAAATTTTATGTGAAATATAAAATTGTTAATCACGTCAGTTACCTACTGCACTACGGGGCATCTGAGAGGGTATTTATGCGTGCCTACATTCTTACAGAAGCACGACGACCTGTCATAACGCAACCATCATAAACGAATATTTACATCTCCGAGATGTAGTTTTTCAGCGCGAAAACCGACGGTCAACAACCGGTTGCTCGGAGCCTCCTCCTTACTTTTCCTCAGTCGTGCGCGATGATGACATGTAACTCGGGATAGTTTAGAATAATTAGGCCGCCTGAAGAACATTTTCAATAATGAGGATGAATGAATAACTAAACCTGAATATTTATGACCACCGACACACAGAAACTACGCTGATTTAAAGAACACTCGATCACGTAGTTGCGGGGACCGCGCGTTCCGAAGTTCTTTAAATCACGAGCTCGACGTCTCAACGTACATCACATTCGAAGTCTACAAACGTACCTGTGCCCCGTCATCCGCTGGCCACGACTACACAAGTGACTTGAGTAGTCTTTGTGACTGCTCAAGTGACTTGTAGCATCTCTGACGTGACGTTCCTCTTAAATATCATGAATTTAAAATTTTGGATTTCAATCTGTGCCCATAACGTGGCCTGAACTACATCGTTAGCCTTTCATGTGAAACCCTGTTTTCTTGTTGTTGTTGTTGTTGTTTTTTATTGTGCGGCTTTTATCTTTTCGAGCAATAAGCTGCCGGGTGTTTTATTAGAAAGAAAACTCGTCTCAAGGTGTTCAAATTGAAATGAACCATATCTTCGATATATACATGTATTGCAGTGAAAGACTTATTATCATTATTCACTCACCAAATTGCTGTGCGTCCTTTTTAACGGCAAAGTAAACAAATTCAAGTCTGCGCTGTGGCATTACGCAGTGCAAGCATGACGCTTTACATCGCGTAGTGCCACAGCGCAGACTGCATTTTTAGGTCTAAACGGATGTTCCGCCTCGTCATTCGCTCAGCTGATTTCGTAGATCGCAGAGATTGGCTTTTCGAGTGTTTTGCGGGTAAACACACGCGCAGGCATTTCTTCAAAAAAAAAATTGCTCTCGTCTAAAAAAAACATCTTACTTTTTTTATGAGAAAAATTTTGCGGATTATTATCAAGCTGGCGGTATGGTTTATACGTTCACGTGCAAGTTGCAAGTTCCTTCCCATTGGGCAGCTTGTATCAACATTCTCCCCCTACTTTTCTCGCAGGGATTCCATCGCCTGTATGCGCACAATGTCTTGCACGATGCACCACCTGGTGGGAGCTTGCCTGTCACCTAGAGGCAGCGCACGGAATGTCCGTGTACCATCACACCTTAGATACAGCTGCCAACTTGGTAAGTATAGATTGCGCTCGAAACACGCTCCATTTTCTTTTTTTTTTCTGTGTGTCTTGACGGTTCCTGTCACATTGGTCGAACAAACCCTATCTGCAGACATGTTCCAAGCATGAAGCAAGCAGGCTTCGAAAATGCTCGAAATGTAGTATCCGCGGGTACTTCTGTCATCATGCCACCAGACTGTCTTTTGTATATGATCTCTGAGCATTGTGACTGTGGCTTAACGCCCTTCAATAACTTCAACACCCTCCGGTCGTTAAAGGCATTGAAATACATGAATAGAATATACTCACCCAGAGCGTAATCTGCCTTAGATCTCCCCTAAGGAAAACAAGCTCTCTCTATATATATTTTGTGTGTGTGTGTGTTCGTTGCCTTGTAGGAGGACCAGGACCCCAAAAGCGCACAGACCGACCACCAGATGGAGTCGCCCAGCAACGACGTGACGTGCGAGGAAGGCGCCAGCGTGGCCTCTGATTCCCGGAGCGAGGACTGGGCCAGCCTCGTCACCGAATGCACCAACCACAACTCCAACGGAACGCACTCGGTCACGGACTTTCTGGACGAGGTATTTCCCTCCTTTTAAGCTCCGAAAGGTTGGAGTTTCACCAGCATCACCCGTATATACTATATAGGCAACATGCACTGCTGTTTGGTTTGGCGCTCTCTATAGCGACTGAAGCAAGAAACATTGGGTATGCCTGGGAGTGGCGGCTGCATTGTTCAAACCTGAGCTATTACTCTGGTGGCGCCGCTTAGCCTATACCTTCTGAAGCAAGAAATACTGGGTAGGCCAGGAAGCCGTGATCGCATAACATGCCAGTACGGCGGAAGGTACGGCCCTGGCGGGCGAATCGGAACGTGACTACGTATCGCCGGAGTGCGCCTTTACTGCGAAGAAGTATTAGGCTTTTCGCTGCGTCATGCTTCAATGTGTATGCGTTGCGCTCGTATGCGTAGCGCACATCGAAGCCGTCGGCACGCGATGTGGGGCTTATCGTTCACCCTTTGCCAAGTTACAACGAGACAGGGTATAACCGTGGGCTCTCACTCTGCCTGCGCCACCTGGCTGTCACCGGCTGGCTATAGCCGGTCGGCAACGGCCGGGCGCGCCGGCAGGGTCAGAGCCCAGGGTTATACCCTGTATCGTTGTAGCTTGGCAAAGGGTGAACGCTATCTCCCTACGTTGCGTTCCGACGGCTTCCATGTGCGCTACGTATACGAGTGCAACACGCAAACGCACACATATTGGAGCATGACGCACCGA
The DNA here is from genome assembly GCA_037355805.1 of Ixodes ricinus. NCBI lineage: Eukaryota > Metazoa > Arthropoda > Arachnida > Ixodida > Ixodidae > Ixodes > Ixodes ricinus. The sequence goes on along the minus strand of JAZHYW010015959.1, from coordinate 122,761 downwards.
AAAGCCTGACACTTCTTTGCAGTAAAAGCGCCCTCCGGCGATACGTAGCCTCACGCCGTTGTTCCAATTGGCCCGCAGGGGCCGTATACTTTCCGCTGTACTGGCATGTTATACGCCTGCGGCTTCCTGGCCTTCCCGGCATTTCTTGCTTCAGACACTATACAGGCTAAGCGAAGCCACCAAAGTATAATAGCTCACGTTTGAACAATGCAGCCGCCACATCCAGGCATACCCAATGTTCCTTGCTTCAGTCGCTAGATAGCGACAAACCAGACAGCATTGCAGGTTGCCTATAAGCCGATGCCTGTTCATCCCCATGAGACCTTGTCCCATAAGGACCGAGCCCGGCCAAGACCACCTAGAGTAATCCTGAAACAGCGTCATGCGTAATGCCAGCCAGCACACTCAGATGGCGCCAACTCGGCAATCGGGCCCGAACTCGACGTCGAGCCACCTTCGACGCGTTGATTGGACACGAGGCCCAGCCGAACGATGACGCCCGCTCCTGTCAAATCTGCGTCTGCGCCCGATCTGAATGGGATGACGTCGAAAGGCTATAGTGCACGGGCTTTGATTCGTTCTATACTCCCGGTTCGGTGAGTTGGCGTCCAATGGATGCGCCCGTAAACGACCTTAAAGGTCGACCACCAGACTCTAGATTCTGCAAGGCAGAAGATCCTCCTCACCCTGGAAGAGGAGGAAACAGGCAACGGTCGGCAGGGTAGAAGGGGGGAAAGGAGGAAGAGGGGGAAAAGTGGAAAGCGCGAACTGGTCGTCGGTCTTTTAACTTCGGGGATGTGCGAAAAGAGCACAGCCCTCGCGCTCTCAGAAATACCCTCACGGTATCTTCCGCGCCTATTGCACTGAGATTTAATCGACGACATAGCTATGGAAATGAGGCCTGTAAATGACGAGGCCAGGAAAAATGTATATACCGAAAATGGGATTCGCGTTGTAACGCCGAGGCCGTAAAAATGTTACGATAAATGTTCCAGCGCAAATCGAAGTAAGGCGCTGTTCGTTTCCGAAGAATCTTGTCAGAGTCCCTTTTCCGCAGAAGAGGTGCAAGATCGCGGTGCATTCGCTGTGCGTGATCGGTTTAACCGGTGATCGGAAACCAATAAAGTCAACTAGCGATGTCCTTTTGGCACTGGTTGATTGGCCTCGTCGGATCGTGGTGTAGGCTGCAGTCGGACTTGACGTGCAACAGACTATAGGTACACCTTCCGCCGATCGCATCTTCTAGCAAAACGAAGGAGACGAGCGAAATCTGTTTGTAATAAGGCATTGCATGTAAAAACATCTGCACGCACGATTTTTCAAATCGTCACTAAGTATCCCTTATATTTGTTTATACTTGTATTCCTCAAATTAGTAGCACATACTTGTATTCTCTATATTCCTTCTAAGGAATTATAGTATCTGTAAATTAATGAATAAAAGTGAAAGCCGTTTACAACTCCCTGAAACGCCGAATTAAAGCGCAGCTCTTGAGGAGGAGGAGGGAAGGGTACGGGGGGGGCAAGTGACCTCGGGGGAGGGGGTCACATGACGTCACTGATGACGTCATCAATGATGATAACGATGCGGATGCCGATGACGTCATCACTGACGTCACTGATGACGTCATTGGTGATGATGACGATGGGGATGCGGATGCCGATGACGTCATCAGTGACGTCACTGATGACGTCATCGGCATCCGTATCGTCATCGTCATCACGTGACCTCGAGGGGTCACGTGACCAGGAAGTCACGTGACCTGGGGCCAGCAGCCTGGGGACCACGGGACCTGGAGGTCACGTGACCTTGGAGGAGGTCACGTGACCTCGAAGGGTCACGTGACCTCGGGCGGTTACGCCGACGGCGACGGCGACGCCGCTCAAGCCGGAAACGGGCGCCTAAGAGCTGCGCTCTAAAAATAAAATAAATAGACGATGTAATAATGCAGTTCACGGGCGCTAGGGTCGAGTAAACACTAAACACCGATTGGTGCACCAAACAAGCTGGACAAAGCGCCCCCTATAGCTAGATGTGAGTGCAAGCTTGTAACTTTCTGTAGCTCAAAGAAAACTTTTATTTGCTCATCCGCCAAACTGAACTTCTGAAACTATTTTATTTCTCATAAGTGTATGTAAATACTTTATTCGAAGCTAATTTAATTTTACTGGACTAGAAGGTTATTACATCTCATTTCTGCGCAGAATTTAGTCACGCAATTAGGGGCAAATATCAATAATCCTTGGAGTGAAGAGCGTGCTGGTAGGGGCAAAATATAAATAAGGGAAGGACATAAAAGACGAGGACGGGCACGACGTTTCCCGGAAAACGTCGTGTCCGTCCTCGTCTTTTATGTCCTTCCCTTATTTATATTTATCAATAATCACTACACTATACAGCATTAGAATTCCAGGCTGCTTAATTTGACAGATTTACGTAGAAACATATCGAAGACGTACAAGCTATACATCATCGATAACACCTCACTTCACATTTAAAAAAAAAAAAGAGAGAGAGAGAGAGAGAGGTAACTCTTATTATTCTTTAGATCTTTTGAAAATTACATGAAATATCAGGCGCCGAGCAATCCCTCATTTCATTAGAGCAGTGGTTTTCAAATGCGGGTCCGCGAAGCCCTACCTCAGTCAAGCGCGGCGATAAAAGTTGTCTTATATCAGATTGAGAAGACACGTTTCGATTTTCGGGTAAGTTTTCTCGTGTGTATGTCAACGAGAGATGTCTAGTTCATACTATTCCTTAGCTATATCCATTTCATAAATCATTATCATAATTAGCCTATACCTTTCCCTCCCCTTCACCACAAGCGGGGCCGTCATCTCCGCCGCTCCACAAGGGGTCCGCGAAGCATCACTGGCTGAGAACCACTGCATTAGAGGATCATCTGGTGAAGGCATATTGCTAGCTTATTGGGTATAGCGTGTGCTTGTTTGATGGCCATGTTGTTGATCGATATATGTAATTCTATTTCACAGTACAGATCGACCCCTTATTTTCTTAATTTCGACGGTACTTTTGTATTATTGAATACGAGTGCTTTCTTGTGGCCATTTAAAAAGTGTAAATTGTTTTGTGTATGTTTACACAGCCCGAACTTAGTCTGCCTCAACGGGCGACTCGTCTCAGCCGGTAGACGAGAAATTTAGCCAGTGCAGTACAACAGCTAGCCTGGGGTCTTTAACGTGCACCACGCAGTAGTGATACATGACCGCACGCTGGTATAGATGCTCATTCAGATCGAAACGAGCAGCGGTGGGGATTGAACCCAGCACGAGCTTTCGCTCCACGTGCTGCGAGCTGATGTGCGCTAGTCCACTCGGCCACCGATCCCACATTTAAAAAGAGTCGAGTGGGTTTATGCGCACTCCTTGTGTAAACGTTTTATAAATACAATGGATCGATGCAAGAAACAGAGCTGCAATGTCATTCTTAGACTGAGACACGTTTTAATCATGTTGCGCTTACTTTCACGTAAAGCAGAAAACGTATGTTGGGTTCCTCGGCTTCCTGTTTTTGATGCTGTATGTAACTTCACTATAAACCTCGAAAGAAATTAAGTATAGCCTTTTTTTTTCTACACAGGCTGAACTTCAGAATGCAAAACAAGAATCTGTAGAGCTGTAGAGATAACACATATAGGGGAAATATCACGTTCAACATAGTTGTCGACGTTTAGTTGACAACGCATAGATTTGTGGCTATTATTTGAACGCCATTCCAGGCAATCAATAAGATGATTGGTAATAAAGATCATGGACGTGCAAAAGACGCCAGTTTTGCGTTTTTAAGTCCTCGACAAAAGGATTTCTGGTGGGCTTGAAAATGCTAGTACAACATAAAGTAACTTAAGGCTCTTATTTCTTTGTGGCACTTCAGCATGTGTCGAGCGAGATCCCCGTCGCTGCATTTCAGGGCCTCGACAGGAATCGGCTCGAGTCGCCACCGGTTTCCAGTCTGGACACCGTGGAGAAGGGCGTGGACACCACCGACCTCCAGCCCGGCATCACCGTGGAGCAACCCTAAAGAGAAACACCCAGAACTTTTCCAACATTACACGTATACAACCACCCGTAGGCATGAGTGGAGCCAGGGTGGTTTGCAGCGCCGAAATTCTTTGTTTCCTCCATGTAGTGTGATTACTGTTGGTCTCCCACTTGCGTATGCATAAGCACGGGGCATCCGTGCGCCGGATGAGCACTGTCAAAGCACTGTAGCGTGCCCGGACATGCCGAGAGTGCCTTTGTACCGGCTAGTCAAGGCTTTGACTTCACGTTACACGGAGCCGTGCGTTCCAGCTCAACGTTTGCCAGCACTTGCACTGGGTGAACCGCGCTCCTGTAACCGGCGTATGTGAAACGTTTTTTCTCTCCGACTTGTTTGCACAGAGCATACCGGAGGCACTTCCTGAGACATCCTCGGTCGCCGCCTTCATCTTCCCTGTTCATTTTTGGTCGATGATCGCAGAGAAGCGTCGAGAGCTCCGCATAAGCTTCAATAAACCTTTCCTGACATACTCAGTTTATCAGGCACCACTAGTCAAATGTACAGCAAAGTTTTGGGACGCCACTAAACCTCACGTTCACTTTTTTTTCCGTGTGCCAGAAGCGTTTTGGTTATATAAAGAGTTAACTTCATTACCTCATCTTTAAAATATTGTCTTTATATTACGTAAGTGACGGTAACAGTTAATCTTGGAAATGGGAGATGTCTAGCCTCCGTTTCTTCACGGCGGCCATATTCAGGAAATTATGTCGACATCGGTTGGATTCACTTCTTTGACCTTTAGGGTTTTCTTTCCTGCTTCCAGTTTTGGGATCTATATTTAAATTAGGATGGCGTAGCGTTAAGACATGTTACACACGCGCGCCCGAGATACTTATATGACGTCAAGCAACGAAGTTTCATGTGCTTCATCTTATCAAACTGTATAAGTGCAACCAAAATATTGAGTGAAATAGACGACGTCGAACCTTTTTTGTTAGCAGTCACTCATAGGGAAGGCGGGTACATTCACTGGTATTCGTGGTATGCGTACGGTCAGCAGCGGATTAAAAAGTATTTATTTGATCCTGGGCAAGCGGATGCGATGGAAGCCCAATATTACATCGCATGTCTCAATTCCCCAAAGCTAAATACGGCGCCGCCCGTTCTCGTGATCCTTTCAGAACAGCCGCGAGGTCAGCTCTTGTCCGCTTGTTTAGACACTAACAGTTATGCTGTTCTCTTTCCGCCTTCCGTTCTCTCACTGCGTCTTCTTCCGTTTGGGGCTATCTTCGTTTCGTCATATATCCGAGCGCAGTCGATGGCACGTACACGTACAGCCATCAAGACATACTAAATACGCAATTCCCTGGGCCTTTCCTGTACATGATTGGTTTAGTTACGAGAGAACACGCACCAAAACATCATGACGTTGCAATTTTTGACGTTACTTGATTGGTTCCATCGGCTCGTATCGTCGGCTACGTCGGGTCTTAAGATGAATCGAGGTATAGTTAAACGCGATCATATTGTGCACGCTGAATTGAGTCGCGTGGTGAACCGTTATCACCGTAGAGTCTTGTCGTCATGCGAATACCACCAGTGGCGCACAGTTAGTTCCACAGTCTAATCACCGTTTTCTTTATTTTGCCATAAATTTAGTTATTTTTATGCGGTATATAGCGGCCTGTAAATTAAGGCATCATCCGTGCCGCAAATTCAGGCCTGCTTTGTGGAATTATTTGCTTTGGGCCGGACACCGAACGTTCAAAGCCATCAGCCGAAATCAAGTAAACTTTCTGCGAGCACATATCAACACGCTACACGTGTTTATTTGCACGATCAAAGCAATGAAAAAGGCTTTGTGGGTCCTCCACTTGCTCTGTGCAAACGGTCGCTGTTGCTTACATCAGTCTTCCGAGGTTTTCTATGACACGAATTTCCGGACTTGTTGATTGTTGTTCCTCGTTTTGTATGAATTGTTCAGGGTTCTGCATTCAGAGCGGAATGCGTCGTTTTGACACCATTTGTTTTGTTATTCCCATTCTTTGAGAATTTTCAAAGAAACATACTTCGAGACTTTGTATGTGTGTAGAGATACCGTTCGCGCTCTCACGAACGAAAGCGCAAACTTTGTGATTGCGCTTGAGCATAATAGTCACTGTTTTATCTTTGAGATTATTGTTTTGACATATATTTTTTTCGATGAAGATGATGAATTTATAAGGATACAAAGGAAGAAAAAAAAACTGACTGTGGGGTGATATTTTTGGATCGATGGCATTGGATTTATTTAAAAATGTCACGAGCTGTTGGGCTCACTTCAGTACGTTCACTTTATTATTTATGCCAGCTGAAATAAAATTATTCTTTTTTCACGATACACTACGTGATCAAATATTTGCGTGTCCCAAAAAGGAATACTTGAAGCTGAGTTTCTGTCAAGAAGAGGTAACTTTATTCCGTACAAAAATTGTGCGAATATAAATCAGTAATAAGCTCATCCCTCGCAGTCTTGCTCGTAACTATTTTTTTTCATTTTGGCGCTGCGAGATGCGTTCAGTCTCATTTGTACGGAACTTTTCTACTGCGCATATGTTATTCAATTTATTACGCATTTGGGCCAAAATATGCTTACGCTATTAATCAGTCGCTTTGTTTAATGAACTTGTTTGAGATGGGCAACGTTCGTTACTAAAGGGACCCATTTGAGATAGCAGTTACAAATGCATATCCGTTGACTCAAAAAAGTCAAAAATAAGATGAAACAGATGTGTCAATAAAACTTCGAGGGTAGGGGATTACGTTTTGTATCTTTGGAGGCCCTCTCTCTCATGTCAGACAGGGTATTTATTTTCCTACAATTCACAGGCGTCTCAAAATACACAAGGCTGGTTGTGATTAACACCAGTCGAAAACGAGCACTCAAATTTTACCCCAAGTGTTCAAAGCACATCAAAAGGATGTAATTTACTTTGGAGGACCTCCCAAAACTAACTGTGAGTGTGCTACGTAATCTGGTAGTAATTTAGATAATTTGAAGTGCATCGGACGTGTTTCTGCAAACATTGTGAATGAGTTTTGCAATGACAGTAAGTTCGAGAATTTGTGATAGAAGTCCGCAATTCATGGTGAGAGAGGGAATGAAATGAAGCAAATGTATATACCGTGTAAATTATTTGGTGAATCTGTTGTTACATAGGTATCGAGAGAATTTGGGAAAACGGATGCACATATCACTCTAAAAAAAAAAACCCGTGCGTCTATTTACTGCACAACACTCGGAGAGCCAATCAGCGCAACTTAAAGAGACAGCTCAGCGAATGCCGATGCCAAAACATATGTTTAGACTAAAAAACGCAGTCTGAGTTGTGACATTAAGCAATGCAAAACGTCACACTTGCATTGCTTAATGTCACAACTCTGTCTGCGTTTTTTGGTCTAAACATATGCTTCGGCATCGTCATTCGCTGAGCTGTCTCTGTAAGTTGCGGTGATTGGCTCTCCGAGTGTTGTGCGGGAAAGTAGACTCACGGGCTTTTTTTTTTTCTTTTTTAGAATGTAGAATCATGCTAAAACAATATAGCAATTTAAACAAAATAATCTTACGGTGAAAATCGAGCTCAAATACTCAGTCGAATAAACACGCATTCCTCACGTAGACTTCTGGCCAGACGAGCTGCGGCATTAATACCCCTTTAAATTTCAAATGTTCGGGTTGGTCCACCGGATGCCGATGTCACTCGCATGCAACCAATCATCAGCCTTGATTTTCGAAATCTGGCAACATTACGAGGACCGCTACTTTACTAATTCGAAAGTTCAAAACAAGTCGCGCGTGAAAATAACGGCAAGAATAAATATTTAATGGTACGTCATAGTGACGCTGCGACCCAATACCGTGTCAAATAGTGTTCTTCCCACTTTCGTCGTCTTCCCTGTGGCTGCAAATATTTTGTCTTCGGACTTATGCACCGAGTTGCCGGCTCTCTACAGCGTCGAGATTAACGATGGGACATCCTTTTTTTGCGGTGTGCGCGTAATGCGCTGACGCTACTCTGTCTCAGATTTTAGTCCAGGGTAGTCGGAGGCATTATAATTGATTGGTAGGTTTACAAAGGAAAGACAGAGGAGGAAATAATATGACATTTTAACATTAGCGGTACCGCCTATACAGAGGGACAACTTTCTCTGGCATTTCCGAAGAAGTGAAGACCGCACGAGAACAGCTGTGATCGGCGCTCCATGTGCGCGAGCGCACGGCTACCCAAAGCTTTGACTTCATTGCCGAGAAACGTTGTCTCCGAGTATAGAGCGGTATTCCTACCGGGAGCTCGCGTTGTAACTTTGAAGCATGCGCACAAGTGCGGGCCCGGAGCGCTACCGCGCCCGGTCAAAAGAGTGTGGGATGGAAGTCGAAGTCACAAGCACGAGCCCGTTGTCCTGAACGGAACTTGCACAGCACAAGCAGTGGGGTCGGCGGGGACTCTGTAAACCCAGGAGCTCGCTGTTGTGACTTCCGCTACGCACGCACCTGAAATGAACCGGAGTTTTAAAATTTTTAATGTAATTTTTTTCCGCCTTGTTTTATCGCCAAGCACCGGGGTCCAATCTATTTATCCACCCCGCACTGGTGGTTTTTTTTTATGGGGCGTTAGGAAATTAGTATAATTATTGTAATATTACGATTGAAATATTCCAACAAATATTACAAGCCATCGAAAGTGCGGCTCCTATAAAACAATATTTTTTTTATCAAAACGTTTAAAATGTAACATCGTCAATTTTAGGTTTATATTTCTAGTCAACTTTTCTCATTATACTTGTAAAAGACTGCTACAGCAAGACTGGTGGAAAAACTATCCTTCTTTTAAAAGACTATCCGCACAAAGAAATGCACGCGCTATTTTAACAACGATCTACTTTCGCATCTGCTCGTATTTCATGCTGTCGTCTGAGTCGCCCTGTGGCTATAGTCTCGCTTGTATTCACGTCGCTTTTGCCATGAACGTCTCGGTGAAACGTTTTGCGCCGATGCCCCTTGCATGCTGACACGGTGCTACGAGGTCTAGATACTGTGTTCGTCAGCCGTAGCGAAACAGCGCATCCCTAGAAACTCTCTGAACACTGCACGTGCTTCGAGGTACTCTTAGTTCGTGTAACTTTGCCTTTCACTTGCAACATCGTAGCGTGAACATAGCTCCAATTTTAGGGTCACTTTGTTTTATTCAATGCAAGCGGAATGTACATATTTTTGTCAACCGAAGGCACACGCAGACATATGTGCGCACGTTTGTTTGCCGTGTAATTGTATGTGTGTGTGCCTGCGTATACGTGCGTGTGTGTATGTGTATTTATGCGTGAGTGTTCGTAAATAGCTAATATTGAGTTCCCATTCACCTTAGCTGCCAAGATCCGCAAATATGACACGCAAACTTAATTTACGACGTTGTCTTGTGTACTGCACTAACTGTACGGGGCTCAATATTGGCCGTGAGTAGGCGTCCTTTATACGTACTAGTTCGCGATATATAAAAACCATAATAACGCCAAGGCAGAAACGGCAGCTTTCAGAAAAACAAACCATGCACACGCCGAGATCTCCAAAGCGTATTTGTGAAATTTTTACATTTTTCTCGAAGACCCATGAACTTTTTTTCTGTCAAAGCTAACTGTTATGTTACAACGTTTTCAAATGGTCTGTTACATTATCATTTCCGTACAATCCAGGTAATACGCTCTCTAAGATATTAAAACAGAAAAACTTTAACTTGTTGACGCATATATAGTCCAGCCATCACCGTTTCAAACAAAAGCTAAGATCTATCATCAAATGAAAACCTAGTTAACCTCCGAAAGATCTGAAAGAGTTATGTAAAATGTAAGCTCGTGTCAATTACGTTTATGTTTATAACAACCGTGTTACGATTCAAAAGGTAAATCTTATGCTGACCTTCAACCTATATAGTAAAAGCACAATACGACAATTTTGTGATTTATTTCCACTTCAGGCTCTTTTGTAGCACGTTTCTAAAAGAAAATAATGTTGAGAAAGAGTTGTTGCACAACCTCCCGTTATGGATACCGTCGCTTGAAAGTGCCCTCATAATCCGTGTAATTTTTGTTAGCTGTTATAAACTTCGGTTAGGTTTTATCAGCTTCACCGGCAAGACTTTTATTCAAGGATAATACTATAAGACTTCACTTTAGTTGTGCAACTTTTTACCCGGGTCTAAACTCTTCTACCAGAAACTGCAACCTAGTGATAGCCTTAATAAAGAGCGTGTTTCCCAGAAGTCTAGCCTGTTTCGTTTTATCTTCGTAGAATAATTTCCGACAAATGACAAATATGTGAACAAAGCTTAGCTTAATTTTATTTTGCGTTACTCATAATGGCGTGAATTTGAAAACAGCAAAAAGACGTCGCACAGTGTGCCGTTAACACGCATAATAATAATAGTAATAATAATAATGATTAATTGTGTTCTGAAAGTGTATATAAATAATTATTTTAATAATTGACTTGATATCCTTATAATTTTTTATGCACGAAATCACCGGATTAAACAAAAATAAGATTAAATAAGGTAACGAAATATGTCAGTCATGTTGGAGATGACGCCTCGGAGGCTTTTTGTAATTTGAGAAGTTATTTGCCTCCTAAAAATAATATGCATTTACCAATAAATTCACGTACTCACAGTATGAATGTCCACTTTCTACTCGCGTCTAATTATCGCCGATAGTTTTTTTTTAATTATTACTATTAAATATATTATAGTATGGAATGACATAATTCTAACAAACTCTGGGCAGAAATCAAAGCACTACCAAAAAGATAGATAGAAAACAGTCCAGCTGATGACTGAAACAATGAACAATAGTAAAATATTTTACTCTGCAACGTTTGTTCACTCGGAAAGCTTTATTTTTTTCCTTTTTTTTCTCTTGCATTTGTCAATAGCAAAAGCCCCCAAGATTTATCTGAAATTGTCCTCAAAACTAACTTAAACAGCTTTTGTGCTTGCATTTTTACGATTACTAACATGGCCAATGTAGTACGTTTGATGCAGATCTTCCTAACTTCGTGTGTTTAGTTCAATTTCTGCCGAAATGTGGTATTCTACGCAAGGCACCTTGTCCAAATAAGACACAAGATTAGCGTATTCTAATTAGATATTTGGGGCCTTGAGATTATGGGACGGGCCATGATCCTCAAATGTTTTCGTTACTTTTCCTAATACCCCAGCGCACGTGAATAGATGCATAGAAAAGGGGAGAAAAAAAACGATCAGAGTTGCTGTGGAATAATGATACGAATAACACCGTGCTTAATGCAGGGTTACATTACTTTTTGTTTTGTTTTTTCGGAACACAGGCAGCAACCGTTTCTTTGTTATGAAGCGTGCAACCACGGCTTCGCTTGTGACTCAGGGCCAGAACATAGTCTTCCTGACTGTCTGCGAACCATTTACTGACCAAAATGAATGTATGTGCCTCATTGGATGGTCATTGTTTTTATGTATGTGATATTTATTCGAGAGAGTCATTTGTATAGGCCAACCGATGTATCTAGTGTATCCATTAGCGTTGTCACGAACGGAATTATTTGTTTACTAATGAGCATAGTAGCGTAGAAACGTTTCCGCTAGGCGGTAGACTGTCAGAAGAATTTTAGGAAAATGACTAGTTCTCCCTAAATCAAAACCCCACGTTAATTAACCAATCCCTGTAATCCTAGTATGGTGCCCAGCAGGTGGAATACTAAATTGAGAACTATTGACACCTGAAGTGCCGACTGCATTAACGTACCCCGTTGCTTGGGTACTGATTTGAGAGCACTTTTCGACGGTTTCTTAAAAAAGGGCATCTCAACACCTAGCAACTAACTTATCACGTTCAACTACCAGCCTGTACCGTCAATGCTGCAGCAGTTGAATTCGTCTTGAAATGTCATGACTTGTGTTCTGTTGAAGTGGGGCAGCGAGGAAAAGGGGGAGGGTCGTTCGCAAGCTTGTTGGACGCATTATTTCATCTAAGCCTTTTCCTAATACTATACGGCGTGCAAGTTAGCCAGCTCCTTGCGCACCTCGTGCTTTTGTTTACTTCCCAAATGCGCCCTCGTGCCTTTGTTTCCCCCGACCTCAACCCATGGTGACGCGAGCTTGGCTGCCTCGTCATCGCGTGTTATTTGCGCGTTCTCTATGCTGCCTTTTCATTGGCTTGCCCCTCTTTGCGTTCCGACGCGGAAAAGACGCATTTTAGAACACTTGCTCGCCGTACACTCTAAATAAAAAGCCCGTGCTTGTACTTTCCACACCACACTCGGAGAGCCAATCACCGCAAGTTACGGAGGCAGCTCAGCGAATGACGATGCTGAAGCATATGTTTTGACCAAAAAGCGCAGTCTGAGTTGTGAGATTAAGCAATACAAAACATCACGCTTGCATTGCTTAATGTCACAACTCAGACTGCGTTTTTTTGGTCTAAACATATGTTTCTGCATCGTCATTCGCTGAGCTGCCTCCATAAGTTGCGGCGATTGGCTCTCCGAGTGGGGTGCGGGAAAGTAGACGCACGGGCTTTCTTAGAGTATATATAACCCTTGTTTTAGCACGCGAAGCACGAAAATTAAATCGATTGGAATAATATGCTGAGAAAACATACGCAGTATAAACGCCTCTCTACTTGCCTCAGTATAAATCAATATTAAAGCAACGAAGCTATTTTACGACGTTAATCAGAACAAAATAATTTTTCAGAAAGAACTCTGCGCACATTTGAAATGCCATATATCAAGTACTTCTATGTGTTTAATGCGTACTGCATATATTTTCATCTAAACGCAACCGACACTTCCGTATTATAATATTGCAATAAAAATGAATAGTTAGTTATAAAACACGCTACCGGTATCATATTCGTGTACTACAAAAACGAATCAAACTTGAATGTTTAAGTTCAGTTTATTTTCGGGTGCGTATTACTTAGAGTAATAGGTACGCATATTATCTTGCAGTCCGATAGCCATATTGTATTATTTTCCTGTCTATCGAGAACCTACTAAAATTAGTTTCAGTTGGGTATAGCTCGTCTGCAGCGGGACTTCAGAAGACCAAATCTTCTCTATTGTAAGTTCGAGTGATATACGCTGAGATACGCTCGCATCGACATTGTTCAATACGCAATATTAACGACTATGCAGCATGACGAAGTGATGCGGTTATACTTACTTCGTATGATTTGACTAACTGTTATATTCTACATTGAATAAGTAGGTAGAAAACAGATTAAGAGGAGGCCGTCTTCCCCCATAGTACAAGTTGGTTAGTAAATGACGCTAGTAACACCACTACATTTCGATTTTGATTTTGTAGGCAAGCATTACGTCGTTCATCGAGTATTGTTAATTGACGGATACAAGTCATATAATATCGCAACCGAAGCGAATATCCGCTACGCTTTTAGTGAAATCCGACTATCTTGCTTTTTAAGTTTTCAAAGTCTTCAAAATAGGTTCTCACTAATAATACGTGAAAGTTTTTTTTGGTGCAATATTACGTATCGATACAGCAAATGCTAATATTATACATCTCTGTGTTAAATTTACATGGATTCGGGCTTGCGAAAGTATTGACCTGACATAGTCGAGTTCGGAGCCAAAGGGGGAAATCTCCGCGTCGTCAGACTTCAGAAGCAGGGGGTAGCGAGTCGGTTCATATGTTCAGTCGGTTCACTTCGCCTGAGGGAAATAGGCCAAAAAGTGGGAGGTGCATAAAAACAAAATAATAAGACGACGTAGACAAAAAAAAGTATGTTGATGCAATAGCTAGTCATTCATTTTCTGAAACCTTCTTAAAAATGTTCGATAAACTGGCGCTTTTTTTGCAATTTGCATAAATAGTCGGTGGAAAACTGATGAAAATAATTCAACGAAACATGCTTTATCGTTTTTTGTAACATTATTTGTCGCAAAAATTTTTTTATCTCCTTAGCTTGGTTATCTGCACTATTGCTCACCATATATTTCTGGCAAATGACTGAATCGATTTTGTCAAGTAAATTTCGTTGCGGGTGTACACTTCTCATAAAATATTCGTAGGCTTTGGTTCCGTACAGCACTTGGGGGAATGTGTGTTTACCGAATATATGAATGAAAATTCGAAGATATGTTGACTGTTTAATAAAGTGGGACATAAAAGCCAGTTTTGTCAACACCAAAATGCACGATAAATTGTCATTGATGCCATGTGTCTCAAGATTCTTTGTCATAGTTAAGCATAAAAGGAAGTGGTTATAAATGTTCCAGTCAACCATGTTCTGATAAGCTTTATCTTAGAATATAGGTGGCATGCATTGCTGTTTGACTGTATACATGTACAAAAATGCACTGGGCATTTTATTTACTATTTTTAACTCTTGAGCCTATGTGTGCACCTTTGTATACGCTTTTGTTATGTTAGGCATATGCATGATTGCGTGTTCTTAGAGAATTCTGACGTTTTGTGGAGTTCTTTCGCTGAAAAAACGGCCGATATGATACATTATTTTGAAGAGGCCGATATTTAAAAATAAACATCTCACTGTGACTCTTGCTTGTTAAGGTATGTTGACGATGTATACATTATTAGCTTCTATGTTGCCCCGGTTGATGCCTTACGTTGACCAAGGTGCAAGTTCATTGTTCAAGGAACATGTCTGTGGCGAGTTATTCCAGTTGGGAAGAAAACAGGCAGCACGTTTCTCTAGAAAACTTGCTGCCCCTTTGTCGCAGTCTGTACACGCTGTATTGTGCCCACATATGTACCGTAGTTGTACCTCAGCACACCCCACTCATGCTGTGTGCCCTCGAAACGACATATCTATGTGCGCTCCAGATGTGTCTACATTGTTTCTGCCAATAAATGGCTATTAAGCCGTAGTACCACATTTACTGTCTTGGCACCATATTTTTGTTCTGGTCCTTGTTACATTTGCCACGTGACGGTTAGAGAATATGACAGCTTACAATTTTAACGGAACGTTCGCTTCATATCGTATGTTGTTTTGTTCTCTCTTTACCATTGTTGTTTTATCCTACCCTTTTTTGGCCACGCATCTGGGCTTAACCATCATAGTAAAGACATTATTGGAGAGATCTCCAAAAGCTGTCAACATATGACCGTGTCATTTATGATCACAATAAAAGCAAGTGAAGCACGACTTATCGTGAGTTCGCGCTGCCACGGGAAAAAAATAGAGAATCGAAACTCTAGGGCCATGAGAGCATGCTCTATGAGTGTTTAAGTGTAATATATATGGATCTGTACGTGTGTGTGTGTGTGTGTGTGTGTGTGTGTGTGTGTGTGTGTGTGTGTGTGTGTGTGTGTGTGTGTGTGTGTGTGTGTGTGTGTGTGTGTGTGTGTGTGTGTGTGTGTGTGTGTGTGTGTGTGTGTGTGTGTGTGTGTGTGTGTGTGTGTGTGTGTGTGTGTGTGTGTGTGTGTGTGTGTGTGTGTGTGTGTGTGTGTGTGTGTGTGTGTGTGTGTGTGTGTGTGTGTGTGTGTATGTATGTGTGTGTGTGTGTGTGTGTGTGTGTGTGTGTGTGTGTGTGTGTGTGTGTGTGTGTGTGTGTGTGTGTGTGTGTGTGTGTGTGTGTGTGTGTGTGTGTGTGTGTGTGTGTGTGTGTGTGTGTGTGTGTGTGTGTGTGTTAAATCGACTGTGAGACCCCAACAGTTAGAGCTCAATGCGATCATCTGGAATTCGTGGCTGCCAGCAAGGTATACACGCTTATATTAAAGTGTGAAGAAAAGCGCTTTGTTCTAATTTCACGTCCACAGTTACCGAAGTCACGTTCTTTTTAGGGCAGATGTAAATATTACTAATCATAATTACACCCTTTTTCATTAATCAATACTCCCCTTCATCGGCGGCCTTTATTCTCACTCTTTTACTACGATCCTTGCCGCCGCACTAGAGCATGCAGGCTGTTCGTGCCTCGCGTATAGCTATTATGTCTGCTCTCCCCACACCGGATAAATCAGTTATTGTTTCCATATATAACATTATTATTGTGATTATTATGCAGGCACATGTCATCTCTGCGCTTGCGGCTTTCAATTACGGTAAATTTAGGGACGGCTTCAGAGCAGCTGAAATAAGAGAAATAAGTGAGGTACTGAGGTGCTAATATATAAAGGAAAGTACGCGACTCAATCCGACTCACAAACAACGCAAGTGTGTGTGGCAACACGTCCGAAATTTATGGTCATCACTTATCTCAAAATTTAATGAGACGTGTTCATATCGCGCATAAGACTTCACTGTGGATGTTCATGCTGCGCTCACACAACGCAGTTGTCACAGCTCTCATCCAAACACCAGAAACTGATGATTCAGCATTCCGAACGAATCGCACACCGAAAGAGCACAAGCGAGCGGGAAGGTCTCTTGACGTAAAAAAATTACCTCGTTTTCTCTGGTGTTTTTTGTTCTGTGGCTCGAAATGTAATTGATCGCGGTGCACCAAAGCCACCATGACCCCATCATTAGGTCGTTCGTAAAACTGAAACATAAAAATATGAAATAAAAATTAAAAAAAAACGTACATCCGATAAAAAAATTTAAAAAAAAGTTTGGAACTTGGGCTTGTTTCGACGAATTGGAGCGTGCTGGTAAGTTACAGGGATAAAATGAAATTGACAAAAAGGATGAAGACAGGACAGCTAGACTCTTGCACGCTCCCAGACTGCCGTCTCCACACAAGCAGAAAAAAGGCGAAGAGGCGTCACGGGAGACCGACTGGCTCCGGCGGCACGCCACGGTTATCTTGCCGGGGGCAGGCGGGAAACAGTGCTCGGAGGGCGCAGCATCTCGCGTCGCGTCGAACTACCCGTGGCCCTCCGCAGCAGTCATTAACACTGCCCGGAGGGGAACCCGGCAGCCCGACCAGAGGCGCCCAAAGCAGCATCGCGAGGGGAATACCCGTGCTCAAGTTCTGATTAAGGATCGGCTCTGTGTAACCGCCAAAAGCACCGCCAGAACGCCGCGCTCCGATGCGCTCTCCCGGATGACCATCATCTGGGGGACGGCGGCGACGCCCCGGCGCCCTGCCCCGCACTCTCTTCCGGGGACATCCGGGCCCGAGGGAAGACCTCTTAGCTCGCATTTGTCCCCGCTGTGTGCGCCGCTGTCCTTCGCTGGGGCCGACTGTGCCACGCGTATACGTTCGCACATCAACTTCTCCATCCTCCCTCCTCCTGCCTCCCCCCGCCTCCCCCCCCCCACCCCCTTTTTCCCGCGACCAACGAGCGGCGATGAGACACTGGGGATGCGCATGTTGAAAGTACTATTTGTCATTTCCTACGCTTGCCTTCGGTGAAGTGTTCCCGATGCCATAGAAGTATGATCTGCGGTATGGGAAGGACTCGATCAACCATTGCGCTGGGATAGTATTCGCAGCTTTCAACGATAATGGTGCCATGAGAGGCGTGCTCCCTAGTTCGCGAATGGTAGACTTCACAATAAATACGCTCTCTTACATCTTACTGGCATACATATATAAGATGATGCTCTAATATCAATTGTATTTAACGAAATTAGAATTACTTACGAGTCGCAGGCTGTACTGTTCTTCTACAGGGAGAGGCCATAAGGACCAGCTCCCGCCTTCCAAAATTCGAATTCTAAACGTGCATACCTGAAATTGGGCAAGCAAATGCCGTTTCGTTGAAAGTTTTATGGTCGATTTTTTAGAGCTCAACTCGAGGCTGTAAAATATTAGAAATAGAGCGAAAACAGCTGCTGTTAATTTTTTACGTTCTATACCGGATGTTCGTCGTCTGCGCACTGGTTTGCGAGCTTGCCCCCAGGTAGTCGTCGTTCATATTATTACGTATTGCGATTATCCTGCTCGTCGCGAGCCTCTAGCTACTAAGACATTCTCATCGGTTTTGAGTTGAGCAAGCCACCAGGGGAATGAGCTCGCAAACCAGTGCGCAGACCACGAACATCCGGTATAGGGCATAAAAAATGCACTGCCGCTGTTTTTGCTTTATTTTTAATGTTTGCAACTTCTAAGTTGCGCTCTTTAAAAAATTGACATAAAACTTCCTGCGAAACGACGTTTGCGTGACCAGTATCAGGTATACATGTACGTTTGGAAATCGAATTTCGAAAGGCGTGCCAAATGTGCTGGGGCTTTCGGTCGCTCCCTGTTACGTCTGTTA
Source organism: Ixodes ricinus (assembly GCA_037355805.1). Taxonomy (NCBI): domain Eukaryota; kingdom Metazoa; phylum Arthropoda; class Arachnida; order Ixodida; family Ixodidae; genus Ixodes; species Ixodes ricinus. The sequence goes on along the minus strand of JAZHYW010015959.1, from coordinate 104,558 downwards.
TTCAGATGACAGCCATCTTGATGTGTGGTAGTGCGCTCCCTATAAATCGTGTAAGTTGCGAACACTTGGAGACAACTGAGGCATATCTATGCAAAAAGTTGGCATCGGCTTTCTGATTTTGTACGTACATATTTTGTTGGACGAGTTTTATAATGGATTGATGTTGCAACGAAACAACCTCGTGTCTCTCTCACTCTCGCTCGCCCCTTCTTTTTTCTTTTTTGAAGGACAACACGACAAATTATTTTCTGGAAACGGGGATGGGGATTAACACGATTTGTCGCTTTAATCTCTATATAGGGCGTTAAGTGAAACAAGCGCGAATAGCATCCGCTTTACGAATTTTCGCGGGCGCGTGGAGGTAACTTAATTATCATTTTGTTTCCTTTGGTAACTTTAACTCTTCGCGAGAGTTTACAAAGGCCTGCATTGGTAACAAAACAACGCTGCGTTTACAGACGCAGCCGTGTTTTGTCAAGAATGCTTTGTCTGTGTTCGTCTTAGCTAGTTTCAGTTACAGACGCACTTTCGTAACTCTGACAGACGTAATCCTTAATGCGCTCCATATCAAGGAACTATCCTTCACAGCTTTCTCTTGACTACTGCTTCAAAGTTAAGCAAAGTGTTAGCAATTACATCGCAAGTTTTCCCGCCTATATTTTTATTATCTTGCCCTCTAGTTGCTGAACTTTTTTATGACTTCATGAGTAAACGACTGCAATGTACAATTTCCACAAAGTGACAAAGTGATGTCACGGTTCTGTACTCTACTTTGTTTTACATTAGCGGGTTTTAGTATTGAGTCTACGAGCAAATGCAAGCACTGCGCGTTTGCGCTAGCGTTGCGTGTTCCATACTGCGCGTGCGCGGCAGCCCAAACTGAACCTTAGATTGGCGCATCGCGACGACGCGCTTGCGCAGCGTCGAGCACGCAACGCTGACGCAAACGCACGGTGCTTGAGTTTGCTCGTACGCAATACTGAAACTCTCTGCGGGCCTTGGTGGCTCCGAGGCAAAGCGCCGGCCCATCAGATCCCCAGCAGGTGGCGGGTCCGAATCCCAGCCGATGTGCCCGCAATCTGAAGGGGCACACTGCGGAGAAGGCGCGGTGCAACAGAGATTTAGTTTGCGAGCGAAAATATCCCCCCCCCTCAGGTGATCGAAACTACCATAGCCGAAACTAATCCTCCGACCTTCGCTGGGGCGTGCCACATGCCCTTCGTTGAATAGTTCCTAGATATGAGCTTCCTATCAAGAGTGACATTCCTTGAAGCGCCGACTGCGTGACGGTGCAGGATTTAGGAAGCGAATGGCGGCGCACAGCAGAGGACCGAACCAACGTTACTAGAGCCAACTCAGTTGTGCAACTCCGCTCCGAAGGGGGGTCTCTGTGTGATGCCTGTCAGAGGGCTCGCGCCCCGCATTAATACTCGCTATCATCAGCATTGACGGCGCGCTTGGCCGTTGCAGAGCTTACGGATGCTTGCGGCGCTCTTTTTGACAACAGCAGACGACTTTCAAATTGTTTCAGCTGCTGTTGGTAGTCACATATTAAAAATTCCGATACGTTTTGTAACCAATAAAACATTGAGTCTGTGTTCCTGTTGACCCTGAACCATATTTCAAGTGTCGTCTGCTATTGGTGCAAAATAATGATCGCGCACGCGAACATTGTCTCGGTCGTCTGCAACCGCAGCGACGGGGACGCGCGCGCATATTTCACACCTCGGAAAAATAACGCAGATAGGCTTATACCAGGACATCAGAGTTCACACATTGTTCAAAACTTGTGAAACAACAATCTGCGGGTCTACAAACTTATCAGATCACGCCGGTGGCGTGCTGCGCACCGGAGTGTAGACATCGTAAACGGTCGGTGCCAGGTACTCAGGCGAGACATTGCTTCAAAGTTCCTTTGGACGAGACACGACGCGCCTTATGGGCGAGAAACTTCCTTTGGAGAGACCTATCGCACAAGGACTTCCTCTGTGATTTGCACTTTAGGAAAGAGGACATTCTGAAGTACTTCGAGCACGAACTTTGTGGAGAAGTTGTCCTAACGCCATGGGGTAAGTGGAGCCTGAAACCCTACGCCGTCCCAAGCATATTGCGACCTTCCCGGAACATTTGCCGCGTTCGGAAAGGAAGCCTGAAAGTAGGGGGTCACCTGAGACGCTTCTGTGCGAAGATGTCCTGGATAACTCTTCGGCAGTCGCTCAGCCAACTTTGCCTGCGGGAGCCGACCTGTGCCTTGAAGATCCCTCGGAAGGCTGTTCCAAAGATGCTGAGAACCTTTGTGAACCAGAGAAGGATTCAGAAAGCCTTTCAACAACAACGGAGTTGGAAGTACACCCGGATTCTGGTCCAAGAGAGCATGTAGAACAAGTGCATACCTCACAGCCAAGTTCATTCTGCAAACAGCTGTAATTGGACAACAACGGGAATTCGAAGGGTGATCGTCACATTTCGAAACTCCTTTCTCGAAAATCTGTATCTATTTGGTATACACTGAGCAGCCAAACAAGTGCGAGCGAAGCGGCAGCTACATGCGTGAGCGCACGCCTCGAGCAGTGCACATGCACTGCACGATCGAGACTGGACCGCACAGAGTTTCGAGGGCGTCAACTTTCTGTGACAATGCAGTCAAAGGAGGCTCGAGGACTGAGCGATAGCTAGCTACGTAGATATTGGGGAGAATATCGAACAGTCACGCCTCTAGCGGCATGCTTGAGCTGTGTTGGCAACAAACCGAATTTTCTTGTTTGTTGTTGATCAGAGGAATCGAAGATGACGATTCGAAGACCCCTCCTCGTGCGTCCAAAGCACTGGTCAATGCGAAGTGCTAGTGCCCAGACCGTGCTAGGCGAGGTTCGATTTCTTTGTTTTGCTGTGTTGGTAAACACCGGGCTATGTGGACAACAAGCTCGATAAAGCGCGCCCATAGCACTCCCCCTAGCGTAGCGCAAGTTCAAGTGCGCAAGGTCTCGGCACGGGCCTGCAACGCGCCATGACCCAGAATGACGCGCCGTCCCGAGCGCCCATTGCGTCACTTTTCCCAGATGAGGTCTTTATTGGGCAGAATCCTCTTCTCGTGAAAAATGCTACAAAAAAGCTCCAGGTAAGCGGGAAATCGGGTATGTTGAAATTAGTATGTCCGTCAACAATAAAAGTGCCAAAGATAATAGAAGTTTTAGCAGGTTTTTTTTTGTTGTTGTTGTTTTTCGCCCCGATGACGACACCCGATAGCGATACGATGTATGCCTAAGGCCGCCGGATGGGAGAGGAGGTTATCGTTAGTGGGGCAAAAAAAACCATATGCTAGAACTCCCTAGTAACGGCGACAGAACGAAAGCAATGCCCCCAACGCAATCGAAGTTTTCGGATACGTATACGCTCGTATTGGTGTGCTGTGATCATGTCCAGCAATGGCATTGCCCTGGTAACTGCACATCCACTGCTACGGTAGAAACTCGCTTTGATTATAGTCACCGGATTGTAGTGGCGCCGACCAATTCGGGTTGTTTGAAACGCTTCACGCTGTCAGTACAGCTAAGTCGGCAGCATTTTGCAATAATGTAAAGCGTATGCCAAAACGGTCCAACCGCTTTTCATGCTCAAATTGAATTTTTTACTGGCGAAAGGGCAAAAACCATTCGAAAACCAACCTCGAGAGGAGTTGGGTCGGGACTCGCAAGCAGTTGCAGCCGCTGAGCAGTAGCAGACGAAAACGCGTGGATTAACGCGCTGACAGCGCCACCTCGCTGCGAGTATATTATGACGTGATGCGATCATTATTTTGGGTGTTTAGAGGTCGAATCGGTATTTGTCAAGAGTTTGAATGCCAATTAAAAAAATCGAACGTGCCGGATCACCTATACGGCTGCGCTGGCAAACTTGCTCTCGCAGTAAAGTAAACAAAGGAGCTTGCCGTCAATGAGACCGTCCTCGGGGAAGCCCAGAAGTTGATGAATGTCGAAAAAGTTCCATGTTGACCGCGGCTTTCCGGGGGTGAGCGAATTCCGCGTAGCAAAGACCTCAAGCTTGTCGTCTGCTAAACCCAACTTGTCGAAACCGCCACCGACTCCGCGGTAACTCTAGGCAGTGGCGTCACAAGGGGGGGGCGGGGGGGGGGGCGGACCGCCCCGGGTGCAGAGCTCCGGGGGGTGTCACGGCGGGCCACGAGAGGGGGGGGGGGGGAGTCGCGGCGGGCCACGCGAGAGCGAGGGGGGGGGGGGGGGTGTCGCGGCAGGCCACGCGAGAACGGGAGTTGGGGGGGGGGGGGGGGGGGGGTGTCGCGGCGGGCTGCCGCTCCGGGTGCCGCTGACCCTCGTGACGCCACTGACACTAGGTAACTCTCATCTCATTGAGCTGCACTACATTTCTCGCCCAGCGGAGTCACTCTCGACCACGAAACATTTATTTATAAGAACTGTGAGGGCTGTCAGTTTTAATGTTCGTACACATGCTATTTTACAGGCGTCCCGAAAAACAGCCAAAAAGTTTCAGTGCCAACACAAGCTTAGAAACGGGGGAAACGGCACTTTTTTTCGTTTTTTTTCATGGAGTCCCATGCATTTGATGGCGTCAATCAATGGACGCCGGTGGCGACACTCGGCCCCAGCTGCCCAGGCCGCGGTCCGCGATCCAGCCTACTACAACAGAGATCAGTGGTCGGGCCTAATATGAAATGGAGCATAATTCTCCAAGATGTCGGAATAAATACACTTGTTCCTGCGTGAACTCAGTTAAAAGTTTACAGTAGTAGCTGCGGTATACACCTTTCTATAGCTCTTATCACCCAGGCGACAAATATCTAGTCACTCGGCCCTCAATGGAAGCAAGCGCGGTGTCTGATATTTCTCTGCAATAGAACGCGTTTCACAGCCCATGGGCCCTAAACTCGTTTAACACAAAGTTGAAGCCTAAGTTCGCGGAGCGCACCGATTGGACGCCGGCGACAAAAGCGCGAAGTCATCTTCGTGATAATCCAATCGGTGCGCTCCGTCCACTTCGGCCCCAACTTTGTGTTTGACGAGTTTAGAGCGCCTGTATCGACCTTTGCAAAGATCGCCTTCTTCGCGCTGCCATTTTTGTCTGATGCGTTGTGGAAAGCCTTCTGAGCATGCGCTGCCGCTCTGCTGTGCGGTGTATCAGACGCTGCGCACGCGTCCAGAGCTCAGTGACTCAACATTTTTCGCCCGGGTGATAAGCGATGCAAAGTTCTACTATAGACCTTTGCATCCCTTATCACCCGGGTGAAAAGTGATGAGCCACAAAGCTGTGGATGCATGCGCAGCGTTCGAGATACCGCACAACAGATCAACAGCGCATGCTGAGAAGGTGTTCCACAGAGCAGCAGACGAAGATAGCAGCGCTCAGAATACGATTTTTGCAAAGGTCTATATAAACGTGGCAGAGCGGATAATTGGAAGGGTTGATACTTTTCCTGCGGTTCTTCCATAATTTCGTTTACAGTGAGTCTGATGCGGTAATGAACACGCGAGAGGAGGTTGTCTCTGCTTTAACAGGTTCATGCGCCTTGGACTGTTTTTTCTCCCACACAGTGTTGTATATTCGCCTTAAAAACAAATTATCTCAAAGAATCCAAAGCCCGGCGAGCGAAAAAAGGAGGGAGGAGTGCACTAAAAAAAATTTTGGCAGAGACTTAACACTGCGTGCGTGTTGAAATGTTTTCGATGGATGTTTTCGACATGCACTAAAGTTATTTCTGCTGATTCGATGTGTGTGTGTTTGCGTATACCTTCAGCAAGATGGCTGCGACGTGACGTGTACAATGACGCACGCACCACACCTTTAGTCAGCCAGAACCGTGGAGCCGCAGTGGCGTAACTCGCTACGGCGGCGAGTTACGCCACGGCGGCGAGTTACGCTTACAACTCGCGTAACAGACGATGCAGCCTCGCGCGAGGAGGTCGAAATCTCTTTGTCTTTGATGTGCGCTACTGTATTCTAGCACGCTCTTGAGGCACGGCTGAAAAGCGCCCGGAGCGAGGCTAAGAGCATCGTCTTCGAGGTTACGGACGATACTTCTTTTGGTTTACTTGTCTGGGCATAATGGTCCGAGTCCACTGCTCACTTTACAGTCAACTGTTAACATAAAGAGGGGGGGGGGGGGTTTAGGCCATCTAGGGAGGCTGACAGAGAGAGAGGGAGAGAGAGAGAACACGTAAAAGTGGTGTGATCCTGTATTGTTTTGTGCGACCGATGGTCACCGCTTCTCTCGCTCTCTATGCCCTCCCCTCCCTGGCCTCCACTAATATTTGTACGAAAGGAGAACCGATGAACGATTCATAACCCGTAACCGCCACTTTCTTCTCTGACTGGTCGAGTTTTCGGTCATGGAGTGTACGTCGTCTCCATGGCCATCTCTTAATGAGATGCTCGAAATTCAAGGCATTAAGGAGAACGGAAACCAAGAGTTTCAGTGCATACTGTGCTTGCCAAAAAAGCACACATTGTCATCAGCAAGAACAACAAATTCTAATCTACGGAAACGCATCAAGGTAAGCTGAGACGCCTGCATTCTGTATTGGCTATACATTGTAACGTTAGAACCAAGTTTTTCTTTTCTTATGAATAATAGGCGAAACACCCGGGTCAAAAGGGAGCTTTTGTAGATCGCTTCTTTAGCTTAGAATATCGTAGTGGAGGTAGACGCTCCTTTTTAATTTCAGGAATCATTTCCGGAGGCCGTAAGCTAACGGGATGGCGGGTATGGTTGCAGCTTTCGGTGCCTTGTCAGCCTACAGGTGAACGGAGTGCACCTACACTCTTTCTTTTAAATACAATATTTAATTTTTACAAGGACTACCATAATACGAGTGTATGAAGATGAAAAGTGGTGTTGCAGAACATTTTTGAAAAATATGAAAATCGTTTATATTTTTTTTATAAGTGTACGGAAAAAGTAACGCGTGTAACGTCACAAGTAGAGTAATCCGTTACTTTTCAGCGAAATTGATTTGTAACGGTAATCCATTATATTTGAGGCTCCGTAATTTGTAATCGTAATCCATCGCATTTTTCAAGTAACGAGCGCAAGTCCGACAACCAAGCAGAGTATAAAGCTGCACAGGGCTCCAGCGGTACTGAAGTCATGGGGCTGGTTAAACGTTTATTGAACGATGGAGTGCTGGGTGGCGACTATTTTGTATGGCCCAGCGGTGACGATGTTAGTGAGATATGATTGATAAAGTGTTATAAAATGTGACTGCGGCCCGTAAGGCTGCTTCACACAGCCCCGATTCCTTACGTTACTTTACGTAAGCTTACGTACAAGCCACCGGGATATCTGTGCTTCATATCAAGCGTGGCTACCAATTCGAGGAGGTGTACCTGGCACGCGACGTTTGAGACACGAATGTTTCGGTGACTTAGACGTAACGTAAGAAGACGGTGCTGTCTGAAAAGGTGAACCGAGCTCAACTCATTTACGTTACGACTTTAGTTACGACGAGCCTTGTGTCCTTGGTTGCCCCGGTAACTCACCGTCCTAGCTCGTCGTCACCGAAACATTCATATTTAGAATGTCGCGTGCCAGGCTATCTCCTTGAATAGACCGATCTCACCAGCCAGTTTGACTACGCCACCGCTGCCGCAATGCATCAAGGGAACTTAAGTCTTTCTGCACGTGCGACAACTTCGCTGGAGCTCTGCGCGTGCAGGGCACGTACAGTCTCCGTGCACTGCCGATTGCCTTCTGTGAACTAAAGTTATGGCTGCCTCGCGCATGCGTCAGACGCTTGGTGAGATCGGTCTATTGGTAGCCACGCTTAATACGAAGCACAAATTTCCCGGTGACTTGAACATAAGCTTTCGCAACGTAACGTAACGTAAGAAAACGGGTCTGTGTGAACCAGCTTATCTGCATAGGAGACTACGCACGCTTCTCGGTTTAAGACGGACGCAGGAGGTGCTGGCATTGCCTCCTGGCTGGCTGGCACATGGGCTTGGGGACTTTGGAAAAGCTTTCTTTCAGCAAGTGCTCCCGCATTGAACGCATGGTGCACGGCTACACGCTCTCACCTGCACCTTCGATAGCACACAGCTTGTGAGATGGAGATACGAAATTGTCCATGCTCGGTATCAAAAGTTGTTTGTAGTGAGATCCAACGCACGTGCGCAAGCGTTTAATTCTGAGAGGACATTGCTTCGGTCTCGTGCAACCTTCGAAAGCACTTCAAAAGTCTTTCTTGAAACCGAATACCTTTCCCGTCTACGACAGCTGTCTGCCAGCTTTCCAAAAACAACAAGGAAATCGCAAACTTGAGAAACGATATTAATAATAGCAGGACATACCGACAATTTTAGGAGGAAAAAGAGAACAAAATTTTGAAAAAAAATATCAAAATAGTTTCTATTGTTGGTGGATAAGTGTACGGAAAAAGTAACGTGAAAGTAATTTGTAACGTAACGAGTAAAGTAATCCGTTACCTTTCAGCGAAAGTAATTTGTAACTGTCATCCATTCCATTCAAGGCTCGGTAATTTGTAATTGTAATCTATTGCATTTTTCAAGTAACGAGCACAAGTCTGCCTCTAGTTCTTGTCTCGTGTGTAGCGCTGGGATTGCCAAAATGCAGATCCGCCAGCTCCCGTATTCACCAAACATTATAACGAAATGCAGTAACTATATCAATGTTATTTTTGCAGACAGCCTGAATCTCGTTCAGCGCACACATTAAATGATCACCCCGTGTGTCAGAAGAGTGAAATAGAAGTTAAAGTAGTTCGTTCGTGCACGGAAGACCCGTGGAACTTGATTGACCTCAGTTATCAGAACCACGCAGCCGTCCGTGTGAAGCGCATGGCTCCTGCAAAATAGTGAAACAGCGCGTGAACAGCAAATGACGTGTTTATTGCTCGAGCTTTTGTGCAAACAGAAATAATGAACAACAAGGGAACACGAATGCTGCAACCGGCAAAGGCTGACGCCTCAGGCAGCGCCGCAGACAGTAGCTGTCTAGCCGGCTTGCTTTCGTTATTTTATTTCACTAAGCTGATCTTGGTGAGGAGCCAATTAATACTTTGTGAAGTCGCCTTCAGCGTCTACAACGGCCGCCGTCCGACGAGGTAGACCTTCCATCTGGCAGGGTATGAGGTCCGAAGCTCTCAGCCGCTCCCATTCACCCTCGACTACCGACCACGAGTCGTTCGCCGAACCTCTATGCAGAGGCCAGTGAGACAGGGCCTTCCTCATTGCCCCCCAGACGTTTTCTATGACGTTCATGTCGGCTCCTTGGCGTGGTCAGTCGAGCGTCATGATCCCTGTCTTGCAACAATTTGGTCACGGACCGTGCTTTGTGGATTGGGCTGCGGTCTTGCTGTAGATATAAGTAACCGTCGCTGAAGGGGCCGTCCAAAGCATAAGACAGGAGCACCGACTCCACAAGCTCTCCGTATGTCGCGGAGTTGAAGTGGCCCTCAATGCGAACCAAAGGACCCAGTGCGTCCTTTGAGTGCGCGCCCCATACGCTCCCAGGGCAACGGCCGCCACTGGCTATGCGCTGAAGTTTGCATAGCTTGAACCTAAAAAAATAATTCAATTCTTCTGTCAGCTCTTATCAGAGTTGAATGTCTCATCTCACGAGAGTATTGTGAAGTAGATTAACGAGCGTAAATACCTGTGAAAACACTGACACTGTGCTAATTTGCTAATTGGAGCGTGCTATTCAAGGACCTAAAATTATGTGCTGGCTTCTCAGCTAGTGAACTAATACAGAGTGTAAGTCGAATGATCTCAGGGCTTGCAGTCGCAAGAAAATTATGAAGCTCTCCCATAACTATCCAGAGCTCTTACCTGGTGTTGTCGGCTCTTCATATTAACTGACGTTGATCTCAGCGAGTAGTAAACGTAGATTCATCCGTGAACAGCACGTTCTGCCAGTCTGCTAAAGTGAATGATGAATGTTCTTGAGCAAACAAAAACCGTTTTTCCTATTTTACTGCCAAAAGCATTGGCTCTCATGCTGGGACACGGTTACGCAGACCAGCTTCGCGGAGTCGCATTCGCAGAGTCTTCACGCCCACGTTGAGATTGAGTTCATTTTTTTTATTCCACTGACGGTCAGTGTCGGGTCATCGGCTACAGCGGCCACAGTCCATCGCTCCTCGTCATCCGTCGTCGCCCTCGGTCGCGATCCACGTGGGAGGTTGTCAATCCGCTGGTCGTCCCGAAACACCAACCATATTCTGTTAATCGTGCACAATGGGCGACCAGATTGTCTCGCTACTTCTCTTTGATGAATGCCCTGTTCGCACAGGGTAAGAATTCTAAGTATCTCCGGAACAGTAACGCTTGGCATCGTTTGTCAAGAAGAAGAACGTAAGCGAGCGGTTCTTTGCTTTTTATAAAAATCTACTAATAACCATACGTGACCACAAAAAAAAAAGCGCATTGGTTCATACAGAAAGCGAGGCGTCGCATTCACCGATTGCTGCATTCGAGTTATTTCCCTACCTTTTTGCACACGTATGTAAATAAACAAATGTTATTTCCCGTCCCCGCTATTTCACTATTTTGCTGGAGCCTGCGCTCATGGTCCTTTACCAAGACATATGCTGCTGACGTCAACCAAGCTCCACGGGTCTTCCGTGCACCAACGAACTGCTTTAGCGCGCTGGACCAGATCATGGCTGTGATCTGAGGAATGTTGCTTGTCGGTCATTTGTAAAGTTACTACATTTCGTTAAAATATTTGGTGGATACGGGAGGTGGTAGACCTGCATTTTGGCAATTCGAGAGCCATACCCGAGCCACAAAAACACAGAGGACGAGCGATGGGAGCTGATATATAAAAGTTTGCCGAGCAATAGATTCATCTCACTAGGCGTGGCACGCATGCGTGACGCCGCCACAACTGTAGTTCACAGGAGGCAGGTGCCCGTGCACGAGACAGATCGTGCCGTCTCGTGCTCTGCTCGCGCAGACCTCCAGCGGAGTCGTCGCGCGTGCAGAAAGTCTACAGGTCCCGCGATACATCGCGACAGCGGTGGCGTACTCAAACTAGCTAGTGAGATCGGTCTATTGACTTCACTTAGGCGTCAGCAGCCGTCCTGGGTCCCCTGTTGTGATTCTGTCTTGAATTTCGCACAGTTTCTGCATTACTGTTCACAAAAAAAAAAAAATAACAACGCTTACTAAAAAAAAAAAAAAAACTGCGCAAGTTAGCAGGGAGCATGTCGCTGCAATAATGCTTCCCGGACGCGCGCGCGAGGCGTGCTGGCAAGCAGCCTGATCCATGTTGCGAGCGGCGAGCTTCCTCGCATGGCTCATGCGGATCCAACGAAAGTGGCTGTGACGGAACTTCCAGCACACCACCGGCGCAGCTTCGAAGATTGGGTTGTGCTGGGCGAGGGTCAAACACATCGGAGTAGGACACACACCCTCGCAGCGCCCTACTCTCCAACCCGCGGTTTTATCAGTTTCAGGAGGCCTCCAGGAGGAGCAGCATGTAGAGACTGCCACGCGCTCCGCTACTTGCATTTCATTTGAGCCCGGTAGTACATTTAGGGGGGTGCGGTGGGATCTTTTAAAGAAGTTAAAATGGATGCAGTCGAGTGAAGTAGCATACTAAGATACCCGAAAAAGGAAAAAGAGAGTGAGTTACGGCGTAAGTTAAACGCTTTTTCGTCCCTAGAAAACGTGAATCCTGGTGAATTCGTGCTCGAAATAAAAGAATATAAAAACCAACTAGAAATGATTGATACCGATAAATACAGGGGGCTATGGTAAGGGCACGAAGTGAAGTTATGGATGGGTGAAGCTTCGGCAAATCTCGCTCTAAGCGACGAAGAGAGGTATGCGCAGCGTAATGAAATCAAAGAAATCTGTTATGGAACCACGGTGACGCGGGACAAAGCAAACATTGCAAAGAATTTTGTGCAGCACTATCTGCTGGGGCGTATCATACCAGTAGATGACGGTTTTGAAGTGGAATTTTTGTTTTTGATGCCCCAGTTAGAACAGCAGGGCTGCGAAAGTCTAGAAGTGCCTACCACTGTCCGGGAAGTCGAGGCATTCATCGACGAGTTAACTAACAGCGACACGCCAGGACCCGACGGCCTTCGTGCCGAGTTCTATAAATCTTTCATGGGTGAGGTAGCCCCTGCGCTGTACGAGGTACTTACTGAGCCTTATAATAAACAACTGCTGCCACCATCCTTTTCAAAAACGCACACTATGCTTATCCATAAGTGTGATGATTCAGTGAAGCTTCTAGCCATGAAATCTTACAGGGCGATAACTTTAACGAACGTGGATTATAAAATTGACATGAAGATATTGGCAAAACGACTACGAAGACTTATTAAAGTGTTCGTAGGACCGCATCGGACATGCCGCATAAAATGCCGTACAATCTTTACGAATATACATATAACTAGAGGCATTTTAGAATGTTGTGACGCCTTCAATAGCCGAGTTGCAATGCTGACACTAACTTCCAGAAGGTTTTTGACCATGTTTCGCACCAAGTTCTTTTTCGTATTCTTGAGCACGTCAACGTAGGATCCAATATTTCAAACGGTGTGAAGATGGCTTATCAAAATTTCACGACATGTTTTGTTGTCAATAAGTGTGTTACTGAATGCACTGAGATAGTTGTTCTGTCAGACGAGGTTATCCTCTTTCGCCTTTGCTTTTTGCCACTTTTCTATAACCCTTTTGTTTGAAACTCCTTCAACACGGTAACATACGTGGTTTTAGATTAAATTCCAGTGAAGTAAAAGTGCTGCTCTTATGCGGACGATTTGGCCGTTTTTTGTGCGGATCAAGAGTGTGTTCACAGGGGTCACAACGTGGCCTCTTCTTTTTGTGCAAAAGCAGGGAGCGCCGTTACTTGGAATAAAACCATAGGGTTCTGGCACGGTGACGCCAGCTGTCTTTATGAATGTTAAGCGGGATAATTTACCTACCAAGTATTTAGGTGTGCCATTAGAACATTTTCTAGATAGTACTACTTACTGGAATGAAGAGACCGAGAATGTTAGAACAAGGGTGAAAGCGGATGGATCTGTCCATATTCGCGCGTTCCACAGTGTGTAATCTCTTTTTGATATCAAAGGCTCGGTATGTCTTACAAGTGCTGTGTATGTCGCGAGTCAATGTGCAGAAACTGCACAGAGGTTTTGCCGTGTTCATTTGGAACTCGAAATGGGAACGTTGTGCTCGCACCAACTTATTTCGTTCCGTGCGAAGTGGAGGACTAGGATTGTATTTGTCTGATTTGTTTATAAGACAAATTGTGTCTAGGTTTATGTTTCTTCGTGATCAAAATGACTTATTTTTACGCACTGTAATTCAAGTTCACCTGCAAACTTTTCTGCCTGAATTTGTCGTGTCATCGGGCGTTAGAATGAGCTGGGGTATTCGTGGTGATTTGAGAGAAGTTCTGTTATCGTTCCGTATATTGAAGGTTAGATTTTCTTTAGAATATTTGTCTATGGTCTCACGGAGAAAAACTGTATAAAGATTTAGTCGATATTTTGTTACCTATACCTCCGTGTCGGTCGTTATACGGTGAAGGTCATGGGCTGGATGTGCTCAAGAGAGTTTAAAAAATGCCAGTAAAGTCGAGTGCTAAAACTTTTTTTTTCAGTTACACTGCGGAGTCCTCCCAGGAAAACCTGGCTGGAAGAAAAAGGTTTCCTTGGTTCCTGGTCCGCAAACTGTTTATTGTGTAAAAGAGCAGAATCAGTAGAGCATCTTTTTATTGAATGTTGGGACGCTGTGTTCCATTAGGACATCCTCCAGCGCTCCCTTAAGATTTTCCAGTCAACACTCGCGGTATTCGGTATCTGTCCGTAGAAAATGAAAATCAAGTGCCTTATGAAATGATTATGCTTTTGAGCCTCCACAGTACGTGCAAGACAAGAATGAGTATACGGCACGCGGATGTGAATGTTCGCACTGTGCGTGAACATTATATTGAAAGCATTTTGTATGTAAGAGAAGTTTACAGCGCCCTGGCGGCACCTCCGGATTCTTTACCACTGTTAGATGATTTGGCCATTTTAAAAGATTTTGGCAAACCACGGATATCCTTTTGTGGCTGACATATTTTAGCCTCTCTCGTTTGTTCCTATTGTAAGAATGCGTCTAAGAAGGCAATAAAGAGCCGCCGTGGCGTCGGGAAAGCGTGCTTGTCTTGCACCCCGGAGGCCCGGGTTCGATTCCCACCCAGACTGAAATGCACCAAATTTTCTTTCCCAAGCAATTAATTTAGTTTACTCACAGGAACCTCCCTGTGAGATTTGACGTCAATCCGAGCATTTCTGACGTGTTTTTACTCTTTGCGCCGTCGGCTATTTTTGGTACCATCGCTCGGTCACGCCGCCGACGACGTCGATTTTCGCGTAATGGGACATATAAAGCTTTCGCATTAAAAATTCGGGAAAAGTAGAGTCGAGTGTGAGCCGACCTATCCAACAAGAAGAATCATTTCTATGCGACGGCTTGACAGACCGAAAACGTCCTGGCGGTCGGTGTTGTTTCACGTGTATAACAATGCCGTCGCCTTTATGTGTGTACGTATATGTGCGCAACGGCAAATAAGAAAGCGAAAAAGACAGCGGATTCCCTCCTTCCTCTTATTTGGAAAACACCTGTCGCACGGAGCATTCTCCCAGCAACGCCGGAAAAACGGTTCTCTTATACAGACGCCACTGTTATGTGCACAATCCCCTTGCACCGACGAAGCCGGAATTCTTTTAGAGTTTATTCTGTCGGAATGCAGAGTCGCGGGAACAAATATCCCAAGTTTCGCGACCGATTTAATATAGCGGCCGCTTCCCCCAGTTGTGTCCCCGAGCCTCAAAACCAGTGGAAATGAACCCACGCACACGTACAACAAAACCACCACAAAAAACAAAAAAAGACAATAAAGAAAGTCAGTCTTGATGCGCGCCTGGTCAGGCCTATTCAAAAAGCTTCCCTAGTTTTCGCAGCAAGCGCAAGTTGCCTCAACCCGCGGATGTCCCACGCCGAGCGGAAGACCGCAGTTTGGAGGGTGGGAAAGCCGGCAAACGAAATATGCGCCGGTCTCCCGTGACTTTTTTTTCTGTCTATATATATTGACGCCAGCAAACTTGCAATCCATTTGATATGTCTGAAAATCGGGGACTCGGAGCGGACACACTCGTCTCTGTTCTAATCTCGAGTCGAGGCGCGACCGTTGGGGCGTGTGAACACGGTGGGCGGGGATGCGGCAAAGTTTCGAAATTATGGATCGCGGACGTGCGCTTATCTCACGGACGAATATAGCTTAGTATCCCCCGGTGCTTCGAAGCGACTACGAATGTCTTGTTTCCGACGTAGAGGGCGCCATCATTACGCGTATGAAATGAATCCAAACCGTTAACTAGCGAGGGTTGTAACGACGCGAAAGAACCTTAGACGGCTCAGAACCGAAACCACCGGATCGTCCATTCGGTGGGTCGTTAAACAAAAGTAGTTTTCTTGGGAAAACCAGGTTCCTAAATTGTGCAACATTACCAGAATGTCCATTACTGACTTCTGATTTGTAGAATTCGGCAGTCAATCTGAAGTCTTTAATGTGCACGCAGTAATAATTACGTTAATACACACAGCCCATCTAAATGTAAATTATACGGGTTGAGAAATATTTTTAATATGTTGCGTCGCGTGTATTATCGGTTGTCATGTATTCAAACAGTTTGTACCTGCAATGAAGAAATAGACTTATTTCCAGAAAACGTGTGCCCCGTTAAGTCGGCATAATGAACGTAGATGACGCCACATCCTGATTTCGGAGTCTCAAATCTTAGTGTTGCCTAGCTGAAGGTGAGAGAGAGAGAGAGAGAGAGAGACAAATAAATGATGGTTGTGGAGAGATTGGCAGCCTGAACCAAAAATACGATCGGAATATGTTTTATTTTTATTTATTTTTTACTTCCCATTTGTTCCATTTGTCTTGGAAACCAATCTGAGGATGACAGCGAGATATGGTGTTATTCACCGTTGGAATGACGTATTTTTATTACAAGACATCATGTCAAAAATGTCTTAATCGTGTTTTTTTTTTAGTTTGATGCGTTTAAAATGCCCTGTTCGTTTAGTAATATGACGTAGTGCAGTTCTCGTGGAATATTTGTAAATTTCAGCTTAATATAAATATTATTTAAAGCCAAGTAAAATGACATGATAAGCAATTATTATTTGCAAGAAAAAGAAACGGCAGAATAAATCACCTTGGGCCTGAAAAGTTTAGTGACTCAGAAAGTGGGGAAGAACCTGCCATTCTTAAGTCAAAATGTAGATAGGATCATCGTTCAAGTATTTTCTTTTTCCAACGGAGGACACCTCTAATGAAATCTTATAGAAATGGTGAATATACAGTATAAGTAATATACAAAATTTGAGATTCGTTACGCGCGAAATCTTCTTCTAGGTTAAGAAGTTTAATGAAAAAAAATTATTCTATGTGAAGTTGGAAGAATGTACAGAACATACTAGCTCCTGGTGAAGGTATTTACTCAAGCAGATTATTACAGCGAAGCTGTATATGACTCACTGGTCGGATTTCTGGAATTTTTTCGTGTCGTCGTCCTCACGAAAAAAAAATACAACCTTTAGGGACTGAAGCGAAAAGTGCACATCACGCATACAACAT
Source organism: Ixodes ricinus (assembly GCA_037355805.1). NCBI lineage: Eukaryota > Metazoa > Arthropoda > Arachnida > Ixodida > Ixodidae > Ixodes > Ixodes ricinus. Next base: position 87,907 of record JAZHYW010015959.1, on the reverse strand, counting down.
ACAGCGCAGCATTCATTTCAATAAAGAACAGGCACAAAACAAGGATCCGAATCACATAATTGATGATAAGGCGCTCCTGATAACAATGCGAAGCACGTAGCGCTCACCGCATACGTTTCTCGGTAAAGATTACTGTTGCGCAAACTGCCACGGCGACGGTAGCTTGGACGTGGGGAGTGACGTCACTAGACTTTCATACAGAAAAACTTTTGCTGCAGTGCATTTACTTTTCTTTCGTCAATCATTTGGTATAGACCTTGATAATGTGGATGCTTGGGCTAGTTGGTAATTCATTCGTAAATGGAACAGCACAGTTACACTCACAGGCACACAAGAAGGGAACAGACTCGCAGCGCTAACAACTCAGTGATATATTTCTTCTTCCTCAAATCGTCATCATCTTCTGCTTCGCCGTCTAAGAGAACATTTAAAATTTTTAAACACCAAATAGCCAAAAAACACAAATAAATAAATAATAAAGAAATAAATGACTCCTAAAAATAATATAAAAAAGTAAATCTAAAAAAGAAATTAAAAATGGATAAACTTATTATTTAAAAAGTAATTTGAAAAAAAAATGAATCGAACATAAAAAAATTAAAAGAATAAAAAATAAAAACAAAAAAGATAAAAAGTTCTAAAAACCAAAATAATTTTAAAAAATTTAAAAATATAAAACAAATGTATCACTGTTGGTGCTTTGATGTTATCTCGAGATAATTCAATTCTTTCTTTGATAAAGCTAAGGATGGGGCACTGACGCATTGCTTGTCCAACCTTTTTTTGTTTTTTTTTTAGCTTTGATAACCTCTCGTGTCAGCTGATTACCACTTCTGGCAAAAACAGCGCAGTTACTCAAGTCCGCTGAGCACCCGCAGTCCCGGCAATGGGTGGCTAGGTTACCTGAGGTTACTCTGTTTATGTTATAGAGGAGTTCACGTAACCGGTCATTCAGACACCTCCCGGTTTGCCCGACATACTGTTTACCACATAAGAGGGGAATTGCATAAACCACCCCTTCAGCGCACGGAACAAAACGGGTGTTATGCTTTTTTATGCAACCTAAGGTTCTATCGGAGGATGAGTTGACTTTTTTACAGAAACTAGAGATCTTGTATGGAGCAGAAAATACTACGTTGACGTTTATGCGGTTGCCTATCTTTTTAAGACCATGAGAAATATGGTGACTATAAAGCACAACCGCTGGCCTTTGGTTTCGGTTTCTTTTCTTACATTGGGTTAAATCGGGATTTTTAATTTTCTGAGGGAGTTTTTCTGCGACAGAGATTAATAAGTGAATAGGGTATCCTCTTGATAGTAGCCTAGCTATCTGCGCGTCAAAGCTAGTTTTTACAGTATGCGGGCATGACTTTGTGATGGAATTTGTTAGGCATAGGTTAACTACGCCCCTCTTAACTAATTTGGAGTGGGCCGATTGATAATGGAGGAGTGGCTTTTTCTCCCTCGGAGCGTAAGACCAACAAGTATGGTGAGAAAGAAAAAACAGCCTGAGGTCTAAGAACCTTAGAGACACTTCAACGGGAAGTTCATAGGGTATGTCTAAAGGATCCAAACAGTTTTTAAAAATCGAGAGGACATTGGATACAGTACTTGAAAAGTCGTTTCCATCAAGGGCCTCGAAAAAAAAAATCATCTACATAGCGGAACACTTTCATGACTTTTGAAGTGTCAAAACGCCTTTGTAGGATTTTATTCTGACGTATTGCTCACTAAGACGAGCCGCAATACAGGATCCAATGCAAACATCTTTTGTTTGCCGGTAGATGTTTCCATCCCACGTGGTGAAAGTAGATTTTAGGTAGACCGTAAGCAATTAAAAAAAAACACTTTGGGAGATTCCTGAAGCATTTTGGAAAGCGATAATGCCGAAAGAGTGAATGCAGGTTTCAACGCACATTAGAAGTCGTTCTTGGGATATAGCATAATACAAGTCCATGATGTCAATGGAGAAGGCCTTAAAGTCGTTGTTGTTGTGTTCATCTCTAAGAACCTTATGACTTCATGTGAGTTGTTTAACAAGAAAGGGTCGTCAACTGTTAGCCCATTGAGCTTCTCTTGTAAAAATAAGGCGAAAGACTTCGGCCAGGTCCCTCTTTCCGACACAATTACTCTTAAGGGACAGTTCATTTTGTGTGTTTTCCCGCTAAACATAATTTGTATACTTAAAGTTTTGCTTCTGTCGATGGTGGAGCAAAGCTTGTTTAAGTCGAGCTTCTGGCATATTTTCTTGGCCTCACTTTTTACTCTAACTAACGAAACGTCAATGTGGCGGGTGAATACAGAGTCAATCGCAGCTCAGGCTCTTTCTCCAAACGTAGCCTTATGCATAATCACGAAACCTCTTTCTTTATCTGCCGGTAGGATAGACATCGACTTCTCTTTCAAGTAGGTCTCGACCCTCTTAATTGGCATAGGAGTGCCTGACTCTCTGTATCTAGTGAGTAGGTCAATGCCTTCAGATATACAACGCTCGCTTCCTGCTTCTGGAGCACGCCTCGACACCTGCCTTACCAAAGAGAGGAGTTCTGGTGCCGACTCCGTTGGTTCAACTGCAAACTTTGGCCCAAGGGTGAGAACTTGACGCACATACTCCGGCAGATTAATGTCTCCTACCACGTGCACTGGGTTGCGACAGGATTGCATTTTTTGAGGAGTTGTGGAACGGAGGTGGCGCAAGGTGAGATCCCACAAAGCCTCAGTTGATCTTTTCGCGGTGGTTGAGAACTCACGCCATCTTCTTCTACCAATGGGAGGACTCATGTTTTCACACAAATGAAGGTAGAGGCACTCCTTGTAATGTCGGGTCTGTCAGTGCCACTTCGATTGCAGGATCTTGCATATCCTTTTTCCGTGGTTCATTCACGAGTTAGTCCTTGAGTCCTAGCTTCCTTGTCATCCTGATCGCCATATCTATCTATCAAGCACGGACCTACAGTTACTGCGCTCGGGTCAAGCTGTTACCACCAGAAGTTCTGGCCTTGTTTGGCCCCAATGGAGCGAAGCCACCAAACAGGACCAGAAGTTCTGGAGTAATTGTGTCGGCAAGGGGGACCTGGCAGAAGTCTGTCGCCTTATTTTTACAAGAGAAGCTCAATGGGCTAACAGTTGACGACCCTTTCTTGTTAAACAACTCACATGAAGTCATAAGGTTCTTAGAGATGAACACAACAACAACGACTTTAAGGCCTTCTCCATTGACATCATGGACTTGTATTATGCTATATCCCAAGAACGACTTCTAATGTGCGTTGAGACCTGCATTCACTCTTTCGGCATTATTGCTTTCCAAAATGCTTCAGGAATCTCCCAAAGTGGTTTTCTTGAATTGCTTACGGTCTACCTAAAATCTACTTTCACCACGTGGGATGGAAACATCTACCGGCAAACGAAAGATGTTTGCATTGGATCCTGTATTGCGGCTCGTCTTAGTGAGCAATACGTCAGAATAAAATCCTACAAAGGCGTTTTGACACTTCAAAAGTCGTGAAAGTGTTCCGCACTGTAGATGATTTTTTTTTCGAGGCCCTTGATGGAAACGACTTTTCAAGTACTGTATCCAATAACCTCTCGATTTTTAAAAACTGTTCGGATACTTTAGACATAACCCATGAACTTCCGGTTGAAGAGTCTCTAAGGTTCTTAGACCTCAGACTGTTTTTTTTTTTCTCACCACACTTGTGGGTCTTACGCTCCGAGGAAGAAAAAGCCACTCCTCCACTATGAATCGGCCCACATCCAAATGAGTTAAGAGGGGAGTAGTTAACCTATGCCTAAAAAATTTCATCAAAAAGTCATGCCCACATACTGTAAAAACTAGCTTTGACCCGCAGATAGCTAGGCTACTATTGGGGGTACCCTATCCACTTATTAATATCTGTTGCAGAAAAACTCATTCAGAAAATTAAAAATCCCAATTTAACCCAATGTAAGAAAAGGGACCGAAACCAAAGGCCAGCTGTTGTGCCTTATATTCACCATATTTCTCATGGTCTTAAAAAATAGGCAACCGCGTAAACGTCAACGTAGTATTCTCTGCTCCATACAAGCTCTCTAGTTCTGTAAAAAAGTCAACTCATCCTCCGATAGAACCTTAGGTTTTATAAAAAAGCATCACACCCGTTTTGTTCCGTGCGCTGAAGGGTGGTTTATGCAATTCCCCTCTCATGCGGTAAACAGTATGTCGGGCAAACCGGGAGGTGTCTGAATGACCGGTTACGTGAACATCTCTATAACATAAACAGAGCAATCTCAGGTAGCCTAGGCATCCATTGCCGGGACTGCGGGTGCTCAGCGGACTTGAGTAACTGCGCTGTTATTGCCAGAAGTGGTAATCAGGTGACACGAGAGGTTATCGAAGCTGAAAAAATAGCCCGGTTGGACAAGCAATGCGTCAGTGTCCTATCCTTAGCTTTATCAAAGAAAGAATTAGATTATCTAAAGATAACGTCAAAACACCAATAGTAATAAAAAGATTTAAAATTTTTTAATATTTTTGAGTTATTTTATTTGTTTAGCTTTTTTATTGTTTTCTAAACTTTATATTTGTTTCTATTTTTATTTTTTATTTTTTTACTTTTTGTTTTTGATTTATTTTTTAAATTTATCTTTTAAATAATAACATTATAAAGTTTTTGAATTTATTTTTAAATTTACTTTTAATTTTATTTTTAGGTGTCATTTATTTATTTATTTATTTATTTATTTATTTGTGTTTTTTGGCCATTTGGTGTTTAAAAATTTTAATGTTCCCTTTAACGGCGAAGCAGAAGATGATGACGATTTGAGGAAGAAGAAATTTATCACTGAGTTGTTAGTCAGCGCTGCGAGTCTGTTCCCTACTTGTGTGTCTGTGACTGTGACTGTACGAGGGTGGTCCGATAAGTACTTAGCCTACAAAAGAAAAACGAAAGTTTTGGAAAAGTTGCGATTTCTTTTTCAATATAGTCTCCTTTTAGTTCGATACACTTGACCCAGCGATGCTCCAGCTTCTTTAACCCATCTGAAAAATACGTTTTCTCGAGGTCTGCAAAGTAGGCTTCCGTGGCGGCGATGACCTCCTCATTCGACTCAAATTTCTGCCCGGCGAGTGACTTTTTCAAGTTTGGAAACAAAAGAAGTCGCACGGGGACAAATCTGGAGAATACGGTGGATGGGGTAGCAGTTCGTAGCCCAATTCGACCAATTTGGCTGTGGCGAGGGCGGAGGTGTGAGCCGGTGCGTTGTCATGGTGGAAGAGCACTTTTTTCTTCGCTAAATGGGGCCGTTTTTTCTGCAATTCGGTGTCGAATCGGCCCAATAATTCGGCATAGTACAGCCCGGTGACCGTTTTGCCCTTCTCCAGGTAGTCGATGTAGATCACACCTTGTGAATCACAGAAAACGGTGTCCCTCACCTTTCCGGCCGATAGGACAATCTTCGCCTTCTTCGGAGCACGTTCGTCGGGTGAAGTCCACTGTTTCGACTGTTCCTTGGTCTCTGGTGTGCACCAGTGGATCCATGTTTCGTCGACGGTCACGAAACGACGCAGAAATTTTTTCGGATTGCGCTTAAACAGCGTCAAACACTGCTCTGAAGTGGTCTCACGGTTGCGCTTGTTGTCCGGAGGGAGCAAACGCGGCACCCATCGCGCCGACAGCTTTGTCATGCCCAAAACTTCATGCAGGATATGACCCACGCGGTCTTTTGAGATGCCTACTGTCTCAGCTATCTCGCGCACCTTCAATCGGCGGTCTGCCAATACGAGATCGTGGATGTTTGTCACATTATCCTCCGTGGTAGCAGTTTTCAGGGCACCTGGGCGTGGCTCATCAAAAACCGACGTGCGACCACGTTGAAACTCGTTAAACCAATCTTTGACGGTCGCCATCGAAGGAGAAGAGTCACCGTACACAGTATCCAAGCGCTCTTTGATTTCACTGCGCGATTTCCCTCCCAAAAACAAGAACCGAATCACCGACCGATATTGCTCTTTTTCCATTTTTCTAAAATTCGCGAACAGGCCCGTTTCCACATGCGGTCAAAACAAAACTACCGAGTCCGATTCAGTTGAAATTGCGATAGTAGCCGTCTACGAGAACGTACTACACGATAGTAGATTTCTCCTGCGATAGTGGCGCCATCGGGCGGTGAGGCTAAGTACTTATCGGACCGCCCTCGTATATCCACGCTGTTCCATCCAAGCATGGCATAGACCCTTTTGCTGTTTACAAGCATGAACTGCCGCTTGCGTCCCAAGCGACTTCCGGTCGCACCATTTTTGCAAGCCTGTTGAGCTTGCTAATGTCCCCAGTGCTAGAGACCAGAAATGATACACGGACAACAAAGCCGGAGATTTAACGAGGGTCTTCGGCTGTACAATATTCCATCTTGGAGGAGGCAAGTTGATTTACAAGAATACTCGAAACATTTTAACAGATCTCGCACTCCTTCGTTCTTTTGGCGTTCACCTGGAGAATTGGTGGTTAAACGTTTCATCTACAATTCAAGCAGAACCACCTTTACAGCGTGGATTGGAGCCTCAACTTTTTTAAACTAATCTTTGGCACGTTGTTACAAAGAATAACGTGGCAAAGGAGCCGGCTCGCTTGCCGACATATGCAGCTCATGCCACTGTTGACCCTGCAAGTTCTCGCTACACTCGGAGCAGCAGTCGAGCTTCGTGTGGTCAATAGGAAGTTTTAGCGAGTCGTTTTTTGAACCCATGGAGTCAACTTTCCGCAGAGGAGGGGGCCGGTCGGTCAGGATGGTGACGACCGATGATGGTGTTCGCCCGATGGAAGTCCCCCGGGAAGTCGAATAAGAAAAAAAAACTAAACGTTGTTCGATCCCGCTGGACACATTACGACGTTGGTTGGTTTACGATGGCCCGTGTGGCCATGTTTATTTTAAAACAAAACGACAACAAGTCAGCGGTAATTTACAAAACTTCCAAAATTACAAGCCATACTTTAGTCCCCAGTCTCAAGAGCCGAATCTTCCTGATCTCAAAAGCCGAATCTCCGAGAATCCTCTCGGCAGCCCTTTTCTAGACTCGTAGGGGCCTCCTTTCCCTCCAGAGACGGACCAATCACTTCAAATTTCACCACTCCCACGTGATACACTGTCGTCCATGGTCGGCGAGCTGTCAGCCTGACGCTGCAACCGCCGAATCCAAATTCCTTCTAGAGTCGGTCCCTGCAATTTTCTCAGTCTAACTGGCGCCGCCAACAGCTAAATTATTACATCGCGCAAAAAGCGACCATTTCACACTAAGCGGCGAAACCCTCTATATACAGGCACACTCGGTTAAAAGCCGCAAGACGCGGCTGTTCCGGCGCCCCAAACTGAAACCCAATCCATTTGTTAACGACCGGGGTCCGACTCTTCTCTACCAAGCCCCGCGGCCGCTTGAAGCCCCCCCCCCCCCCCCCCCGCGCCTGAGAGAAAAAGACGACTCCCTGTTCATGCTCTCACCCCCTGCCGCGGGCCCGCGAGCAAACGCCCAAAAATGTGGACAAAAACATAGGCAGATAAAAAAAACAATGCCGACGCAACTGTAGAAAAATAGACTTTTCTAAAACAAATCTTATTTCAAACCAAAATCCATCGTTACGTAACACACAGTTTCAAAATCACGAAGGGTGCAGCTGATCCCTTCCGTGAAAACGCACGTGAAATTTGACATATTTTAGCGAATCGTGAAAATGGCGCAACCGTCTGGACGATGACGATGATTGTGTCTGACCGGTGGCGCCATCTTCTAGTAAACATGTGAAACATTCTGCAACGTGTAAATCCGTGGCGACTCGTGTTTCCCGCGTACGACTGATGTAAACAAGACGGCCGACGCAGCATTTGCAGGTCGGAATTTCGAGAACTGCGAAGCTAGATAGAAAAAAAAAAAAGAATCTGAACGACCGCAAAGATATGTGGTGTGTCTCCGTCATCTTGAACCTGAATGATCGTTCACGTTGTGTGTCGTCGAAGCAAATCATTTCGTCTGCTCGCGGTCGCCACAACAGATAGTCTGCCCGCAGATCCCAAATATTTACTAGCATGCGCAGTTTACAGCATTCACGATCGCTTACTATGAGAGCAGTCCTCGAAATGATTTGGTTCAACCTCTCAAATGAAGCAGAGTAACAGTATGGCAAATCGCCTCCAGCTGTCCTAAGCCTAACTCTCAGCTGGGTCGGCGGAGTCAGTCGCCAAACCGACCGCCACCATTTTTTCACCCGAGTCGTGAATGTTGAGGCTGCGTTGCGGTGACGACTCCAGCGGCCGGAATGGGGGAACGAACGAGAAGAGCTTCCCGACGCCCCAATGACTAGCGCACGCATGCGCAGTAGCGTTGCCGATGCGTTTGAGGACGAACCGTTCGTGTGGAAACGACTTGCTAAAACTACCTAATAAACTGGCAGTTTTCCCTTACCTTCCCAAACCATTGGCATCAGCCGCACTCAGATGGCGCGTGCTGAGAAGAAACGGCAAGAGCGCAAGCCCAGTCCATCACCAACTTCGCCTTTCTCTTTCACGAGACTCTCGTTGACGACGATCCACCCAACTTTACCGGATCGGATAGGTTGACAAGCTCCGGAATAAAGTGACGCGCTGCCATTCACTGCCGCGTAGCGGCGCCGTGTCGCAGCCCGGCCGACTTGCTCGGTCTGACTGGCCTTGGTACGTTTGGATACGCCGCGAAACGGATCATTTTTGTGTGGGTTCACAGAGTGTATTACAAACGACTGCTGCCAGTGTGATAATGTCTGGATTGTGACAACATTTCCTGGGAATTTTAAGGTAAATTCACGCCCGCCGGGCATTCCTAGTTGTGGCAGTCTTCGACATTCGGCACAAATGCAAGCAAGCTCGGAGAAATGGTCGTTTGCGGACTGAAATACCGTGAACTTCTCTCTTCTGGTGCTCGCTCTGTGTTTGTGTCAGAAGTTCAAGCATAAACTGCTACATACATTCCGAAGCCGCATCAGGAAAGAATGCCAATTTGAAGACATTTTCGTCATTTGAAGGAAGCGGGCTGTTTTTGTATTTGTCTTCGGCTACGTCTAGGATGCCTACTACTAGAACTTCTGAGGTGGTGAAAACGGCTGAGTTATTCCTCGTGTGTTTCCTCTACGTGTGTGGCAACCTCGGTTTTTTGCGTGTGCGTGTCATTTCGGAAACGTGTGACTAAGGCGTAAGAATTTCAAGACGTCACTTCCTATCAGCTGACCAGCGCGGATTCGCTGTGCGTATACTTTGAAGATTTACGTGTGAACGTCTGGTAAATATTAGAACCGTTATTTTTACAGTACCTGCTACAGCTTCGCGGCAACAGTGTACGAATTGTAATACACGCTCGTTGTCTATGTGAAACGAGTTAATTTTACAGCAACTTGCTTGTTGACGTGTTTATATGAGCGCGTTAATTTCAATTCGCTCTATGTTAACTACTCTTTCCTTACCGTTACAGTTTTGCTTGAAATAAATTCATGATGATCTTGTTTTATTAAACCCATGACGCTTCTGCAATCTTTTTCAAGTAAAAATAAAATACATTTTTAGCTACCTCATTGAGCCCCCGAGAATGCGACATAGAAAGGCTGGGGTGCAAATACCACTGTGAAAACTTCACTGCCTAACTACTGAGCTTTTTTGTTGCATCACGAATGCACTTTTATCCTAAAAGTTCTACGCGGGAGGAGCCAGTTGAAAGTTAGAGATGACGGAGAAAGTGGTAATAGCGATCGCCAACTACGTGTATTTTCAGCCTTGGTATTTTGCATTCTGCTCGCGATATTTTAGTGTAAAAAAAAAAAAAAAACTTTGCACAGTATTTATCTACAATTTTAGCCTTGCCGAAGATTTGTTGTGGCAACAAATAAAAGGTAGAAAACATATTTTGCTAGTTTTCCTGTGACAAATATGTGGCAGCGTTCATCGCTCCTGGTTATGGATTCTGGTCATAGACGAATAGGAGAGACATCAACTATGACATAAAGTCCATGCTATTTTAATATCACACGAGCAGAAAATCGCACTCGGAAGCTCGAACCAAAGCTGGGCACCTACGCTCCTATCCGTTGCATTATTATACCGTCTAAAAATCGAAGAAATCGTAAGTGTGCATATTTACAGTCATGTGGCCGCAGCCAAATCTAATTGCAGAGTCAATTTTTTAAAACGAAGTGCGCAATGGCCGCCGACGTGCCGCTGAAAGCCTGATTTCGCAATGAGGTGCCATCGTCCAGCGTCCCGAGCTTGCCCCGAGCTTGGCCGGCCTTGCGGACCGGGTGGACTGCGACGACAGCGCCACCACGCTCGCACGAACGGAGGGGGCCGGATTTCGGAAGCGCGGCTAATGCGGAGCTTCTCAACTGAGCCCGACCTACGTTGGATCCACCAGTCACATTCGAGTGGTGTGGACCACGTGGAACGTACCGAGCGCACAACCCTTTGGCTTCGTGGGATTTGGAGCCGGCACGCTTGCCGCCATGCAGCTAATGCCACTGTTGACCCTGCAGGCTAGTTCGTATTATCCTATCCAAGTATGTCAACTTTTGTGTGCATTGCCGGCTCCTCCCATGACAAGTGTTGCTACTACCCATTGCCGTAAAGAAATATGTGTGCATTTGTCTCGTAGAGACTGTTCGCAAACCGCGTGCTATAATTGATTCTTCTTTTATTGCTTGCCGGTGATGCAGAGCTGAATCCCGGTTCGCTGACTGAAGCTGGGATGAAATTGCTGAAGAGCTTACAAATGGGGCAGGCGGCAATCATGAATAAGCTAGATACTATCGATGCCAGGTTCACAAAGCACGACGTATTGTTGGCAGAGGTGAACTGTAAGCTCGGCGTAACCGAAGGGCAGATCCAAGCGGTTAATTAAGCAGTATCGGAACAAGCGACTCCATTAAGATACCTTACTCAAGAAGTTAAAGATTGGCAAGACCAGAGTGTTGACCTCGAGAACAGAAGTGGTAGGCAGAATCTAGTCTTCTACGGGTAAATGACGACAACAGCTCAGAAACGTGGGACCAATCGGAAGATTTGATTAAACAGATTTACAAAGCTAACCTGCGGTTGGATATAGCCTCCCTAGAAAGGGCGCACCGTGTTGGTAGCTACGAAGAGAGGTTTAAACAACCAATTATTGTGATCTTTGCGTCGTATAAGAAAAAACAGGACGTACTATCAAATGCTAAAAAGTTCGAAGGGTCACCCTTCAGCGTGGATCAGGAATACTCACCTGAAACCCGAAATATTGGGAAAAAAATTGTGGGAACACGCTAAAGTTAAAAAGCAGACAGCAATAACCGGGTGCAACTAAAAATCGACAAGCTCATTGTTAACAGAAAAACATTCACCTGGGATAAGGAAATGGCAGCAGGTGTTCCGCTAGTAAAACACTAACGCCACCGTGTGCAAAAAAAAAAAAGAGAGAACACGCTGAAGGCACTTGAGACTGCTTACGTGTAGGAATGCGAAAGCAATATAGTCCCGCGGGTGAAACGTTTTGCTCCGGCGGTTACATCGCGCTCCCCCACTGCGCAGGCGCGGCGCCCTCACCGGCTTCACGGCTTCCGTGACGAAGCATCTGCGTTGCTGTGCTTTTCTTTGTGTTTTATTTCTGAGGCGCGTTCGCTTTGACTTTGAGTGGCGCGTGCTTGATGACGTGTTTTTATGTCCATCTTTTGGGGACAACGCCGACGCCGCCTTTTCCCGTAATGGGGCATATTAGGCTTTCGCCTTAAAAACAAAACAGAAAACAACGCGGCTGTCGTGATTTAATAGCTGTCGTTGCAAACTGCATAAATATAATAAACAAAGTTCAGGAACTTGCTGGTATCATTGAGTCTGTCAAGGCTCATATAGTATTGGAAACAGAATCATGGCTAAACCCGTCTTGTGTATGCAGTGAGGTCATTCAAAAAGATTCCATTGCTTATCGAAAAGACCGGTCCGGCCTTGGTGGAAAGGGATTCCTACCAGTAGCGACATTCTTTGAAGCGCCCACTGCGTGACGGTGCAGGTTTTAGAAAGTGAATGGTGGCGCACAGCAGGAGACTGCTTTGTCATTTATAATGATTGTCGTTACTTGTAAAAGAAGTATCGGCAGTTTGATACTTTAGACCCATGTTACGGATAAAAAAAACAGGACGCGGGATGGCCAAAAAACATGATTTTCGTGTAACTCGTCAAATTATGAGGCGCTGGAGAAATGCAGCCTTCTGCGTTAAGTCCTTATTTCAAACTCTTTTTGTTCGCCTTCCGCCCATTCAAAAGCATGCGGGAAGGGCCTTAGAACGCACCTGGTATCGCTGCGCCACGGCGTTCTTCCGCAAGATAAAGTTCGTCTGCGTTCCTCGCCGTCACCACGGCAACGAACGCCGAATGACTGGAAGCACGCACGGTACCGCCGCGTGAAGCCAGCAACAGCTGACGCCATTTTACGAACGCCGTCTGCTAGCCAAAGCCGAACGCGGTATGTCAAATCAACCGCCTCCGCCGGTGCTCGATCGCCGACGGCGATCGAGCACCGGCGGTGGCGGAACGCAGACGAACTTCATCTTGCGGAAGAACGCCGCGGCGCAGCGATACCAGGTGCGTTCTAAGGCCCTTCCCGCATGCTTTTCAATGGGCGGAAGGCGAACAAAAAGATTTCGAAATAAGGACTTAACGCAGAAGGCTGCATTTCTCCAGCGCCTCATAATTTGACGAGCCTTTCACGAAAATCATGTTTTCTTGGCCATCCCGCGTCCTGTTTTTTTTATCCGTAACATGGGTCTAAAGTATCAAACTGCCGAAGTATCAAGGGACTTTAGGTGAAGGTGGAGGAGTGTTTTGGCTAATTCATTCTTCCTTGCGATCTTCGTTACTAGATATTGGTCATGACGCAGTTGAGTCGATTCGGTGGACCAGTCGCCTTAAATGATAAACTTTTCTTACACTGTCAGAACCTTTTATCGACCACCGAATTCGGACTTGAGTACGTTACAATCACTATTCGAGATTGTTTTGGAGGGCTCTGGCCAGTCAATTTTTCTTACTGGTGATTTCAACTTGCCAGACTTAAGCTGGCAGGATGACGCATGTATAGTTAAAGTTAGTAACCGCGTGAATATTGAATTGAAAAATATTGTAGATACTTTCGGATTATTGCAGTATGTGAAGGAATCTACTCGTATTAATAACGTCCTGAACCTTTTGTTCTGTAGTTCGCCCAACCTCGTTACCTCTCTGAATATTATTCCAAGTATTGGTGATCACCAGGCTGTTGTTGCAAGCATAAAACCAAAATTGAAACAATTAAAATCATAAAGAAAACATTTTTTTAACGAGAAATGGGATTATTTTAGCATCGCCAATGAGCTCCTTATCCAGTGGCCTGTGCTTGAGTGTCTTTCTGAGGAGTACAGTGTTCATGAATTACGGTGCGTGTTTAAAAATAAATTGCTTGATCTCACGAACTTGTATGTTCGAAGTATAGACTCTGATAAGCTTAAAAAACGGAAGAAGCCATGAATGACCTCCCGTATTCTGAGAATAATTTAAAAAAAAACGGAGACGAGCGTTTGTGCAATATAAGAAAACAAAAAAGTAAAAATCGGATTAAGAGATTATCTAAAGTAACACATAAATGCGAATTGAATATAAAAAGCGCAAAAGAACAATACTTCAAAAGGCTTAATAAAAGAATGAAAACCAACTTCAAATATTTTTTGTCAATATATGAAGGGAATCTGATCAGATTATGTAAGAATAAATAACATTGTACATAATAATCAGTTTTTTTCTTCATAATACTGAGAAAGCAAGGTGTTTAAATAATTACTTTCACTCCATTTTTTTCCAAAACCCTCTCGCAGTCTTTTGACGTACGTAAGTACTATAGCGCTAATGAAGCCAGTTGAACTTAGTGTACGTGGAATGGAAGCGCTCTTAAGGGATATCGATAAAACAAAGGCATATGGTCCAGGTGGTATTTCACCCCGCCTACTGAAGCAATGTGCGCGACCAATTTCGCTTTATCTTTATTTAATTTACGACAAGTCGATATATCAACGGAACAACCGCCAGATGACTGGAAGTTCGCCCACGCTGTCCCTATTCACAGAGGAGGTTCGAAAGAAGACGTAGAAAAATATAGGCCTACAGTATTTCACTAACATGAATTTCACGCAAAATCATAGAACATATTTTATATACGGAGATAATTGGACATATAACAAAAAACTATTTTTTGATAAAAGAACAACACATGTTTTGGAAAAGTTTATCTTGCGCAACGCAATTCGTCGAATTTTATCACGACTTGGTATCAGAGGTTGACGAGGGAGTGCAAACTGATTGTATTTTTTTTAATTTTCGTAAGGCGTTCAACACGGTTTTGCACATATTACTTCTAAATAAACTCGAAATGTTAAACATAGATTCGACTGTGCTCAATTGGATTGAAAATTATCTTTTCCAGCGTAGACAGTACGTAATTTTGAAGGGCAAAAGTTCGGATTATGTTGACGTCCCGTCGGGGATTCCGCAGGGGTCTGTCCTGGAACCATTTTTGTTTTTAGTCTTTATTAATGATATTTAAGTATGTGTCTTCTGGTGTAAAGTTGTTCGCTGATGATTACGTTGTGTATAAAACAATTAAGAGTGAGAGTGATGTCGCCGAGTTACAAAAGGACCGTATTCATACCTGGTGTCCTGAGTGGAAAATGGATTTGAATACCCAAAAATGTCTACAGCTATGTTTACAAAGAAAAGGAAAACAAAAACTTGAAAATCAGTATTATATAAATACCAATCAAGTAAGCAACCAACCTACACACAAGTATCTAGGTGTTATTCTATCCACTGATTGTTCATGGAATGCTAACGTAGGTGATGTGATTGCTAAAGCCGGTAGGGCGCTGAACTTTATTCAGAGAACTTTAGAGTGCTCAGAAACTGCATTAAAAACTACTGCCTATCTAGCATGTGTCAGGCCGATTTTAGAATATGCTTGCGCCGTATGAGACCCTGCACGAAAAACACTGATCGATAAACTGGAAAAAATACAAAATAAAGCTGCTCGGTTCGTCTTGGGGCGGCAAGGGCGGAAGGACAGTGTCACTAAAATGAAAAATGAATTAAATTGGAAATCACTCCTCTCGACGAACAAAATTGCGATTAAAGTTTTCTTTTCAATATTTAACAACAAAACAGGAACCAATAGCGCAACTTATCTAAAAGAAACACATCATATCTCTCATCGGAATGATCATG
Organism: Ixodes ricinus; assembly: GCA_037355805.1. Lineage (NCBI taxonomy): Eukaryota > Metazoa > Arthropoda > Arachnida > Ixodida > Ixodidae > Ixodes > Ixodes ricinus. The sequence continues at coordinate 72,643 of JAZHYW010015959.1, read as the reverse complement.
TCTTTAAAGTCAGAGAATGCCACGCCAGGACAAACATTTATACGAATTCGTTGTTTGTTAAAACCATTGTACAGTCGAACAGGATCTTTGAAGAACACTTGTGCTCTGCCAATGAAAACTTGTTTGTTTGTTTTTTGGAAAACTGTAACCCCTCTGCTGTAAGGCCTTCGGGCAATGCGGGGTAACCTTTGAATAAAGGATTAAGAATAAAAACCGTGCCTACGCCGCAATGCGATAGTCCCCGTGTACGTTCCACTTCGCAATTAAAGAGTTTATTGTATGCATGTGTAGCGAGGCTACTTATAAAACAAGCCAGACAATTGAGAATTTTTTTAGTAGACAGTACACTCAAGTTTTGCCTTGCTATATATATATATATAAAAAAGTACCGTTGTTTTGAAGTGTGGATTCAGCACACGCCCGCTGGGCTAAAACCCGAAGCGTACGGTCAGCTCTCTCCTGAAATCTCGTCGCACAAAGCGGCAGTTCTTTTAGTATGGTTGCGAGATTGAACTTTTCTTGTTGGTTTGATTCGTTCGGGGGCCGCTATTTTCTTGCGTTGGCGTCTCCTGATGTCATTTCAATATGTTGCCTTTTATATCAAGCAAACACTGCCTAGATTACAGTGATACAGAAAGTCATACCATCTGCAAGGGGTGCAGGAGGTACCGGGGCGTACAGTATACGCGTGTGGGTTTGGTAGGCGTCGCTCCTACGAATCCCGTCGCATCAAAACTAAACGTCTGCGTACATCCAACAGCATTACTGCGAAGAGCTTCCTCAGAATTTGCTTTTATTCCATTAACATGGAGGGAGAAAGCAACTGAATAACTCAATGGAGCAGAAATTTTATAGACAATTTTGTGTGCAGCCCTAATTAGAATCAATACATGCTTCAGTCCATCGGACATCTATTAAGTATGTGATAAAACCAATTGCCACTAGCTGTTAAAGGGGTACTCCAGCGATTCTTTTTTATGGTCATTGATTTGCTCAAAATTGCTCAACACACCGATAGACACGGCTGTACCAGGCCACCAAATTGTGCGAAAAGAAAAGAAATTCGCGAATTAGCGAAGTTATTGAATTTTCCAATTTCGTTCTCATTGTGTTTCTCAAACCGAGAGCCCCTACCGGCAACACTGAAGTGTGACGACAGAAATGGTACAGAGTGGGCAGTAAACCACGTTCTCAACCGATTACAAGACGTTTGATGGTGAGAAAGAAATGCTTGGAAGCTCATTCACTAAAAAACACACAAAAAAAGAAAAAGAAGCTCGCCATGCTCTGTTTAAGAATAATTCAAAGTCCCAGATCCAGTGACTTTATTTAAGACTACCTGCGCTACCTGAAAGTCTGCACCATTTGTGACGTCACACGCACTGGAGAGCGCGCGGAAATTTGAATGTTGGTTTCGGCATCATCATCGTTTACGGTTTTCTCTATGGCTATTTTGAATTCCGAGACTATAAATAACATACCATGAAGACTGTAGTACGGGTATTCAGAAAATGCAATCTCTTTGGGTAGGTCAAAAAGCGGCCGGAGTACCTCTTTAACTAAGTATAGTGTTCCATCTTAAATTATTGTTAACGTATTTTCTTGTATTCCAAAAGTGACTAAAATCTCTATACACTGCTGCTTAGATCATGCGAAAGGTTTGTTTGTTTGTTTTTTCAAGGGAGTATGAGTACGTCGAATTGGGCATGCACTCCCATTCCTATTGTCCGCGCCAGACAGCTTCCTAAACATCCCCCTCCAAACAAAGTTTCTAACATTGAAAGTGAATGTTCCCGTCACCGTCCAATGTGTCGTCATTTACCAACGATGGTAATTGTCTTGGCACCTTCTGCGGAACAAAAATGAAGTTTTCTTCTTCTATTCAGTTTCGTTGTCTGTTTGTTTTTTAGGAGGGAAACGGGGGGGGGGGGGAAAGGGGGGAGCTGAGCTGCGCTGTCCATCCCCCTCCCCTCCCTCACCCGGATAATTAATGTGAAGTCACGTCGACTGCAGAGTTCCCGCGCTGGCGCAAGGGAAAGAATCTGTAGACTCACGAAAATTTCACCAATGCCGAGCGACTAACGAGAAGCTCCTCGGATGACACGTGTCGCCGAGGCGTCACGAACGTGATCTTCCCTCCCGCCTCCTCTCCCTTGATTAACCTCGCGCTCCTTTTCGCCAATTTCGCCGGGAGTGCGAACCAAGGGGGCAAGTGCAAGAGCACAGCCCGTAAACAACCGCCACCCCCCCCCCCCCGTCCCTTCCCTCACCCCACCCCCTGGAAGAGTGGAACGGTAATAATTTTTATCATACTTTTCTTGGCTAGACTTCGAGTCGAGGAAAGGAACTTACCCAAAGCTGCTATTTGGAACGCAGTGTGTGTAAGAGGGTTGTGAAACTAATAGTTTCGGTTAAATGGCAGGAAAGACGCGCCGCACACTTATTACTGCGCTGTCGTCAGGCGAAAGGCGAGAGTTTAAAGCAAGGGAATCTCATGTGCAGGCTTAGACTTTAACGTTCCCGTCTATGAAGTACATCATACATCACTGCATGTTTTTTTTATTGGAGTGCTTTTGTTGCCAAACGAATACGAGTTCTTGTATAGTGTTTTAGTTTTGTAAATAATGAAAAAGTGCGATGTTACAAAAGAAAAGTTTGCCAACCGTGGTTTCCAGGGTATTGACAAGACTGGTGTCAAGATGTGGCTTATTTTTATCATCTTTTCACCTAACGGTCACCCCTTAAACATGAACCCCATCTCCCTGTCGTTTTTCTGTCGTCACGGCAGTCTCGGGTAATTCTGCAATGAAGACTTTACGCCAGCTCACTTGCGCCCTCGCGTTTTGCTCGTTACCCTATACGTCATTGCACTGGAATGTTCCATTGTAGGAGCCAGTGCTGGAGGTTATCATGTGTCCACCCCTTCAACAGCGCTGCCCTTTTTCTCTTTTACCTTGCCCACCGTTCATGCCTTCCCATTTTAATTCTAGGTGATGTGTTAGTTTTCCAGTGCAGTGATTGTCTTTTTATTTCCGGATCGTACTAGATACAACTCGTGACATGTGATGATCTCTCTATCAAATCATGTTCCGCTGCGAGTATTTTCATAAAGTCAGTGCAAATGTGTTTCCAGCAAGTGTCTTTCTGCTCCCGAGTGGGGTTTTTGAGCACCATTTCGGCGCAGGCTTTGCGTATGTTTAATTGGTCGTGTAATCTTTATAGTACAGTCTGGTTATTAGTGTGCACCATGCCTGCTATCATCCGAATACATAAAGCTGAACTCAATGGAGCGAATAGAAGGCGAACAACCAAAGAACTTCGCCCGGCGGCACGTTCGCAACATTCACTGTTCTGACGTCACATGCAGAGCGAGCAACTGCCGCTTTTCATGTAGCAAAATCATTTGTGAACAATTAAACTCATTTTCGCAACGCTTTGTTTCGTTGTTGCCGTGACAGGGTGACCCGGTCGTTCGTCGTCTGCAACGTTCTCTCGTTCCTCTGCAAACTGTCTGTGCCATTCAAACACTAGAACATGTGAAACCTCCAGCAAAACTTTAAAACACACACTCATATTTTTTTTTATTCCACATGAACCTTTATTTTCATGCGCTGCTCGATGTTAATTCTGGCCATGTACGTCTCGCCTTGTCCCATCTGCTTCAGGCTTGGCTCGTCTGCTTCCAGACACTTCTAGGTCATTCCTCTTGCATGCGCTGCCCACTGCGCCCAATCTCGTGATCAAATAGCCGTACCTACTATATTGCCACATATTTGTTTGATAAGACTCAACACAGCGCGGAAGGATACGAACAGGGTAACATAAAAAGAAAGTCACTCGTGATTTTAATTATTTAGATCTGTCCGTTACCGGTTCAAAATCCACGAATCAAAATCAACTGTTATTTTTACAATTATGTTCATTTATTTTTAATTTATTTCAAACCATTGGTACCGCATTCTCTCTCAAAATGTGTGGCACCAACGTACGAACTGTCTTCTTCCAGGCGTCGCGCATGTGCATTTCAGCGTGCGGCTGGCCTGCTGTTTGCTATTTTGGGGCCAGAAAGGGTGGGTTTGTGCGCTTTTATGCCTTTTACGAGCTAAGACTATTGGCGACGTGACGCGATCGAAAGTGTCGCTGTGGTCGGCCAACTCATAATTGGCCGAATGCATGACTATGACGTCAGCAAACGGCATATCTCATCGACGGAATATAAGAGGAATGTAAAAACTTCGACTTTTGCACGGTCGATTGGCAGTATTGCTTTGAGACCGCTAGTGATTTCAGGCTTCCAGAATGCTCATTACGAACGCCATCGTAGGTTAGCAGTTCACAAGGTCATGACGTCACGAACAGGTAACCGAACGAGGGTGCCACTGAATACATCTCGCACGCTTGAAGTCAGGGAGTATTCACTGGATGCCATACTGTGAGGGCGCTGTTTAGAGCGCATGCTCATAACGAGCTCACATTAATAGGCTTCCAAGAGCGGCAATCTTGATGGTGTCGTAGTCAGCATTCAGCCAATCGTTGCAAAGCCGACACTCGCAGACGCTCTCGGCATCGCGCACGTCGCCAATACTCAGGGACAACTTTCTGTGGTATGGAGAATTCGAAGGGACGGGAGCGCGTGCCTAAGTGCCGATTAAAGCTGGGCTCGCACACTCTTTCCGTCTTCGAAAACAAAATGCCACAGAAAGTTGACCTCGAGTAAGACGGCCGAGTCAAGCGCGCGGCACCGCGGCGTGTCTAACCCCGCGTGGCCTCGGAATATTGGGCAACAGTGACGGTTCGCTCACTGAGCCGCACTATCTGCAGTTTTGATTGAGAACGATGTAACAATAAACTTAGGCAGCCATCAAAACACAGTGCTGCGGAGTGCTGCGGGTGCTGCGTAAAAACACCGAAGCACAAATCGCAAATCAAGAAGTGCGAAGATATTAGGCCACGCCCTCGTTTCTTATGCCCTCAGTGACTCTCAGTATGTTGTAAAATAAGAACTGCGGAAGAAGCTCCGCCCTCAAGTTGGCAGAGCGAAATGACGTCACTACTGCACTCGGCAACCACTCAGTCAACACGCATCATTCTTCTGACGTCACGGAAAGAGAAAAGCATTCATCGCGGTGTTATATTTATTTTTTTTAGCGTGAGCTACACTGGCCGAGGTTGAGCAGTTTCGCGTGGCTCGCATAATGAGCCGTGCTCCGTGCTGCGCATGCGCGAGGAGCAGTGACGTCACACGGCGCACAGCTGGCGCGCCGGAGCCGCCGCCGCCGCGCGCTCCGCCGCCGCCGCGCCCACCTCGCCGGTCTGCGCATTCCAGAGGAGTGACGTCATAGCCGCGGCAGATGCACTGGCGCCGCCGCGTGCCCAGCTGTGCGCCTCCGTTGCACTGTAGCCAAGTCTGACGCTGCATCGGAGCCGCTTGATAGCGCCTCTCATTTTGTGCGCATAAGCTCCCGCTACGTATATCCTGGCATAGCCGAGCTAAGCCACCGCAATTTTTCTCTTTCGAAATTGAGGCTTACAAAAACAAAGCCTTACCTAATGCCCAATGACTTTCGGCTCATTGGACAGGAGAGCGCTTTTAGAGCGCGCGACACTAGAGCGCCGACCTTAGAGCGCTCGACACGAGGGCGCTGCGACAGTAGCGCGCTTGACACTATACTCTGGTTCATACTTAGCGTGCAACGCTGTCGAAGCTACTGGCGCGAGCGCGTGGCTTCATCTATGGTTTCGTTTGCGCGAGAACGCGTGCAAATGATCAACGAGATCAAGGCTTACGCTCGCGCCAGTAGCTTTGACAGCGTTGCACGCTAAGTATGAAACAGAGTATAGAGCGCACGACACGAGAGCCCATGACCAGTTGAGCACGCGACACGAGAGCGCACGACCAGTTGAGCGCGCGACACGAGAGCGCTCTTCTGTCGTGCGCTCTAGTGTTATACAGCCCATTGGGCATCGAGCGGAGCATTGGTTTTCTTTAGGGCGGAGCCTCTTCTGCAGTTCTTATATTGCAAGTCTCTTGCAGTGTAAGAATTTAGGATATTTAGTATTCGGCCGAAAGCTGTATAAGTGACATGGAAAAGACCACCCACACGGTATTCGCGCTGAATCCCTCACTATAGATCTCTAATGGATTGAAGCAATTCGGCTTCATGTGTTTATCGACGATACACGAAAAGAAAACAATATGTTCGCAAATCACTGATAAAACACACGAACATCCCTCATTAGAGCCATGAAAAAAGTAAATGAAACTTGTAATCACCCGTTGCCCCTCTTTAAAAAAGCACCAAGAGAACTAATTGAGCGAAAAATGAGATATAAATCTTTATCCTTCATTGCGTCTGTCTATCTGTCCTAAGAAGGATTTTCGGTTGGGAGGTTGAATTTCTCTCTCTTCGTCTGAATGCTTTTTTTTTGTTTTACTTAGGTCGGTTTTTTTTATTATTTTTGTGTGTCTTTCTTTTTCTTTCGCAGCCATTGTGTCTTCTTTCCTTAGAGTTCTGCAAGACCATTCACTTCCGGTCTATTAAAGAATATACTGTTGTTTTAATACATTCCCTAGAACGGCGAGTAAAAAAAAGAAAACGACACATTTTTAGTTCACAGCTGATCGTCAAGGATCCTTAGTTCTCCGCGTAATGTCGATCCCCTCGCGTACTATTAATTATGATTAATAACCGTCTCTTTATACACGCCCTAAAAGTAGAAAAATTGCGTCTGACGTGTTGGACTCACCCTTCTCCACGGATCAGTGTTCTAGTTGATACTGATTCTGACATGTAATAAAAGCTAACTCAAATTTACGTTACTTAAGGGGTGCCGGCTTGGCAGTGACTACCTAAACTATTCGCGACTCCAACTGTCTGTAGGTGGCGCCACTCGTTTTCTGATATAACGGTTATTCCATTTAGAACGATATCTGAGTTTTTCATATTCTAAAAAAATTAGGCCTTCCTGTAAAGTCAATTATGGCTAAATCGCGTATTTTTGGGATTCTGGCGTTTATTGGGGGCCTACATTACCTTAATTCGCATAATTAATAATGCAATTAAGATCTTTTATTACATAGTTTTTCAAGCTCTAATATAATTGTTCCTTATTATCTCATTTAAAACGCGCGAACAACTATGATAATCTAAAGTTGGAAAATTATCATCACTGGTGCCAATTGCAGCATGTTTATTTAACAGGTTATAAAATATTATAAAATATTATAAAATATTATAAAATAAATGAAACAAATTCTAGCTTGTCTGAGAAATCCATGTCAAATTATATTAATTGTGGAGAAATCATATGGTGTTATCAAAGTCGCGACTTTCGACAATAGGCAAAATTTCCAAATTCACCGCCATTGCTTCCGGGTCAAGCTCCCCAAAATACAAAAAAAAAACGGATTCTGTCGTTTTTCATTAGTTAGAAAACTTCTCAGAGCATTTTTTTTTATTTTACGCGCCGTAGTTTTGTTAATCTCAGCCATTCCAGATTGAAAGAACGCTTGCCCGCTTGCAAGTTTGCTAACCGGAGCACATTTCGTTGGCGTTGGAAAACCGGTGAAACAGTAGAGTAAGTTATAGTATTGCGTATAGGGGTATTGACTGGACACCATATTTGAGGGCAATGATTAGAGCGCATGCTCAGAACGAGCTTACATTAATAGGCTACGAAGATCGGCAATCTTGATGTTGCGGAATGCACGTGGCAAAAGAACTATGGAAGCTCGGAATTTTATCAAGACACTAAAGTCCCTTGATAAAATTCACGCTTTCAAGTACCGCCAACCATTGTTGTGGAAACGCGCAAGACACGTGCCACGAGCGGGTGCTCCGCCGCCATTCGCTTCCAAGAGCCGCTCATTTTAGTGCTGCGCCGCCATTTGCTTCCAAGGGCTGCTCGAGACACGGGCCACGTGCACTGGCGCATTTGACCCTACATGCGAGACAAACGCAAACACATCGAGGGGCTTTAGCGCACACAGCTATGGCCGCCAGTGAATAATCCCAATACGAGCGAACGCGAGCACTGCGTGATTGCGTTAGCGTTGCGTGTTCCATACTGCGTGTGCGCGGAGCCCGAAATTTCGGTCTTGGATTGGCGCATGGCGACGCCGCGCATGCGCAGCGGGGAGCACGCAACTCTAACGCAAACGCACAGCGCTTGCTTCTATACGCCATATTAACAGTTTCTAAATAAGGTACAATCCCATATATATCGCATCACTCCATTGGGACAGTGAAGAGTGTTATTTGCATTGAGAAATGACTGTCGGCGAGCCATGATAGCGAGAAGTTCCGCCGTGCCCGCTGAGCAGGAGAACCGGGGGACAGAGCGCTTCCCGTTTCCGCCACGAGAGGACGAGCAACGAGCTGGACTTGCGAATACTTCTGCTTTCAACGCAGAACATGTAACCAAAAATGTCGTGCGGCCACAAGGGTGTTTGAATGCTTTGTGCTTAGCAGAAAGTGGCTTAACTTCTAGAAGGTGACTATTACATAACGCTACATGTTTTCGATCAGCATTCACGCACCCGCATACACCAGTATCTACGCGTTGCGGAACCGTTATACATCTGCTGAAACATCCAGGTGACCATACACTCTCGCTTCATTGCACCTACTTCGAGAAAGACTCGTAAGATACAGTTGCCGAGAAAGATGCGCTGCGAGGCTCCAAACACCACCGGTGTTTGGAGGGGAGTCACACACTGCCAATACATCTCCCAGAGGACAGTCTTTAGAGACACAGTCTGAGGAGTGTCCTCGTATGACGGTCACATTGGCCATACAAAAAACTGTTTTTAGGCACGAGCATACAAATGGAAGAAATGGAAGCAGGCTCAAGCACGCTTCAAACATGCTTGAGCCTGCCCGCAAGGAATTCTGTCATCATGCACATCACGCATCAGGCACACATCAATCACGTCACTGCAAAGGCACAAAGTATTGGTTTTATAACACGAAGATTACACATGGCCAATTGGGAAACAAAAGTCATAGCTTACACCACCCTTGTTCGCCCGCAGCTCGAGTATGCATCTACAATATGGAACCCCACCCAGGCTTACCTAATACAAAAATTAGAATCAGTACAAAATAGAGCCATTCGCTTTATCGTTAAAAGATATACGCGTACTAGTATTACCACAAAAAAAAGAACTCGGCCTTCCGCTTTTAGCAGAGAAAAGAAATGCTGCCGGACTAGTCTCCCTGCACGCTTTGTATTACCGCTGTCCATCAAAGAGAGCGTTGTATTGCCCGGTTGCACATCACATTTCACCACGCACGGACCACTCTCAAAAGCTTCATTTGACCACACCAAGAACAAACCTTTTTCAAATTTTCACCGCTTCAGTTATCCATTTCAGATTAGAACTCACTTCCAGAAAATATTGTCAATATTCAGGAATCATCCGGTTTCAGAGCTGCACTTGCTACTTTTTTTAATACTTAGCAGCCTCACATCTCTGTGTTTCCCATTTCTTGAATAATTGTTGTGAAATGAAATCAAATGAATTGAAATCAAATGAAATGGAATGTCTGCAGCCAACACCGTGTCGTTTGAGTGATGTGCACGAACAGTGCGAGTTCAAGGTATCGCACTGGTAGCGTCCATTCCTGCGACTTGGACCTCGCCGTCGAAAATGGGGAAGTGTCGACTTTCCGTTAAAGGGACGCTGCAATCATATTTAAGCGTCTACCTTTTTTGCGGTTTCCACGTCTCTTGGGGTTCGGGCAAGCCAGCGGGCACGGAGAGAGTAACTAAATATCAGTGCGTCATATTTTAACCGGACGACGCGGAAACCTCCTCCACCTACGGGGGCGACCCGCAGTGCCGAAGGCGCGCGATATGTGACGTCTTTGGTCCTGGGCTTACTACTGGTCAGAGCCGCTAAAAGCTTTTTTTTTAGTCGAAATACAAAATATAAGTGGCGCGAACCGTTTCACCTATTTATAAAAGTAGTTTTTGTTCAGTATTTTAGATCAGAAAAGAAACAAATGCAGTTTATAAAGTACGGAAACAAGAAATGACCCGTCGTCATACCCGCCACCAAGCGGTGGAAAAGGCGGCGCATACTAGAAAGGTGTACTGGGATCAGGCGCTGACGAGCGGCGAGCGTATAAAGGTCCCGGATGTACGTGGCGGCGCCGCGGTCGAGGATCCGACCGGTTCCGAGCGTTCCGAAGGCCTTCGCGAGCATGTTTGTCGTGCGGTTTCGCCGTTTGGCGGTATGGCAGCGCGAAGTGGCTCCCGTTCTGAACTGATCTTTACCCCGTGTTTGCTGTCGTTTGTGGCTAATGAAGTGTCATGCCGAATTAGTGCTTAATCGCGAAGCAAATGCAATGCGAGCCGCCCTGGCTGCCCGCTTCATACAGCCTATCCAGAACATGCTTTAGTGGCGCCCTCTCAGCCGTCGACACGGAGTGCGGCTGCCGTGAGCGCTCGCTGAGCTCACTACCCCTCCTCTAGTTCACGGCCACTCAAGCAACCAAGGACGCCATGAAGGAGGTTATTTTTTGCTTGTTTTTGTAATCTTAATTTGCCTATAACTTTTAAACTAAAGCGAAATTCGAGAAAAGAAAGTTTCATTAAGTTACTACGTTCAGTGCGCTCAGGCTCGGTGCAAATTAAAAACCAGTAAAAAAGTCCTTGCAGGGCCCCTTTAATGCGCTCTAAACTTGGAAAACAATGGTCGGCGCTGGAGACAAGTGGCGTCAGTACGCTGCCCAAGACTCGAGTCCAATCGCCGACTCGGCGCCCTAGGCGTCGGAACAGCAGTGGTCTCGATGAATCGGGGCCCTCGTTTTCTTCGTCAGCGAGCTTAATAACAGGCACGAAGCGGCCAGGGCGCGAGCTCCGGAGTTACTCCGTCTATCTCCGACCTCGGAGGCGGCCCGTCAGCGCTCCATCATCGGCACACACCCCTCGCCGACGGCGTTGGCAAGGCTGCGCGCCACTAGGGGGAGGTGCGCCTTCGCGAGGCTCTCGGTGAGCACCAAAAGTCGGGAAGCGCCCAGCGTTTCGGTCATCAATTATCGGACGGAAGCAATTAGAAGCGACAACTCGGAGGCTCGAAATTAGAAGGGAGGTATTTCGCTTCCGGAATGGCGAGCTCTCTCCGCGCCATCTCGCGGGGCCGGGAGTGAAGGGGGAAACGCCTCATCCTCCGTCTCCCGGAATCCCTCGCGGAAGTTCGCCTGACGGATCGAGAGACGTCGAGCGGGAATCCGCCGTTATGGCTGACGGTTCGTTTTCCCTAGAGGAACTTCACGGAGGGACCCGTACAAGCTAAAAACTTCCTCCGCAGCAACGTCTTGAAAGAGAGCTCCGTTGGCGGAGCGCTAGCTCGAGTGCTCTTGAAGACTGGATTCGCTTTCACGCTTTCAAGCAACTTGAGGATGCGCCCATTAGAAAATTATGTGATTGATTGATTCATTGCTTAGTGTTGATGAACGGAAGAGAGGGAGCTTAGCATCGACGTTTGCCCTATCGGGCTGCTCTCCACTGGGCTTAAGAGAAGGGATTAAAGAAAGTCATAGCAATGAGAGAGTACAGTGAAATGATTTTAACGGCGATTAAAAAAAATGCAGGTATTTATTTATTCGGTTTATTCCGCAGCGTCCGGAGAGCATTATCGCAGAAGGGTGATAAAAATACATGATTCTTCGATAGAAAGTTTTCTGCATATACACACCAATATACAAGCATTAATATACTGAATATCAGGCAAAGACAGTTGATAATCACGTAGGACAGAAAGCATTAATTACGTTGATTTAACGAGCATTAAAAAATGCAAAAACATCAAAATGATGACGATGATCCTACAAATCACTTCCACCTACGCGAAAATCGCTTATAACCGTGATGACGGTTTCGTATACTTGTAAGAAATAGTATCTCGGCCTCGGATAGCTTTGTAGCTTGGTCCATCCTCTCCGAGGCGCCAACGAATTTAAAAATATTCAATGGCCACGCACCTATTTCTCGTAATATGTGTCTTGTAGAACATGTCCTTGTCGTGACAGTTGGGATACTCATAAAAAGTGCGTTTTGTTGATCCTTCGAGGTCACAGCTTTCTGCTACTACCTTAATTACAATTTATTAATTATGTACAATGTAAATTATGTGAACTCTGTCAACACATTTATAAAGAATAGAACAGATCGCTTCCAGTTGAGTTCAATACCTACCCCTGTCCGTTTGGATCTGAAGGACCAGCATATACCGGCCTGCGTTCATGTAATCGCGGCTGTGCAACGCACGTTAAAGACCCCACGTTAGCAGTCACACGTAACTGGCCCAATTGCCGATCTGCAGCGGTAATACCCAGGCGCTATTTTAGGCAAAAAAAACTTCTCCCTACCCAAACCTCCTACAGCCAATTCACTTTACCTAAAGCGCTGGATTAGGATTCAGTACTCAGCGCTTTAGACCTTTTGAGCAAAATTGAAGCCGGTAACCAACTGTACAAGCGCGAGGATTTTGTTTTAGAGGAGCTTGTCATCAGCTTGTTCGAAACAGCGTCTTTGACAGAAATCCCCACCAAAGCTGGCACTCCGGGAAAGTGGCACGTGAACATCGCGCGCACAATCCTCCAAAACGAGGTCGGAAAAGGGCACGTGCTTGCGCTGGAATTTATTCTTGGAAAAAGGTCTGCTTGACCCTTTGTGGGGAAATAAAGAAATATAAAGGCACTCCGAAGGAAATTTTCGAATTCGTGGAGACATCCGGAATATCATACTGGTAAATATTTTATTTCGCAGGAATTCTTCAACTATATGGCCCCGCATGAATTCAGAAGACTCGCGGTCAATAATAGCAAACTTACAACGTATTATAGACGTCGTTGTTTCTAGTAAAGGAGACGTTACTTTAACAACAAATGGCAGCAATGACTGCACGTGAAAAACAAAATGTATATCCATGCCAGGCAGGCATTTGAAGGGACTCTATACCGAAGACAGTTAAAGATTCAGCGAACCAACGCATGCCGAACAGAACCCTCAAAGTCGGGATCACGATCTGTTGCTCCGCTCGCCCGAATAACATTTGGCTAAACGCTATTCAGGCGATGTCGGCTGATATAGAACCTTTATATTTCTGTTTTCTTTTTTATTTCTTCAGCTAACGTCATGTTATCAAACTTTTACATTCTCTAACCACTACTGGCATCACATTTTTACGGAGTTCAAGCTTTCTGGGATGCGTGGTTTATTTATAAAAGTAAAAACGCTAACAATGGACAAGGACAAGAAGGGAGGCGAACAGGACGAGCGCTTACTCTCAACTGAACATTTATTTCCAAAAAACAGCTAAAGCGAACAACCACCCATAAAAAACACATTGAATCACCTAATGACGTCACCTATCACCACGTGTCAATAAAATCATTCTTTTTTTGATGCAGAAAAATTAACGACTGGCTGACCCAGCCTTCAGTACCCTCTTTCTTTATAGCGTGCGCTTCTACCACTTCCCTTGCTACTTTTTCGTGGATTACCGCTGACACCCTACCGCATGTCAGCGGTATTCAACATGTACTACATCACTTCCACGTTACATTCTAGAAATCTTTTGGAATGATTGACGGAGCATAACATGCACCGTTTGACACGCAGTGGGTGTATCGGTTGCAGACAGGACGGCGCGTAAACGAAAGTACGCGCGAGCATGACCTGTCATTGCGATCAATAACAGGAAGACACCTGTACCTGTTCATTTCCGAGATTGTTCGTGCCAACCCAGCTTTCAGGATACCACGATTGTGAGGAGGGCCCGTGAAAAAGTAGCGAGGCAAGTGCCAGGAGCGCATGCTTTGCGGAGCGAAGTTCGTCTGCTTCTTGCTCAGGGGTTGAGATGATGTCAGAAAGTCGAGCTCTTATTGGCTGATTGAAACAAAAAATAGTGGGTAGACCTCGAGGCATCTAGCATTGAGATCTACCCACTATTCTTTCAATCCAAGCCAATCAGAGCTCGGCGTCGTTCTGACGTCACTTCAACTCCTGCGCAATGAGCAGGCGACTTGCTCTACGCATAAAGAAAGAGGGCACTGAAGGCCGCGTCAGCCAGCCGTAAATTTTTCTGCATCAAGAAGAAATTGATTTTATTGACACGTGGTGATAGGTGACGTCAGTAGGTGATCCAGTGTGTTTTTTTAAATCGGTAGTTGATTGCTTTAGCTGTTGTTTTTTTAAATAAATATTCCGTTGAGAGTAAGCGCTCGTCCTGTTCCCTCCCTTATTGTCCTTGTTCATTGTTAGCGCTTTTAACTTTAAAAGTCATGAGCCAACTCGCCAGCTTCACCACTTTAGTAGTTTATTTATGCGGGCTAAAAAACTGCGTTTTGTTTATTTATCTTTTTCAATCGGACCCTGCAGAACGAAGGGTTTCGAATAGAACTCGAAACGGAACTATTCTATACAGGTTTAAAAAAATGGCCCGTAAAAACGAGATAAATGTGACAACCAAGTCCAAAACTCCCGGCGGAAGCCAAAAACTCGTCAAACAAAAAGTTGGGGCTGAAAGTTCGCAGAGCGCACCGATTGGAATCGCGTGACGATGACGCGGCGCTTTTGTCGCCGGATTCCAATCGGCGCGCTCCGCGAACTTTCGGCTCCAACTTTGCGTTGGAAGAGTTTAGCTAGCACCTGGCGAAAGGGCGAATATGGTGACGACGTTTGAATCCAGTGGCCGCCTTGCCGGGGAGGCGTGGATCTAAACTTCGTTTCACCGCAGCCAACGCTACATAATCCGACTGAGCCAATGGATCAGCATCCAAAGTGCGTCGTCACGATGCACGTGTTCTTTGTGGGTTTGCTATCATAAGCTAAACATCACGCACACACACAAAAAAATAAGGCAGGACAATATTACGACCTGAAATTAGTAAAATAATATAGAAAAGGCAAAACAAGAATGATCGACAGTCGGGATTAAAACGTGAACTGCTCCCAGTGGTGTGTCTATACACCATAGTGTGGCGCGAGCAAAACGATGTTCTCCCGCATGCCGGAAGATGGCGGCGCCCGCGTAGAAAATGTCTATGGGCATTCTTAGCTCAAACATTGATTGAATCATGCTGCTTGAATCCTTTCGTGTATCCAGCTTGGAAAACGTCATATTGCACCGCGTGGATACTATCGCTGAATTCGCACGTTTTAGCTCCCTCGAAATCAATTAGCTAGTTTGCGCTGCGGCTCCGCCAAAACGCCATCAAATCACCATCAGCATCATCAGCATCACTATTATTGTCAAAACGATTTGATTAATGGCTGAAAGCAAATCAGAGAGTCCCTTTAAACCTCCCTAATGTTGACTTTCTTGACTGGTTCTTGAATCTGCTTCAACAGGCCCGTGTTCTAACCAGCAGGACCATGGGTTGTTGATATTTGCAGCTCTTGCGAATAGATGGGGGAACCCGACGTCTCAGCTCTGTGTGCTTGTTATACTGCCTTGTACGAGGTCGCGACGACACGCCTTTTTTTTTGGTCGCCCCCCACTCCAAACATGCAACTTGGCGATCTTCGAGCAGACGTCCGTCATTTTAATGCGTCCCCTCCCCCTGACACAACCGACGTTGCGAACTTGCAGGCAAATATCAGACGCGACTCTAAGAAAACATTTCTTTAGCGCGATGATACGGCGCTCCTCGCCCTACACCCTCGGTAAGCCGTGCCGACGAGGGCTGTTTATAGCCGCGCATTTCACACAATTTCGCGGAAGATTCAAATAGACGTCCACATCCTCCTGACCGTTGCGGGCCAGGCCCACCCGGGTTTCCCGAGCAAATTTTAAGAAGCCCTTTTGAAAATAGCCAACCGCACTCGAGGACAGCCACTTGGAACACTTCCAAAAGGCAGCGATGCCAGCGAGAACGATGAACGCGGTTCCCACCCACGCGTTTGATATTTGTAAACAGAAAGCTGTTTATGTATCCATAGGAGGCCTCCCCGGGTTTAAATTTACTGCGCCTACGCGTACCTTTAAGCACCCCGCGGGGGGGGGGGGGGGGGGGCGCAGGCAAAGGCTTTGAAGCATATAACGAAATGCGCCGAGCGTCGTTTGCAGGTATAAACACAGTGCTCGTCTAATAATGGCGAGGAAGTCGGGGTAAGCAGCCTAAAGAACTCGGGGGGGGGGGGGGGGGGGGGGGAGGGGGAGGGGGGGGGGCTCGGCTTGGACGTTCGACGTGGAAAAGAGGAGAGGCGGATTTCGAGCGACAAGGGCGGATGAGATGCGTGCCTTTCACGAGGCTCAATTAGCCTTAAAATGCGGCGCTGGCGCGTAATCTGAAAAGGAAAAAAAATAAAAATATTAAAAAAAACTTAGGAAAAAAAAAAAAAAGACGGATCGCCTTACGCTTCGGTCTCATTACCATATATTGAGCTACCGGCCCACCTCAAAATAGATTTCCTGGCTGCATGGGCCGACCTCTGAAGAAGCATGTGCGTGTGTTTTTTTTTTCTTGAGTTTTTATTTGTTGTTTGTGTTTTTTTCCCCCACTTCCAAGTATAAATATTCAAACTGCTTAAATTCTTGCGCATCCGTATTTTTAACTCTCGCTGTATGTAGAGCTGGCCGTTGCCGTCAAGGAACTTCAATCATTCCATCTAAGAAAAAAAAACAAAAAAACTGTACTAATGAGTTGGGCAAAGCTGCCAGTAGCAGAAAGGGCGAAACTTGTCAAGAACGTTGAATGTGTGTTTTATTTTCCATTGAAGGACACCCAGTTGCACTAAACCGTCTTAAAATATTTGGGAGTCAAATCTGACAAACTGAATATCATGGAGTGTGTAACAAGCACAATTGAGCTTCAAGACACTAAACGAGAAACGAAACAAAGAAATATTACTGTTGTTTTGTTTTGTTTTCCTTTCTTGTGACGGAATCCAAACAGCAGGAGTAAAAAACTTACGGTCATTTGGAACGTCAGGGATTATGTCTAAACAGCAGTTAGCCAAAATTTAGGAAAGTAATTTGATGATCCCTTTAAAGCGACATCGAGAACTCATACAAAAAATAAAAAAAACACTACAATCTTCGTTTTTAAAATCTCGTTGCATATGATGAAAGTCACGATAACGCAGACACACATAACTTGGGCAATGGACGTCCCACTGGCTTGACTGCTGCATCCCGTGGCGACGACATGCGCGAACACAGCGCGACACTGTTACTGCAAACAAGCGATCGCCGGTGTTTTCTGTCTGTCTCTTAGAATCGAAGGACTGTCGCAAAAACGTCTATTGTGTTAGAAAGTGCGGGACACTAATCCAAGCAGTAGAGGTTGATGCCCGCCAATGCGCCTTCAAAGTTAACGGCGAAAAACACTCTAAAAAAATCCCGTGCGTCTACTTTCCTGCACAACCCACGGAGAGCCAATCACCGACACTTACGCAGGCAGCTCAGCGAATGACGATGCCGAAACATATCAAATCAAATCAAATCAAGTTTATTTGTTGTCACATTTTACATGACAACAGGGACTCGGACAAAAAGCTGCTAAAGAGCAGCTTGACAAGAGTCCTCAGCCCCCGTGCAGTTCGCGACAGTTTCAAACACAATTTAACAACTGAAATTTGGACTACAACTACTACAGTGTACAGAGACGGGTACAAACCAATACAAAAGCCTGATTTATGCAATACTAGATTTGATGCAAACATATAGACGAAAAAATACACAGGCTAGTGAAAGAAAAAAAAAAGCAATGATACAATCATACATGAAATTATAATCCTATTCATAACAAAAAACATCAGCAGGTATTCAAAAATCGCATAGAAAAGTACAGTTCTTTTAATTCCCTATGTGATGAGTGATTCGAAATGTCGACCCTTTCTGTACAAACTATTTAACATGGTGGCCAGTCTGAAATGAAGCGTCTGATTTAGGTAATTTGTACGCGTTGGGCGAATCACCCAGGGCTCATTTCAGTCTTAGGTTGCGTAGGATGATGCGATGTTTCAGGTTGGCTAGTTTAATAAAATGAACATTATTGTGCTGAAGAGCCCTGTGATACGTTGACAGAAGCTTGTAAAGCTATAGCATTTGCTCGACGGTTTTCACATTTAGGGATTTAAATAGTGATTTAGTGGGATGAAGAAATGGAGTTCCTGAAATTGCACGTACTGCCTTCTTTTGTAATAGATGCAACTTATTCACAGATTACTTTTGTTGTGGTGCCCCATATCAGGTTACAGTAATTTAAGTGAGAACAAATTAATGTATTATATATAGTTAATTTAATTCGAGTAGGAAGTAAACTTTTAAATTTTGTAAGTAGGCCTACATTTTTAAGATATTTTTGCTTGCACGATAGTCTATTGTGCGTTCCAGCTCATATCATGAGAAAACAATACACCCAGAGTTTTAATACAGTCTACGAACTCAATTTCTTCATTGTTTGTTGTAAGTTGAGGTAGGATATTTATTTCTCTTATTTTTGGGCCTAAACACAAATAGCTTTGGTCTTTTTGCAGTTTTAATTTTAGTTTGTTGTTAAGCGTCCAGGCGGCGATTTGTTTTAGCACTCATGCACATGTAGTAATAGAAGTACAAAGATTGTTATGGGAGAAAAAATACTTGTATCATCAGCGTAAATTATCAGCTTTACATCACCGATTTTGGCCACATGCACAATGTCGTTTATGTATAATATAAATAGCAATGGGCCCTAAAATGCTACCCTGGGGAACACCCGATTTGATAGAAAGCCTATCCGAATGAAAATCAGAAAAGACACGTATTGGTTCCTATTTATCAAGTATGATTTTATGAGATCGAGTGCTACGCCTCTTATTCCAAAAAATGGTAATTTGGCAAGTAAAATATCATGATCGATGGAATCAAAGGCTTTTGAGTAATCAAGAAAGACACCTAATGTCATTTTTCTTTCGTCAAAAGCTTTAAAATTTGTTCCTTTTGGTTTAATAAAGCCAATTCGGTAGATCGATGTTTACGAAAACCGAATTGCGCATCTGAGAATTAAAGCATGCTTATCAAGATGTGTTATGAGTCTATTGTGTATTAGTTTCTCAAGCGATTTAGAAAAGACAGGAAGGATTGAGATGGGCCTATAGTTATTTATATCAAGCCTATCACCACCTTTATGTAGAACACTAATTTTGGATACCTTCATTCTCAGGGGAAAACAGCCTGTTTCTAATGCGAGGTTATATATGTATGTTAAATATGGTGCAATAATGTCAATGACGTATTTTATAGGTTTTACCTTGCATGTTATCGGCGTCGATGCTTTTACTATTTTTAAGATTTATGACGGTCGAATAGACTTCTGACTCATCCGTGGGGAATAAGAACATTGACTTCGTATACGATACTGGCATGAACTCTAGAGCTTTGTTTAGGCAGGACGATGATACACCAGAAGTACCAACATTTACAAAGAAATTATTGAAAGCATTAGCCATGTTCCACTTCTGTTACTTTAACGGTGTTTATACTTATTTCATGGGGCACGTTTTGAAATGGTTTATGATTCAGTACTGATCGTATTCTTTTCCACATCACGTCAGGTTTCTTAGTTTCTAACGGATCGAAAAAGATTATTGTAGTAGTCACGCTTAGCATTTCTTAGTAGGCTTGTGAGTTTGTTGCGGTATTTTTTAAAGGTTTCAAGCTTGCTAATCTCTTTTGTTCTTAAAAAATTTTGATATAAATTAGTCTTAACCCGTATCATTGAGAGTAGCTTTGGCGTGACCCAAGGCCTACGTGACTTCCTAGATGCTTTGAGGTTGACAAAAGGAAAATGTCTACTATAAATTGCACTAAATGTATCGAGGAATAAATTATATGAGAATTTGCTGATTTTGTTGTAAAAATATGTTGCCAAGATGTCTTTTCAATTTCTTCTCGAAAACTACGCAATTGATCAGGGGTGATAGACTGAACTTTAACCACTGGAAAAGGGTCACCTCGGTTTTTCTGGGAGTGCTCACTGTATAAGCAAAAATAAATGGGAAGATGGTCACTGATATCAGTAGAAAGAACACCTGATGATACCACAGATTTTTCATAGTTCGTGATGAACAAATCAGCATAGAAGATGACGTATTTGTTATTCTTGTAGGATGTATGATAACGTTCGACAACCCATTTGAATCAATAAGGTTTGAGAAAGAGATTTTTTGGCCAGAGTTCGAAATCATATCAATGTTGAAATCACCACCCATAATTAACTTGTAATTGTTATCATTGACATAATTGAACAATGTCTCCGCAAATTAAAAAACGGTATGACTGGAGAATTGGGTGGCCTATATAAAACGGAGAGCAGCGTATTTTTGAAACGTACAGTTACAACCTCATAAAATCAGTAATTTCACAGAACGATACTAATATCTCACAATTTCTTTCATTTTTACCAACATTGCAACACCACCGCCCAGCCTATCATTTATGGTTAAACCAAAAACGCAGTCTGAGTTGTGACATCATGCAATGCAAAACGTCACGCTTGCATTGCTTAATGTCACAACTCTGACTGCGTTTTTTGGTCTAAACATATGTTTCGGCATCGTCATTCGCTGAGCTGCCTGCGTAAGTGTCGGTGATTGGCTCTCCGTGTGTTGTGCAGGAAAGTGGACGCACGGGCATTTTTTTTTATGAAGTGAAGGGCCGATATCGTGTTCGCGCTAACAGTGTCGCGCATTGTATACAAGTATCCGCACACGGACCACACAAATACAGTATGGAGAATGGATTACGTGGCCTCGCATCGTCACGGACAACTTCTTCAAAGCGTGAGCTTCTCGATTTGCTGGAAAGCCCAGTCGCGAAGCTTTGTCGGCGTGCATGTCCGAAGAATGGCTTTTGTTGCGATTTTTATATGCAGTTGACTGTTGCCGCAAGGGTCCTTGTAGCCAGACCGATCCTGGTGTTCAACGTACTATAGAAAAAGCAACAGATTGCTTGATCATAAAGCTTCGAGGATTTTCGCTCGGCTCTGAAAGGCTCGTCTACAGACAAAGTTAACGACGTTCGTCTATGTGATGCGCAAATTTCCTCAAATTCACGGACACATTCCCGTGATTTGTCTGCCTTTAGCCAAGAATCTTAAGGATCCCAAGAAAGTGTGACCTGATGGTTTTCATAAGAGATTTTCCGTGAACAACTCAATTTTTTTAATAACGGCTTCAGCGCAACAAAACAGGACTGCATGCTATTCCACTTTTAGCGAGCAAAATATTCTATTTTTACTAAATAGACTTCTAGCCTCGACGAAGTGGGCCATTTATTTCTTGTCTTTTAAGTTTAGGAAACGGTAAAAAATAAAATTATACCCTCCTCCAAAGCTACTCCTATTTACAAGCTCCCGTGCCCACTTCTGTTCTTTATTGCAAAGAAGATTAGCTTTCTTGTTCCGAATCTTTGTTCGCCTTTGTACACGAGGTGTTGTTTCGCTTTGAACAACGTGGTGAGCCTCGGCAGGCATGGCCGATAGAATCCCCAGCCTTGATGGTACAGCTGTCGGGAGATCCAATTTTCTTGCCATTCACTGTTCGTTAAACTTTAATCTCTGTTTGCGCAGCTTGAAGGGAAGTCTTTACTCTGAAGGCCATGAAGTATTTGTTCGTTTTATTTGTAATTTCTAACTCCAATTTTTTTTTCCTTTGCCTTTTGAGGCGAGTACTTTCGGTCGCGCTCCAAGCACATTTAATTTACTCTATGCGAAAATTGGAAGGACAGAAAGCCGCTTGCCGTAAGGCTTCCCAGCAAAGCCGAACTTTTTGTTTTCGCTTTTTTGTATATAGACATTTTATACATTTTTCTTCTCGTTTTTTTTTTCAGACAATACTAGGAAATTACATTAAAGTTTTTTTTTATTTTTTTTATTCCTCCTATGTAAATTAGGAAAATGGTGAAAGTTAAAAATGCAGTGTGTGATTGCGAAACACGTTCTAACCAATTGTCGGAGAGGCCGAAATATAATAAGCGCGGTATTTTTGTCGCTTGCGATTTGAGAGAAGACCTCCTTGAGAAATTCCGTAAACGAGGGCGCGAATATTCGAAACTTTAAGAACACGGGGTAGTTTACTGAATTCATAAATCAGACTAGACCCTCTGTTCGCATAGCAATGCCCCATTATACGGACCATAGTTAGGCTTCTTGGGTGATCCTATTTTATTCAACAGCTGCTACATTCTCACGTTCTCCTAAATGTGATCATCGCACCAAGAACGAGCATCAGATGAAGCACGCTTGTAAGAATCTTTTAACAGAGAACAGATGTTCGCAATTATTGTGAAGACTAGAGAAATTAAATATGCATGTGTGGTAATCTGTACTGCACATTGCCATAACTGCAGCGCGATTAATTTGAAGCAAAATGCTTTATTTTTACATAAGAAGTATACTGAAAAGCTCTTGCATTAACTAAAAGTTGCAAAGGCATCACGCTACAACAAGAGCGAAAAAAAAAGTTTTTTTCAAGTACGGTGGATTTCTTAAATTATTACGAATTTATTTTTGTGTTCATTTGGCTTAGAGTCAGCCCTCTAGACCTATTTTACTTCTTACTGTCTGCTTGAAAGGCCTTCACTGCTGGAAAAGGAAGATACGATAGAGGAGCGCTATCAGCAATCTCGCGAAGCTGGATTAAGACTGCAAGTTTCCAGGAAAGCAGGAAATTATAAAAGCTTTCGCGGCCCCCGTCCGTTTTTCGTGTATTTTATATCGCAATTCTTCTGGTGCTGCTTTCACCAATACACCATCATGTCCCGCACTAGTATCGCCGCTTTCACGAGGATTAGCGCCAAGTGCTCCTGACTTTGTATCCAAATATGTTTCTTTTACTCGGAGCCGGATTACGGTTACGGGTTGAGGAAAGGCGCAGGGTCCGTGAGCGGTTATGGCGCTCTCCTCTCCACGGGATCGAGGGTGTCGCCAGAGATTATAGCGCCTCTCTCGGCCCAAGGGGACGATCGTATAAGGTTTCTAAACTGTATGTTTTGTTTGTAAACAAACTCTTCGCGAATCTGTTTTTGCTTGAACCCTGAAGCGGCAGTTTATGTTATTTTTTGTATATTAAATTGCAGACCCTGTTCTAAATATGTTTATGGAGTTTTCAGTGTCGCGAAAACATTTGTACTAAGTGGCTTACGCTCAAGTGGGTGGGATCGGTGTCCGAGTGTGTTAGCGCACAACAGCTCGGAGTATAGAGCAAAAGATCGCGCTGCAGAACCCAGGAAATCTCGGGTTCAATCCCCAGCCCTGCCCGTTTCGATCTGGAGGAGCATCGTATACCGGCCGGTGTGCGGTCGTGTATCATCACTACTGCGTGATGCATGTCAAAGACCCCAGGCTCGCAGGTGTACTGTACTGCCTAAATTTCTCTTCTACAGCGTAAACCAGTGTCGCCATATCTTAAAGCTTAAATAACTTGCAGCTGCATAGGAAACATTGCCTCTAAAAGCGTCAACGTGAACAGAGTTTTTCTCTTTTTTTCTAACAGCAAAACATTATAGTGTCTAGGTCGTACTGATTATTGAGCTGCACACATTAAACGTGTCGGGGCCCGATTTCATGGGAAACCGGTTTTGCGGCATCTATTTTAAATGTTTAATGTAACAAAGCAATAAACTAGTCCCGTTTCAAGTTGGTACAAATAGATTTTTACATAATGATTCATATCTCAGTATTTTATAGCGAAACCTACAAGATAGATACACTGCTAATTACGTTCAATAAAAGCTAGGACACATTTTTTTAACACATAAACGAGCTGCCTAATGTTTTAAATGTATCCCTATCACAAGCACTTCGAAAAAGTCCACTATGCGGAAAATTCCTTTTTTTTTTTTTCCTTCTTCGATTGAACGCTTTCTTCCCTTACAACAGTAAAAACTGGACTCCATGGGACGAATATGCTGCGAGAAAGCGACGAATTTGGCACGGCGGCTTTTGCTGTGCGCGTGGCATCAGCTCAGTGGCTACTTGAGGAAGGGCGTCCACCCGGAACGTCGTGTATACCTACGTATTTTTTCGAGAAGCACAACCATATTACTTGCGATTTCGCGCGCAAAACGAGCGTGCCGTCGGGCCACGTTCGCCAGTTATTCGTCGAATAATTCGCTCCATGGAGTTCAGCAAACGGTGACGTCTATTTTTTTTACGTTGACGGGCTATATTTAGTCGTACTTTAAGTGCGAGCGCACCAGAATCTACAAGAGCTAGCGTAGGGCTTTCAGCATCCATGCAAAGCACGCACGCTTGTGCAGTGCAAGTATCGTTCATGGCAACATGCTCGTGCTTGTAGCGTCGACTTCAAATGATGAGCGTTCAGCACAGTTAAGGCTCGTTCACACAGACCCGTTTTCTTACGTTACGTTACGAAAAGTCACCGGGAAATCTGTGCTTCGTATTAAGCGTGGCTACCAATTCAAGGAGATAGCCTGGCTCACGCGACATTCGAGAAACTAATGTTTCGGTGACGACGAGCTGGGACGGTGAGTTACCGTGGCAATTAAGCGACACAAGGCTCGTCGTAACATAACGTAAGGAGTTGAGCTCGGTTCAAATTTTCACACCGCACCGTTTTCTTACGTTACGTCTAAGTCACCGAAACATTCGTGTCTCGAATGTAGCGTTCCAGGCTAGCTCCTTGAATTGGTAGCCACGCTTAATACGAAGCACAGATTTCCCGGTGGCTTTTCGTAATGTGACGTAAGAAAACGAGTATCTGTGAACTAGCCTTTAGGTATTTTGGTCCCAATCGAGACGTCCATCGCAATAATACTCCACTCTGTAGTTGCTATCGCATGGAGATACCTTTCTCATCAAGAAATATTTATTTTGTAAAAGCTTCCTCATCAACCCCGAACTTTATAACCGAAAAGAAGAAAATACATTCAACGTAAACACAAACAAAACTGTTACGAACGCTTGCCAACCTTTATCGAGCAGCAAAAAAAAAAAAGGAGGAGGGAGAGAAGAGAAGCTGAAATTAGTGGCGCATTTCAAGCCTGAAACTCGCCGCTCAAAATGACACGCACAAAGATATTAATTTTTTTCCCATCTTTAATTTTTTTTTCTTTTTTCCTCGAGCCTCGTTTTCGGGAACTGCTTTTTGGCCGGTTGAACTTTAAGTGGAAGGCCCTTATCTCTCCCGCTCGTGCACTGCCTCTGTCTTGCGAGACTATCTGTAACGGCCGGTCCTTATAGCTTTTCTCGTGGTTCAGTGAACGCTGCTCCTCGGCACCAGCAACAAATTCAGTCAGGGGCTAGAATCTAAAAAAGAAAGGAAAAAAAAAAGAAAAGCTGCTGAGAAGCAATGTTCGTGTTTTTACTGGCGTGCGGTCGCTGGCGAACACCCCGTATTTTTGTGATCACGGCGTGGTGATAAGGCAACTTCAATTTTCCAGCCCTTCGGTCTCCGGGATCCCTTTTTTTTTTTTGTGTGCTTGAACTAAGTTAGTGTTTTGTGACACCGGCCGCGTGCCAAACAAAAAGTGCAGTGTTACCTTCAAACGATGCAATTCTGTCGAGGTGGTTGCAACTTGGTGAAGGCAGATTGGACGCACTGCCAGTTTCTGCAATGCGCTTAAATAAATAAAAAAAGTAAATAAAAAAATTAAAAGATACATTATAACAGATACCGGTGAATCTACTTTCCTTAAGTTAAGAACACCCAAATAACCAAACGCCGAGATTGATAGCTGAGTGAGTTCAATAGAAGACGGGGCCTGAAAAACGTTTTTTTTTTTCCCTAAGTATGAAGACTGCGATGCCAAAGACAGAATGATGAGGGCACAATATGTTAGGCGACAGGTTCCACGATGAGTGAAAATAGGACCACATTTATGACCTCCGAAACTCCCCAGTGCACGAAGTATAGGGAAAATCATGACCTCCGATATTCCTGGTGCTTGAGCGTCTCATGACACTCGCATGCAAGGGAGCATTGGCAAGCATTGCACACGAGGCTTGGAGATATTGGAAGTCAACATTATACGTGCTTTGCGCACCGTGAATCTCGATTATATTTTGTTTTGTTTGTTTCTTTAAAAAACTGGTTTCGGCAAAGCTCTTTTTAAATACTCTGTAAATAAATAGTTCCTTGCTAATACCAATTATTCCATCGGCAAAAAAAAAATCAGTACACCACACGAGTGTGACGTGCAAATTCACGAACTAATTAACTAGTACTCATTCAACAAGTTTTTTTAATACGTGTTAATCAGTACATTACAATAAGATATTTGCAGCCCGTCGGTAAAATGTACCAACAAAGTTTATACAGGGTGTCCATAATAACGTGCATCACACCTTAAAAAAAAATGGAGGGCTCTGCGGGAGTGAAATTAACTCTATATTATCTACGGAGCCTACAACACGAAGTCCTGTTTCGGAAAGCGCGCCAGTCACAAGATGAAATTTGTTCCTTCATAGCACGCACCCTAAAAAGCCCGTGCGTCTACTTTCCCGCACTACACTCGGAGAGCCAATCACCGCAACTTACGGAGGCGGCTCAGAGAATGAAGATTCCGAAACATGTTCAGACCAAAACACGCAGTCTGAGAACTTTGTGACATTAAGCAATGCAAGCGTGACGTTTTGCACTGCTTAATGCCACACCTCAGACTGCGTGTTTTGGTATATAAACATATGTTTCCGCATCGTCATTTGCTGAGCTGCCTCCGTTAGTTGCGGTGATTGGCTCCCCGAGTGTTGTGCGGGAAAGTAGACGCACGACTTTTTTAAAGTGCGTCTGAGAGCGCTGCAAGCGGACGCGTGGGCGCGTTGTCACGTGGTCACTTTATTTTTAATATTTCGCGGGTTTTATTTTTAGGTGAAAAAAAAAAAGAACCACGCAAAGCGTATCATGTCGCAAACACCTTAATCCGGTGTTTCTCAGTGCGCTCTACAACTTTTCAATTCACACCTCTGCACTTTCAACGGATATTCACACCTCGGCCCTTAAACGAACACTCGTCTAACTCTCATCTCCCTTGCTTTTTTTTTTTGCTTTTTTTTCTACATTTGGATAACGACACGATGCATGCGCAAAGCCACCATCAGAGTATGAGGTATCGTTATCGGCGCTATTGAACGATCTACTCAAACTCCTAAACTCCCCGGTGAGAGCTGCGGGAGCGGGTGGTGACCAATCACAAGCCGATTTGGCAGCGACGCGACATTTCCGGGTTACGTACTTGCATCCGAGACATGTCACAGTTCTACCTCTCTTCGGATACGGGGCTTATGCTGTTTTATTTGCTTATTCTTTGTAGTTCCGGTATGTCGACTTCTGGACAGTACACATTCATCAAACTTCACCGCTAAAGAACGCGGAGCAAAATTGTTTTTTCTTTTTTTTTGTGAAATAAAGAGCTGCCATGGTCTATTTTGGGCTACGAACCCCTGAATGTGCCGTCTAAGACGAGTATGTAGAAGTTTAATTAGCGAATTGCGGCTAATGGGCTCGCCAATTATCGTGTTACAATTGTGCCCTGAGGTGAGCGACCACGGTCGCTAACCGTTATCCCGGAGGAATCTCTTCTGTTTGGTTTTCTGGTGCACGCCTCTCTTAAACTATTTTTAGCCTAACATTATTTCCCGTAGTACCTATACTTTGGTAAGACCACGCGTTATTGGGCGACTGTTCAAAGAACTTTATCCGTGCCCCAGTGGAGACTTTGGAGACGAACAAAGACGCCGGACTCGAGAAGCAAAAAGCGAGGGAGGGCAGTTCCACGACGCAAATTTCGACTTGGACCCAGCAGTCGGCGGCTTTTCCCGCTTGGCTTGCTCGGCCACTCAGACATGCGCCCGTTGTTCCTGATGCCGAAAAGTCGGCAAGTAGAAAAAAGAAACTTTTCGTGAGCGGAAATTGGAAATGGGAGATGTTTCCGAGGCCTCTTCGCCCCCACCGCGGGCGCCAAGTTTAAATTAAACGGACGAAGGGCGTGTACCGGCAGGAAGCAATTTACTTGGGTGTTGAGAAAACGGCGGACTGTGTTTCGAGGCAGGATGCGGTGCTCGTTCTGGAGACACCAACAGCGCCATCACGCCTTTAATATCAGTTTCCGCTCGGGTTGCGCCGACGGTGGGGGGCGTACGCGAGTGTCACTGCCATTTTTCACCGCTCGCGGAAAACACGAAGTCTCATTTCCATTTTTATCGCCATTCAGAACCGCTGTCTGTGCGAACTCAAGCTCCCACCAGCTCGCCGTCACCCTCACTGTCCTTTCCCGAATGCCCGACGCGCGGTGGCGTCCGCTGCACCAGTTAGTTTGCTGCGTTGCCCGGCAGCGCTGGCGAAAAAGAGATCGGGAGCTGCTGCTGTCACGAGCAACGAAAATCATTCGCAGCTTCGAACTGAAATCGTCACCTGAGAACGCTCAGAAAACGACATTATAACCAAGCTGCCCTACTCAATCATTTCGCAGCTAGTTCGCTTCTTCTTTATTTCGTTCGTTGTGTATTAAGACTGCTAGTAAACACCTACATAATTTACCAAATATTGTATTTGCTAGGGTTGAAACTCAATAGCAACGAACCAGTTGACTTGGCGACCCAATGTTATCGGGACGCTGAGATGATCGTGACTGCCTTGGCAATCCTAGGTGAAAAATGCTTAGTCATTGGGCTGTTGACGATAGCGAAGCGTATGACATTCCGCAACAGAGAGTTTCTGCACATGCTCAGAAGGCGTTTCACAGACAAGCAGACAAAGATGACATGCACGCAGAAAGCGATTATTGGAATGCTCTATTAGCGGCGAGATGTTTTGGTGGCGCCCTCCTATGGTGTCCTCTCGTAACGTCATTACCTCGCGAACAACAAGTTCGATGGTGTTTGTAATTAGCATGGTGGAAGCTGGGAATCATTCCGCTCTCAAAGCAATAGTGCTAACGCCGTCAAGATTAAAGTTCTTACATTCGTCTTATTTCCGTCGATGAGAATCCTTTGCTGACGTCATAGTCAGCATTCGGCCAATTGTGACAGGCCGACCAGAGCGACGCTTTTGATCGCGCACGTCGCCAATAGCCATGGCTGTCATGACCACGCAGCTACTTTAGCCCATGGCTAAGTCAGTCGAATGTTAAACGGGCTCGAGAGATGGTTGGTGTATATAGACAAGTGTCTGCTCTGCTCCATGGGCGCCGCCATGTTTGTTTTTGCCGACGCCATGACACAGTAGGGGCTGCGCTTTTTGCGAGACTCCGTTTCTTTAGAAACCTTCGCCGATATGGTAATGCAAGAACGTCTGAAATGCATAATCACGAAGCTCCAAGAAAAACTCCGATGCAACGAATCCTGGAAAAAGCAAAAATATTTTTTATGCGCAGCCCCTCTCTTCACGAGTGCCTGCGTTTGAGATTATTATTTCCCATTTTTATCGCTGGGGGCGAGGATTTCGGACACTGGTCTATAAGTCAGTGATTTCCCTACACACCCCCTAAGGGTGTGTGTTTTCACCCCCCCCCTTGTTTTTCTGAAGGCACCCCCTTCATTCGCAACGACTCCTCTATTCTCAATGCCCCCAAACCCCCCTAAAAATTTAGCCCCCCCCCCCCCCCTAATTTCAATTCCTGAGGAAACCCCTGATCTAAGTGCACATTTCTTAAGAAGTGAACCGTTGCTAGCTGATAGATTGTGATCTCTCACTTTTGTATTCAGGAACTGCTTGGCCCGGCTGAACCATGGTGACGCCATTAGACCCATTACATATACCCGTTAATTGTGTACAGATGGACCGCCCAGAGTAGAAAGTCCCTAGCCCAGCACCACGGTGTAAAATATACCGAGTGTTTTTGAGGGAAAAAAACGTGTTTTTCGTCCCCGCGTAAATAAACTACGCATCATAGGAAGCAGAAACTCAGTGAGAATGTGACGATATCGTTTAGGATATATGACGAAATTTTGATAACATATGGTGCTACCTGAATCAACAGATAAAATAGAAAGACCAGACAGGAGGCTATGTGTGGACGCATGTGGCATTTATATCAGTGAGAAACACTTGGCAGCAAGAAAGAGAACATTGTTTTTGTTGTTGTTGTTGTTGTTGTTGTTGTTGTTGTTTTACTTTTGTGTCAAGTTTTTTCCTCTTTTCTTTACTCAAATAATTTTTTAAAGACGCCCAGAATGGAATCTCTTGTTTTGACGATGTTAGGCTTAGTCCTGGACGTCGACTCATGGATAAATTTTGTCTTTCTCTTTTATCTTTTGATCCAGATAACGTCATGGCCTCAAACTTTCGCGTTCTATCCCAACCGCTGCGTCACATTCTTTCTTGAGTTTCAGCTTCCTGCGATGCGTAATTTACTTACGCAAGGCAAAAAAAAAACGCGGTCCGTTTCTTTCTGAAAGTACCCGGTGTATTTTACACCGTGCCCAGCACGTACGAGTTCACCGTTTTAACTCCTGGGAAGCGATGCGATTACGTGCCACGCGCGCTAGCTTTACAAATTGTGTACAGCACTATCAAAGGAAAAGCCTCAAGTACATAGTTTTGTAACTCCTTTTTCTGAGTAAACGGTCACAGAAAAATAAAAACTCTATTTCTAAAGCAAAAGGCTTGAGCACACGCGTCTTTCATGTCTAGAGATGGACTATAGTTTCGGTTGCTCTCACAAGCAGTACATAAAGTGAGATTGAGAGAAGTACGTGTTTTCAAATGTACTCAGCAAAACATATGTGCAAGTTTTGTAAACAGGTATATATACCTCGTTACACAACATGAATATATTTTATAAATAACAACTCCAGGATAAAAATACCATTCCGAATAATTCCTAATCTATTCAATCTAATGGTGCCTCAAAACGTTTGCAGATGTGATTACGTGCCCCAGTGCGATCTTGCGTTCACCTGTTATGCTGAAATTATTTAAGTACACAAAAAAGAAATCATTGGTTGGAGCTATATTTATTATTTTTTGTGCCCTAATTCTCGTTCCCAAGCGCAAAAAAAAAAATGGACGCAAAACCAACAGAGCCATGCTCCTTTGAGAAATCAATCGTGGGTTGAGTGCTATGTCCAGTTCCGAGTAATTCTTCGATCACGGCCGTTCTTATATGTGGAGAATTGGGGCTTGTTCTAGCTGGGCAAAAATGGTCTCCCGACATTTACTACTTGACAAAAACCACTATCTACCGAAAAAAACAATATATATATATATATATATATATATATATATATATATATATATATATATATATATATATATATATATATATATATTTTCGTTTTTTTTTCTGCGTGTACGGTTTTTTTTCCCCGTTCACTATTGTTTTTTATGGAAATAAAAAGTGTCCCTGAACACCCATAAAGTGGAGGTACACGATAAATTTGCTTCAATATAATCGATATAAGTTTACATTCATTTGCATGCAGTTTCCCTTACAGAAATGTTTGTAAGTTGGGCTAGTTGATATGATGACATGGTGAACAGAACAGCGCACACAAAGACGAGGACAGAGAAAAGGAACATGCGCAACACACATGTGTGTTGTGCATGTAACGGGTGGTAGAAGCTATGCGGGCCGAACTGGACGGTGCTTGAACGATCGCCTTCTCGAGCATGATCGTTCACTAAAATCTACGGTGGGCGGTCATCTTCAAGTTCATCGCAATTCCTGCTCGTGTACTCCGATTCTTAAAGGCACAACAATAATAGGACATTATCTAAACAAGACGACTCGTGACATCTTGGAAGCGCATTGCATTAGCAGCTTGGGGGACTGCTGCATTAGGAACCCATCAGTGACACTGCTTCAAACCGAAATCTTGTTTTTAGATCGGACATCGGACTATGGGGCAAAGACATTGTAGTTAAATGGTGTTGTGTCGCGTGTGACACGCACTACGTGCCCTGCGTGTCTTTCAGAACATCCTTTTCTTCTTCCTTTTGTGTATAAATTCAGTTGCGAGTCAGGGCTTGTATTTTGTGCGTGTTCCTTTTCTCTGTCCTCGTCTTTTTGTGCGCTGTTCTGTTCACCAGGTCAAGTTGTTTACCTTACGGTGTGGCAATACAGAGCAAAGGAAAGGGGCTACGCACCCCGCTTAAAAATGTCTTTTGGACCTAAACAACTCATACGGACATGCTTTCCACGATATTGTCGGCGAACGATATTCTCAAATAAGTAAGGATGCCGAAGAGCTTTTCGATATTAGGCAGTTTTAGCATAGCGTTACCGCAATACCGTTACCGTTCCCGCGGTGCCGAAGCCAAACCGGGAACGTACTGCGAATAAAAAATTTAATCAGCCATCATATTACGCTTCGTCACCGAAAAAAAAACATTACGGTGTAACATGACGACTGGTTGAAACGCTTCCCTTGTGTTAAGTTCCCGTTTTGGTTCCAGGACAGCAGTAACGGCAGCGGTATCGCGCTAACTTTATGCTAAGACCCGCTAGTAGAGAGTTTTAGTAAATCGGTCCGATACCCCCAACACCTCCGATGACGATACCCGATAACGATACGATGCCTTGGCAAAGGCGGCGGCGGAGTATCGGGTATCGTTATCGGAGTCATCGGAACGATCTATCAAAACTCTCAATTAACGTTCAAGAAGGACATGGTCCTACGTTGTTGCGCTTTATTGTGCATTGCTTTATTATATTGTCGTGTAGCCCCGCAGGTACCGCCTATTTATTTAGTTATTTATTCGTTTATTTATTTATTTTGTTTGATACCAACAATCAGGATAGAGACAAAGGCAGCTAGCTTTGCATCTACCCCTAACCATTCCGGTCAGAGCTCGGCGTTCTGACGTCCCCTCTCGTCTCCTCCTCTCCCTCGGTTTCCACCCGCATAATGCCGTTTCACACTTGACGCACTTTCGGGTCCGAATCTGGCCATAATCGATGCTGGGAGCCTTCGACCTGTGTGTTCCGATGCGCGGAGGCAGTGTTCTTCATCTTGCTCGAGTTCTCTTGCGTCGTAATTGGCGGCGCCCGCTACACTTGTCGGCTACATAAAGGAGAATCGGCCGGCACTCGATTTTTATACATATCGCTTTTTTCATTAGGAGCGAAGAGAAGCCAGCGATTCAGCAGTCGGCTCTTCGGTGGCCAAAACGGCCCAGGCGGATGACGCCGGGCCGGCTCAAGTAAGCGTGGGTTCGTACGGCCCAAATAGTCCCCGATTGTACTTCTAACGTTCTATCGTCGTCAGAACCGCTCGCTATGCTTCAGTGTTTTGCCAGCTTTAATTTCATTTATTTATTTGTGCCCTCAGGGCCTGAAAGCATTACATAGGGTGTGGGTTTACGATGTACAAAAAGTCGAACGAAGCAAGAAAATAAACAGGTTCTAGTTGTCCGGTTACAGCGTTTCTAAAATCAACAGGATAAAAAATTGTGGATATGGATGTGAGGAGATGATTTCATTCAGGAGACGTGCGAGGTATGAATAATTTAAAAGTATTCATGTGCTACCGTGAAATCCCGACTTCATGTAGGTGATCGATGTGTGGTGATATGTAGAATGGCTCCAGTTATAAGTTAAAATTTCAGGATTGGGTTGTGAAAAAAAAATATTTTTGATGAAACAAAAAGAAGCGATAAATTTTTAGGCGTGTGTTTTTAAACAAACATAAACAAAGATTGGGTAAACGCAAGCTATTTTCCATAGATGTTAGAATCGATGTACGATGGAAATGAAAAAGGATACACCATCACCAAAACGATGTTAATACCTTATCCTCGAATGCAAAATACTGGGGAAAATGGAGGTATCTGTTCACCAGCATGGCTGCACACGGTTTACCGGAAGTGAAAAGGCTTACCGGAAGCGAAAAATGAAAAGCTTAGCATGTCAGGATATTTAGACGAATTTAGTCCGGCCATATTGAGTCTTTCAGCCCAATTGAACCTTCAGCCGAATGGACACCTCAGCCGAATTGATACGTAACTAAGTGGTTACGCACCAGGTAACTTCTCTCCCTACAGGCAATTACCTTGACTCATTCTAATCGAAAAAGTGATTGAAGTGGTAATTATTTCTGATTTTGGTATGACTATTTCACGAGCTCCCAGCTCAGTTCTACGCGATAAACGGCCTATGGCATAGTGCATCTTGTGACTTTCGTCCAAAGGTTTACATCAAGGTTTTGACTGCGTAGATTTCAGAGAAGTGCAAACAGGCGTTTCGAACAAAAATCTAGAAATCCAGAGGCTGCTAAGTGCGATTCAAAATTACGTTAAAACGACCAAGGATTGGCCGTTTTAGCAACTTAGTTCGACAAAGCGTGGGGAAATTATTCGACCGTGAATACGGCGTATTGAAGAATAAATTAAAATTAATTTCGAGCAAAGAAATTTGGTGCCAAGTACTTTATTTGTGTGTGTGTAAATGGTATAATTTGTGGAATAACTTCAAAACAGCCCAGTGAGAATAGCGATATGATCAAATTTGACTTTTACATAACCAATCTTCACGTGCTAGCGCCGTTCAAGTAAACGGAAAGGGCACTGCTTTCGGAGAATTGTTTCTAGACATAAAACCCACCTGCTTCGCGTGCTGTTGGCAACCTGCTAGCGCGTTTGGCATAGCATATCATAAGAATTGGTGGGCCCGTATTCACCGGATCGCCTACAACTGTGCACTGCGTGTTACATAAGCTGGCGACTGATCGGGAATAGACTCTAGAACAGGGATCTCCAAACGTTTTAGCTAAGGGGCCCCATTGGGGATCTGTCGCTGTATCGTGTGCCGAAAAATAAATAGGACAATATAAATCAGGAAGTACTAAATAAATAAACCTAACTATGGTTTTGAATACAGTAATTTAAACTAGAGCAAAAATAAGAAAGTAATGTGCGTGAATACGTATACTTCAACTTTAAATTAAATCTCTTGATAATTTTGACATTACAGAAAAATCGCGACACAGAAAACTCACCAGGCATAAATCGAAGCGCAGAGGAACTTTGGCATATTCACATAGGGCGGAAGGCCAATGATAATGGTAGATCTGATGATAACAATATGCAATTGTTATGAAACAGGACACTAAGTACGATATACACGAGAACGCAAAATGGCTGACCAACCCCACGCTGTCTAAATATCCCCACAACCCCAATTATTTAGAACGCAAAATAATTTTTACACAGTTACATAGACATGAAACGGGGGACTACGAATAGTAATGGTGGAAATGACAATGTGGTACAACACTACGTAAGAAGAACCCGCGTGTTGATGCATATTTTTCCCCCGTTCTTTCTGATATATTCGTTTGCGCTTTTGGTGCGTGTCGCGGGGCCGTTTTCTACACGCGCGCGTATTTTTGCGTTGTTAGCAGCGGGCTGCGGGCCGGGGGTCACTGGGTCCGGACGAATCTGGCCCCCGGGCTGGGATATGAAGACCCCTGCTCTAGAATAACAGGAGGATGCAACCGCAAGTCTTTAAAACTCCCGTAGCCACGAACACTTCCTTCGCATTTCACGCATTTCATTCGAACCCGATAGTACGTGTTGCAGAAAAGACATCTAGTTGCCATGTGACTTCACTTACCGAAAAATGCATCGAAATTTCAGACATGACGGATCTTCAGCTGCGCTGCACAATCAAGTGTTTGCACTTTAGTGCAGGTCACTTTTACCAGTGCCAGTGCTTTCTGCTTTTGTTTGTCGCGTTGTCTTTCTCGTCTCACTGTCGTCATTTGTAATTCTTCGCTGCACAGTTTAACCAAACAATGAATTACCAATGCCCCCTCACAGCTTCCGCGTCCCCCTTCATAAAGCGGTAAACTGAGGTATCCATGCTATGAATAAAAATCGCACAAGAGGGATATTTATTAGAAGTAAGAAACCCCTAAAAACAATATTCTAGCATTTACACCATGAACCACATTCCCGCCTTTACTCTTCCAACCAGTTTCTCTTAAAAAAAAAAAAAAGTCCGACGCTAAAAGGAAAGAAAAAAATCTCCGTGACACACCACATTTACGAGACAGTAAAAAAAGAAGAAAAATAAGACACATTTAGGACTAAACCAAGTTCTTGTCTCTTCCCTTTTTCCTGTCGCTTCCCCTTTTCACCAGTGTCGGGAGTTCTCCTTCCCCACCATATGTCTCCTAACCGTCGAACGTCAAGTCGCTCCTCTGCTACTTTTTCGCAGCCCGCTTCGGTGTATATCCGAGTGACAACGCACGCGGCGCCCGGGTCTCTAAGTGCACCCCAAACGCGAAGCGGCGCGGTCTGCCGCCGTTATGCGGCTCTGTCGCCGCCTGGGCGCCAATCTCTGACTCCTGTTTACATTCATCACACGCAGCGGCGGATCTGATCCCCAAAGACAGAGACGCAGCGCGTCGGAGACAATATTGAGCGTGCGGAGGAGCCGCGACGAGAACGCGGCTGTGTGCGCGAGGGAGAAAGAACAAGAACGGTGCCGCTGCCATCGGCTTCTTCGCTATCCGCGCGCGGCTCTGTGGGCTTTCGTCGCGAAGAAACGAAGTCAGCGAAGAAACTGGCTATTCCGAAGTAGCGGTGTGCACCGAGACGTCGCCGCGCCTCGTCGGGCATCGCATCAAAATGCCCTTCCCGCCATCAGAGTCGGCCTCCATGCCGCGTCGACGTGCATCCGCGCGCTCCTGCCCGAGAGGAAAGCGGGGAGGGCATATGCAAAAGTATTTTCTCGTTCCAGACCCGCAACCCTAATGCGCGGGAATCACGTTAAAATTGGATATTTTGTTCTCATTTTCTCTCTCTCTCTCTCTCCTTGATGGCTTTAATTTGTCGGCGAACGAAACGAGCGTTCTAGAGCGAAGAACACATCGCCTCTGGCGTATTTATAAGTATTTAAAAACTTAATAAATACTTTTTTTATCTCTTCTTCGTGATTATGTGATATTATTATTATATTCGTGATAATATAGCTTTTCTTTAGTTCTATGAATTTAACGTTAAAGAGTTGCAGGTTGACGTTTGAATTTCCCGTTGCTTTCATGCATCGCGAGATGATTCGAGGGAAGCGTTATATTGAAATCCCAAAATTAAACTGTTCGTCGGGCTTATCAACGTCGCATTTAAGATTTATAGAAAGAAGTAAAATAAGCGTATTTGGTTAGCGTTATATCACGTCGACGAAAAAGCGACAAAGTGTTTTCCTGTTCGGAATCGGTCTTCACAGCCACGATTCCATTGCGCCATTCAGACGATTACAGCGTTAGTACTTTTTTGTCTCGAGGGACTTTACTCATAACACTGGTCAAATCGGAACAGGGCATTTCTCGGGACGCTGGCCAAATCGCTCATGCAAAAAGTAGGCATCCGACAAAAAAAAAAAAAAAAAGTTGATGTCATGAACAAAATGTAAGGGCGCAAACGAGCTGGTGTACATTGCACATGGTCATATTGTTTTTTGTCGAAGGGCCTATCTAGGAAAATTAATAACATTCGGTAGAATTAGTTTCTTAATTGCGTTTTAGTGCCTTACTTTCTAATTAGTAACTTTACAGGTATGGTTCGAATTAAAAACATTCTGGGCATCATCGATAACCACTAAATCAGTGAACTTTATAAAACTATAGTGCATGCGAACAATTTAAGCGTCCCGAAAAAAGCCCTCCCTTTGGACGGGTTTTGAAATGTCTACTTTTCTGTCACCCCAACGCATCTCTGCGCCAGCAATCCTGCTCCCCGGGACCAAAGCGCTCAACTAACGCGCGCCGCCACTCTTTCTTCGCATGACAAAGATGAATCCAAGGATCAAAGCTTATTCTCGCAATGTCACCCAGACAGCACAGCGTTTCATTTCGTCGGCCCGAGCGCAACACCTTCCCTCCTACGGTGTTGTCTGAGCCAACTATACCTTCCGTCCGACGGAAGAGGACACGATGGTTGCGCATATTGGTCACGGGGAGCAGGACTGGTGACGCGGAGATGCGTATTGATAGAAAAACGATACATAAAAAAACGTGTCCAAATTAAGTGTTGTTTTTTTTTAACGTTGTAAAATTTTGCGTTTGTTATGTTTTCTTGTAAAATGTACGCACTTGGGGGTTTCTGATGATGCCCAGCAAAAGTCTAATTGAAACAATACCTTAAATTTAGTCATTAAAAAGTTAAGTACTCAAAATTAATTCTGAAATTAAATATACATAACGTTATTAATTTTTCGAAACAGGTTCTATTTTATGCGCGATGCATACTTCTTGCACAAACAATTTGACCACGTTCCGTGAAACACCCTGTAATTACTAAAAGCATTTTACTACTTTAATTACTTTCTCTTTAATGTCACTGGGCCTTGGCCAATTTCTTCTTGGGTATGTGCCAACACCTCAAGAACAGCAACAACAACACTGCCTTGTCATTCTTTGTGTAAATTACTATTCAAGTCGGAGACGTTATGGCGGTCACGCGGTCCCCGTCTGAACACCTCGCAGCTCTCTGTGATCGCTGAGGTGGAAAATTTCAAAAGATGTAGGGAAATCAAAAATTAAGCACAAAATTAATGGGTTAGGTGATTTAGCGGGAGACGAAATTTGGGGTAGAAATTTTAAAATAGGTAGAAAAGTATTTACGCTAGATGGCGCAAGCTGCCGTTAGATATAAAGGGTGCAACCACTAGCATCCATCCATCCATTCATCTGCTGTAAATCCAACACGAAAGTTGAAGGAAAAAAATCTACGTAATGGGCCGCTTACACACAAATACAGCGCGATAAATACACGCACATGCGAGAGGGTGGCATACACATTCTGTACCATTGGAAGTGTTATGGAGGTGTGGCGTTGGCTGTGTGAACGTGTGCAAACGTGGTGGAGGTCGCGTGAGAAGGTGGCATATAAATAAGGTGTATACTTTGATACTTTCCGGTGTTTATTTATGACCAAAATCGGCGGATGTTTATCGGTGTTTATTTATTTATAGAACACCGGTGCTTTTCGGTGAATCCTCTCGTGCAGACGCTTTAAAACGGTGATTATCGGGAAAAAATTGTGAATGTAAACGACCACTGAAGACAAAAAACAGTTCAAATTTGATTTACATATTTTACAGAATCTCTTTCACCCTTGATTATTGTAATATATGCATGCATAAATTTCTAGGCTCGCGTCTTTCATTGCCGCCCGCTCCTTTCTGTTGACGACGCGCAATTTCGAGAATGCCCGCTTAACATTTGCGCTGGAGACGGGAAGCCCCAAAACGTCCAACGAGGCTTGGGACAGTACTGACCAGTCCGATGCATGCAGCTTCCAAAACTGCACGGAGTCAACTGCAGCACTGACGGCGTATTGGCGGTACTGAAGAAACTAAGCTTCCAGATCGCTGACCCTCATTGATCATGCACAACAAGCCTGAAGATGCTTTCATAGGGAGCATATCCCTCCGGCAGCTCCATTTGCACGCAAGGTTAACTATCTCCACGCGGAACCGGAACAACTCACCCGTGAACTGCAGATCATCAGCGATGTTTCAGGAAACAGTCCTGAGCCACCTGTCCTGAATCGCGCGGTAGTAAGCAGGAAAGGAAGCAATGAGCTCTGACCTTAGGGTCTCTTCAGTCATCTCTAGAAGTGCATCAAAACTGCCCTAGCTGTCGAGTGGCAGGGTATTCTACCTTTTCAGCAAAGTTGCGAGCTTTACGCTGAAAAGAAAATACACCTCGCGCACGAAAGTTTTTTTCTGACTCGAGAACCTTTATGATGTTAACTAGCGAGCTCGAAGTTGAGATAAGTGCATTCAGCCTCTTGCACTTCTGACCAACTGCGTCATTACTCTTCAGAAAAGATAAAATTGGGAGCCAGTAATCCAAAACATCAGTGAGTGTCTTGTAAAAGGAAAACCACAGTGAAGGGCTAACCGTGTACAGACACTTAGGTTCAAGATTCATAAAGTGACAAAGAATATTGAACTTACGTGGTAGCTCTCGCGAACTCTTAGGGAGGGCGGGAAGTGGACGACAAAGTCTTGTACAACGTCGAACTCAACCAGTTTCATGCCCTCGGCGAGTGTGATGTTCAGGAGGTGGCACGGGTCTTTGAAGTGCAGTGCCATGAAGTCGGCATGGGATAGTTGGATGTCTCTGTGCAGCTTGTGCAAGTATGATGCTGAGTTTGAGGAAATGACGCACAAATCACGAAAATTCTTGCCAAGCCTCCCGAGAAAGTCCTAGACAAGCACCCCAACGGCGACGGCGTTGCACTGCTGGAGGACTTGGAGATCTGCCATAAACGTCCTTCGTTGGAGAAGCTTACAATCAAACAGTGTCACAATTACAGCAATTGCTGGTCGGCCGTGGACCTCAGGTGTCGCATCGATAGTCAGGGAAATCGAATGATTCTCGCACGGTTCCCGCAGTACAGAATTATTTTGAGAATACGTCGGGTAAGTACTTGGGTACATCCAGGCACGTAGCCAGGATTTTGATTCAAGGGGGGGGGGGGGGGGGGAGTGCCCATGTCAAAATGCTGTATGATGTGAGGGGGAGGGGGAGAGGAAGTCTCAGCAAAATGGAAGATTTCGGGGGGGGAGGGGCAATGGGCCCCCCTGTTGGATACGCGCCTGGGTACATCATCTGCGCAGACGACATTGTGCGAGCAGCTGGGCACATACATCTGAAGAGGCCTCCAAGGGGTCCGTCAGTCTTGCTAAGAGGAACGGAACCTTGCAGAG
The DNA here is from genome assembly GCA_037355805.1 of Ixodes ricinus. Lineage (NCBI taxonomy): Eukaryota > Metazoa > Arthropoda > Arachnida > Ixodida > Ixodidae > Ixodes > Ixodes ricinus. The sequence continues at coordinate 32,025 of JAZHYW010015959.1, read as the reverse complement.
GACCTTGCAGAATCTGTGTGCCACGTCGTCGGCCTCATCCTCTTCCTCGAGACTCGTGTGATGCACTCTTCCGTAGAGCCCTGGCTAAACGTCTAAGGATTGCCGGCTAATCTTTCTTTAATTATAGTAACATTTAAATATACGACGGGAATTCCTCCAGAGTAAAACATTAACTTAGCTTTCTCACTCTAAATCCAATGAAGACATGGCAAGAAAAAAAAAGTCCGATGACACCTAAGCACTTCTTATGAGTTGTGAATGCGAAAGCATAAATGTCGTTCTCCCGCTTTCTTAGTTGGTCTGCGGCGTAGTGGCGTGGACGGCCACGTTTCGCTGACCGACGGCTGAACGCGCGCTCTTGTGGAGTGGCCGCGCTGCGCTGAGCTCGGCCATGCACCCTCTTTGGAGTTTGCCCGGGCGGGCTCTGCGGCCAGGCGGCCAGGCGGCCAGGCCCGCACCGCCGCACCTCTTACCGACGACCGGGCCGCTGCGTGCGCTGCACCGCCATGAAGAGGGCTTCTTTGGTGGCGTTTTGTTTAAAACTACCCCGCACGAGGGCCAATGGGAGCCTCGTTCCTTGATGACGCGCGCCAACCAATAGGAGCTTATTCATCAGATTTCTGCTACAGACGACATTGGGACAGGGGAAGGGGCTGTTTGGCGAGGCTTCAAAGCTGATGACGTCGGTTCGCTCCATGGGACAGTTAATGCTTTCGTATTAAAAGTACTTACATGCATCAAGGCGAGGTTTTTTGAGCTCGATGTGACGCTTCACCGACATGTGCTCCGTGATACCCGTAGCACCCTTGCCAATTTTTACTCAGACCGCGATTCGGCAGTACTTGCACACTACGGACGAAGGATCGGTACACACGTCAAAATCGTCGAAATCCTTAGCTTAACCATCCGGAGTTTTATGCTTTCTTTCCATCATGGTGTCTTCGATCTGGTTCGTGTGATGCGAAACTTGAAATTTTGTTTCTTAAGTCATCTTTTTCCGACGACAAAGCAAGGTTTCTATCCTTTCTTTCCCTGCACCCAACCAATGGCGATCACTGTTCTCCCGTTCTGACTTGAATAAGACAAGGGCATTGAAACTGTTCTCACCTCAAGAGAACAAGAGCATTGATGTGACTGGCCTCTTGGGCCACTGATAGTGATCTTCCAGGTCGGTGGCCCAGGAAGACCGCTGTCCTTGGAGAACAGTGGAACAAAGCTAACTCTCCTCCAAGAGTCCAAGACCACGTAGGTCACAAAAGAAAGACAGGCAAAGTGCATGATTCCGGGCAAGATAATGTGATTGACAAAAGTTTGCAGAGAACATTTTCAGTGAAAACAAAACCACAAAAAAGCTAAAAAAAACATATTTAAAAACAGGTGTTTTTTAACTATTTTTATTTTCGTCACCAGCGGATGTTTATCGGCATTGCCACCGATAAACACCAACAAACACCTACTCATCTATCAGGCACTACGCAATCCTCAGAGCTGAAGCGGTTCGTACACCGCTATTCATATTAGCTGGCAAAAAACAAGCTCCGCTCTAAAAAAGCCCTTGCGCCTACTTTCCCGACTTGGAAAGCCAATCACCGCAACTTACGGAGGCAGCTCAGCGAATGATGATGCTGAAACATGTGTTTAGACCAAAAAACGCAGTCTGAGTTGTGACATTAAGCAATGCAAAACGTCACGCTCGCATTGCTTAATGTCACAACTCAGACTGCGTTTTTTGGTCTAAACATATGTATCGGCATCGTCATTCGCTGAGCTGCCTCAGTAAATTGTGGTGATTGGCTCTCCGAGTGTTCTGCTGGAAAGTAGGCGCACGGGCGTTTTTTAGAGTGCATTATCTGACAGATCTACCGACGGCGCACTGTCATGCTCTCAATAAATTGTTGTCTTTTTCACGAGTGTACCATGTCGTGATTTTATACTTGCGGCGTGATCAATAGACAGAATGGGTGATTACTGATTTCTGAGAAATTAATAAATATGGCCAATAAACTTCAAGAATATTACAAAAAATAGGAAAATTATTTCATTGAAGTGACGAATTCTAATTGTGTTAAATTACCACGCGTGACGCACAATTCGCTACGCTAAGAAAAAGATACCAATTTCGGTGAGCTAATTTCTCCGGCTTCCGCTCAAGGCCCGGTGAACTTTTCTCCGCATATGCCGGTTTTGCGGTGAGCTTTTCTCCGGTGAGCTTTTCTTCGGTGAGCTATTCTCCGGTGAGCTTTTCTCCGGTGAGCTTTTCTCCGGTGAGCTTTTCTTCGGTGAGCTATTCTCCGGTGAGCTTTTCTCCGGTGAGCTTTTCTCCGCCGCCCGTGGTAGCAGCATATCTTCACTGGCACTATCAGACAAAACGTTTAATCATCTACAGAATGCGTGAGTCAGGCAAGAGTGAATTTGAATATCTTATCTTCACTCGGTTCCGTAAGGATGTGCTTATTTTATGTATGTGGTTTTCTTGATTAGGTCATTCACTTGAAAGTACGTCGCGCCCTGTCTATTTATTCTGTCCAATCCGCATTTTATTTTCTTTATTTTTGCGTAGTCTGTTAAAGATACGACCAACTAGCTCAACTAGCCATCTTGATACTATTTAGGAATGCCAGTAATCTACTTCGAGGTTTTCATACCTCTACTGTGGCATGTTCTTGAAGAACAGGGGCCAATCGAATCCGCAACACCGGGCGCCATCTGAGACTAAGTGGACTCCGCAATACACGGCACTTCAAAATGACTCACACCTGGCATCTGCATCTTCCATGGACGAGTTCCGAACTCCCGAGGGCATTCTGCTACCACCACCAGAAATAGGGTGACCCTAAAGATTTGACTCGTGGCCAGCGCCTTCCTTAGTTCAACGACACTGACAGCCATAACACAACTGACGAAGGCTTATAAAACCTATCACCGCAACGCATCCTCCTCCCCCTTTTCCCCCTCCCGACCTCAGACCCTCTTCATCTGGCCCTTTATTCCACTGTTTCCGCGGCTTGGTCCCATTTACAGGTTTGACGCCCGTAAATATTCCAGCAGTGCTGCCGGGAGCCCGCTTTCCAAAATATTCCGACCTCTACGAATCTAAGTCATTATTGGACCAAATCGCTCCCAAAAGAGACGATATGGCGGGTCTTATCCTGCATCACCCCAAGGAGCATTATTGCAGCCGAGTGGTCAACCTCGTTCGTGGTTTAATAGGAACTGAGCGAGAGTACTTGCGCTACTGAAGTATGCACAGTAATGACCGAGTCCCACTAGAGCGACAAACAGAAACTACCGACACCGACATGCCTCAAACACCTGCAGCATGCACACGATGATGCATTTAGCACACTTGCAGTCTCTCGGTACTTGTGAAGTATGCACGAGTGATTGTAAGCCTGCCACAGATACGTTCCCGTGCTTGCTGCACGCGTTTGAGGCTTGTCGCGGTGTCGATTGATTCTGTTTGTCGCTCTATTGGGACTCGGGCATAACGGCACACAATAAATGCGAAAAAAAAAACGGTGCGGCGTCCGCGCCATACCTACGGTGCCTCCTGACAGCGAGCAACGAGGGAAACGTGGGAATATAGTTCATCACTCTGTGCCCTGCGTTAGATGTCATATTTCTACGTGCCACTGCCAACGTCGCTAGCTTCGCGCTGTACCATAAGATTAACACAGCTCGACGTTGCTATTAAACATCGACTGATATTACAATAAAGCGGCCAGTTAGGACCAATACCCCGAGCCACTGCGCTGCAAATACCGATACCGATGCCCACGTCCTGTCCTTATTCGTGCAATCGCTGACGATCAATTGTTGGCGCCCGACACCAGGGGCGGTGTTCAGGGACCGAGATACATTCCCGGTGCCCGACACGCCCCCTCTAATCTCTCCGGAGCAGTGCTGCCAAGTTTCACCATATTCGGCCCTGCTGCCCCTGCCGTTCGTAATTCTTCTATGCGGAGCGCAAGTTCGTCTGCTTCTTGCACAGGGGTTGCGATGACGCCAGATGCCGTAGCTCTTATTGGCTGATTGAAAAAAATAGTGGGTAAACCTCAAGGCATCTAGCATTGAGGTCTACCTACTATCCTTTCAATCAGGGCCAATCAGAATTTCGGCGTCGTTCTGACGTCACCGCAACTTCAGCGCAAAAAGCAGACGACTTGCTCTGCGCATAGAAGAATTAGGAAAGTCAGGGGCACGGTTCACACGGGTTGCTTCGGGATTGGTCCTTCGACGTTCTTATAAGATAATTCTGCAATCTGAACGGCTGCGGAGCGATAATAGGATGCCGAGGACCTGCCACACTCTGCGTCTCTTAATCTGTCAGTGACTATAACTATGACTGTACTTTTCGGACCGAAAATACGAAAATGGAGCGCTGTCCTTTTTTCTCTTTAACGTGCAACACGTTTAGGGCCATGACGCTACAAACCGAGCTCTGCTTCGGCTGCAAATGAACCAGTGTGACATAATTTGCTCCAATAATATAAGGTCATCGGACAAGATTTGGCGAAAACATAAACAAGCCAAACTTTATTGAGGAAATGTGCAGCGATAGTCGCCATCGTCCCCTAGCTTCACAGATGACTCGATGCATACTCCTGGGAGCTGGGAATAAGTCTGCGTTGGGAGTCTTTCTTGGGCAACGAGTATAAGAGTTTGTCCCAGAAGTGGGACTCTCCCCAGCGAAGGAAATTTGTGACCTGCATATAACGTCGTAACTCTTCGTCGACAGCGTCGGAGGTCACCTCGTCCACAAGAACGACGATGAGCCGGTTGGTGTTGTCTTCCAGTGCACGATGGTGGGCCACTCGGAACTCCCAGCGGCACCACTCGCTCTCTACAAAGTTCCTGCGTGTTGATGGTACAGATATAGAAAAAGTGGACTAAGGGACTCATGGAAACTTTGCGATAACCAAATTGAGCTACAAGCGTTCCATGGGCTCCCTTGCTTGTGCCATCGTGCGCAAAGTTAACGGATACACGGTAAAAGTGACCTGTTCTTACTGCGGGAACTCATTTTAAGCCGACGTTGTACAGCATGAATAATAACTAAAAATAATTAAAAAAAAATTCGATTTATCTATTTTCATTTGAAAATTCTGTAAAAACTGTTGGAGTGCATGACAGGAGTCGTTTAGATAATCATAAAGTTTTATGAACAGACAGCAAAGAGCACAACCCTACTGGTTCACATCTTTCTACACAAAGAAACAACATAAACAGCCGTTTATTTCACCCTGAGGTGGTCCAAGTAAAAATACAAAATATGGTGGGTTTGGAAGAACAATCGATTGTCTTTTGATTCTGAAAGTTTAATCAAAGTAATTTTTGTTTAAAGCGAGAAAACAATTTTTGAAGTTGAACTCTCGCACCACAACCCGGCGTCGCTTCTTAACGCCTCTTCGCCGCACAGCACGCCACCGGCGACGATAGCTGACACGATTAGGTCCAAAGAAAGAACGGAGTTTACTGCCGCTTCCCCTTGTCCGTCTTTTCAGCTGCAAGGGAAGAAACGGCGGGCATCGTGTTGATAATCGGAGGTGCCGCCAGTGCGTAGCCATAGCAGGCCCGTTGTGCCCTTTGTATCCGAGGGCGGCTCCTCACACTCCGAAACGCGATGCCTAATCGACGGGCGGCATCAGCTGACGTGGACTTCTCCTAAAAGGGAAACGCGACAATATCGCCGCGAAATCTAGCCGTCACGCATACTGCGGTTAAAAGCGGAACTATTCAGCGACGCAAGAATTTGCCGTTTCAAAGCCGATTTAAACACAAACGAGGCGTGAGCCTCCAACGGCGCGCATTCGTTAACACCACATCGCCTCGTCGTTTGAGATTGCCCGTTCACTGGGCTTTTGTGTTGCTGTTTAAATAGTGTCCTGACGTTGACAATAGAGAGTGATTGCGATGTGTACGTAAGAAACAGCAAGCTTACTAGTGGATGCTCTGACCCGGCAGCGCTAAGCATCTGCTGATATCAAGACAGTGGAAGACCACAGGAGGACACCGCCGCGCAAAACAGTCGAAATAGGAAAATCCATAAAGCAACAAGAGTGGAAAAAAGCTTCTTCCCACCAAGATGTACCCGACAACTCGAAGTCCTGCTGTCTACCTGCGTGCGCAAACCGTGACACCGTCGCACGCTTTGCCAGGCTCGACGGTGGCGTGCTGTGCAGAGAAGAGGCGCAAGAAACGACGCCAGGTTGCGGCGCGAGAGCTCAACTTCAAAATGTTTTTTTTCCTCTTTAGAACAAAATTATTTTATTTAAACTTTCAAGAACAAAAGGCAATAAACTCTTCTGTAAAAGTCACCATGTTTCGTATTTTTCTTTGGGCCACCTCAAGGCAGAATTGACGGCTCTTGAAACGGCAAAACGCAATTTTGCACAAATTTAGTTGTTTTTCTGCATGATATTTAGTTGTACGGCCTGAAACCTTTTTTCTTTTTGTGCAGTATACCTACAGGGCTGTCAATAAGAATTTTTACAGTCACCTGCAGCAACGAGATAGTTTGTAACAAAACTATCAAAAATGCTAAAATTCTTACATATTCCTTATTTTTTTAAATTGCTTCAAGCCAATATTCATGATGCTTATTACATAGCAATCCAAATACCGTGTGGTTTTTAGGCAAAAATATTCCACCTTTCCATAAATATATCTTACTTCTCATGGAGAAGTAAGATATATTTATGGAGAAGTCCACGTCGCCTGACGCATTGAGAAGTCCACGTCAGCTGATGCCGCCCGTCGATTAGGCATCGCGTTTCGGAGTGTGAGGAGCCGCCCTCGGATACAAAGGGCACAACGGGCCTGCTATGGCTACGCACTGGCGGCACCTCCGATTATCAACACGATGCCCGCCGTTTCTTCCCTTGCAGCTGAAAAGACGGACAAGGGGAAGCGGCAGTAAACTCCGTTCTTTCTTTGGACCTAATCGTGTCAGCTATCGTCGCCGGTGGCGTGCTGTGCGGCGAAGAGGCGTTAAGAAGCGACGCCGGGTTGTGGTGCGAGAGTTCAACTTCAAAAATTGTTTTCTCGCTTTAAACAAAAATTACTTTGATTAAACTTTCAGAATCAAAAGACAATCGATTGTTCTTCCAAACCCACCATATTTTGTATTTTTACTTGGACCACCTCAGGGTGAAATAAACGGCTGTTTATGCGTCAAAACGCACTTTTTGGCAACTTCAGGATTTGTTTTTACTGCGAGATATTTAATTGAGCGGTTTAAACATTTTTTTATAGATTATATACCTGCAGGGCAGCCGGTAAAAAGTTCTATTAAGTCCCCGGAGCAATTATATATTTTTATATAAAATAACAAAAATGTTAAAATTTTAAAAAAAATTGTGTTTTTAAAAAATATTTAAATTAAACAAAACTGCACAAGCCCAACCACATTGCAAGTCGAAAGCCGTGCAGATTTAAGAAAAAAATATTGTTGGGTGTTTCATAAAAAAGCTGATTTTTCATAAATTATGGAGTGATACCTAGTTTCACGCTATTTTTAAAAGTTAAAACCGCGCTCACGCCATCAAAAAATATTTTCGTCAAAAATATTTTAGGGCATGGCTACAAACAATGCGGCAAAAGGCCATGAATTTTTTTTTAGAAATCGAAGGTGGTCGAGCGCAACGTCTGGGACGTTTGACATGGAATAACCCAATATAAGTTCTAAAGTACTTCGTAGCACAAAGCTGACATCTGCCCTCTTTACACCAGAATATTCGAACAATCGCTGGAGACGGGGGAGGTACCTGATGATTGGAAATGCGGCAAGGTCGTCCCGATTCACAAATGCGGCGCTAAAACATCCCCTTTCAACTATAGGCCCATTCCCTAACTTGCATATCTTCTAAAATTTTGGAGCATATCATCGCCAAACATCTTCATACCTTCCTAGATTCAAACAACTTTTTCTGCAGCTCTCAAGATGGTTTCCGCAAGTCCCTATCCTGTGAGACCCAACTTGCCTGCCTTACTAACGACCTCTTTCAGAAAATGGACTCCGGTTATCCTACTCACGCTGTTTTTCTCGATTTTGCCAAAGCCTTTGATAAGGTCCCACCTAACCTTTTATTTTATAAATTCTCTACGTTAAGCATTAACCCTCAAGTACTGGCGTAGATTATTTCTTTTCTTATCTGATCGTTCTCAGTCTGTTTATGCTAACAACACAACTGCCACTGCTAATTCCTGTTACTTCTGGCGTCCCTCAAGGAACTGTCCTTGGGCCTCTCCTTTTCCTAATATACATAAATGATCTCCCACTTCACATTCTTTCTCTCTTCGTCTCTTCGCTGATGATTGTGTTGTGTACAGAAAAATAACAACCCCCGATGATTCCCTAACTTTACAAACATACATTGTTAAAATAGCCGACTGGTGCGTTACGTGGCAGATGACTCTTAACATTGATAAACGTAAATGCATGTGTTTCTCCCGTTCTCCATCTTGCCCACAGCCGAACCTCACTCTCCGTGGTACAGCCCTTACTTATGCTAATGAGCATAAGTATCTAGGTGTTCACATTACTTCTGATCTCTCCTGGCATACTCATATGAATACTATCATAGCATCGGCTAACCGCAGTTTAGGATATTTACGCCGCAAGTTCAAATCTGCCTCTCCTGTCCTTAAACGTCTTCTCTATACTACCATCGTCCGCCCTAAATTAGAATATGCATCTTCGATTTGGAGTCCTCATCAACTAAGTTTTAGAAACAAAATTGAGTCTGTTCAGAATTGCGCCGTTCGTTTCATCCTGTCTGATTACTCACGTTTCTCCAGTGTGTCTGCCGTGAAAGCCCATGCTTGGACTAGTCCCCAATCTTTCTGTTCGTCGTAACATTTCTCGTCTATGTCTTCTGCACAAGATTTATTACCACCCAACCTTACACTCACTCCCTGCCTCACCCCGCCTTTTACATCTCTCCAAGGTTTGATCATCCCTTCAAGATAGCCCGGCCCAAATGCAACTTAACGGCGTACCTTTATTCTGCCCTTCCGGGCGCCAGTGTGAGCTGGAACGACCTCCAGAGAATATCGTCACCATCAGCGACGGCACCTTGTTTCGGAGCGTTATATCTAATCGCCTTACTAACCCCCCTCCTCTGTAATGCCAACTGGCCTTGAGGGTATTTGAAATAAATAAATAAATATATATATATACAAAAATTTGGTAATAAACTTTTTTCTTTTCAGGATCACATAGCCCAAATTGTTTGATAAAATTCGATTAGACACTTTTTTCAAATTCAACTAATGTGTCACAATTTACGACGTTTTCAGGAGGCTTAGTCCAACCTTTAACTGTTCTTACCCCCCAAAAAAAAGTATTTGTATGTAGCACAAGGTGGTAAGTTGGGCGAGTTGGTATGCATTGATGACATGGTGATAAACAACGGCCTAGACAGCGCACAAGAGACAAAGACGCCGTAGAAGAAAAGACAGGAAAAGCGCTGAAATGATAAAAATCAAAAGGGAACGAGTCCATGATGTCATGGACACGCTCCCTTTGATTTTTATCATCTTCTTTGTTCCTTCCTTCTGTGTTCTATATATTGAGTTGCGAGTCAGTGCTTGTCCTGTCTGTTTTCTTCTACGGTGGCTTCGTCTCTTGTGCGCTGTTTATCACCATGTTCACTAACAATTTGTGTATAGCATTATTAACTCGTGAAACTTTAAGGGTCCATTTAAAAATAAAAGACCCAAGTGGCGTATGCCCAGGTGTGTCTCTCTACCTGCATAGAAGCTACGGCCTAGGCGAGGAAACAAAACAGCTGGAGGATACCGAATCAATTAGTTCTACTATACTCATGTTCGTTTAAAGTAGTAGTTGAATCAGACTGCGGGCGACTGGACAAATCTGAGGCAAGTACAGATGCCTGCATAACCTAGACACATTCCAAATGGCGCACTAGGCTAGGGTCCATTCATTCTAAATTGCAACGAAGCACGCAAAATTAGCTTCTTCAATTGAGAATATATAACTCTGAATTAGTTATCAGTTTCACTTGCTACAGCTGCTTTTCAAAAATGTAATGCGTCTTTATCCGAACGTTTGCTCGAAAAACGAGACTCGTTATTTATTCGATAGGTCTTCATTTTCACACACGAAAAGCGTGGCAAGCATTTGCGGTGTGTTCAATACATTATTTAAAACTTAGCAGCCTAACATCCGTTGATGTTTATTTTACCCACGCAGTTGCGGCAGCGTATAATAAACTGCTCTCTGGAACCTTCCAACCTTGAAATGGTAGAAATAAGGTGCCAAGGTCAAAAGCACATATGCTTGCTATTGCCGTCATTTCCTGCGCCGAGCACTGCAGACACAAACGCAGTGACACATCGCGTTAATATGACGACAAACTTTTTGTTCTAGTGAGCTCAATATATCACAATTTTTGTGACCTGTGACAGTTACAGGATCTTCATCCTGAAGGTCGCCCTCGTACTTTCACGAAATAAATCTATACGAAGGAAACGAGACGTTATCTCAACTGTAATTAACAACCTGTGATTATGACTAAGTTCCGGCTTTACTTACTCTGTCAAGAGGAGGAGGATGCGTCTCGAGCAGGCCACGGCTTCATGAATGATATCTTGAACTAGGTAGCCACCCTTAAAGTTGCGGTCATAGGTGCAGACGGAAAAGCCGTGAGTCTCTATCTTGGGGATGAGTTCGTTGTAGGCCCAGTTGGAGTCTTTGCTGCTGAACGATAGGAAGACGTCGAAGAGCTTATCTTCGTCTAGGTCGTCTTCTTTGATACACTGAAGCCGGCTGCACAGTCCCCGTGCGTACAGCCACACTTTGATCTCTCGCTTGTACTTGAGGTAAGCGGTCGACGCCGTCAGGGTACAGGCTACGAACACTGAAGTGAAGCATGTGTAAAACGCCAGTCATTGACACAGTTATAGTAAATATAATTGTTAAATCTAAAACAAGAAGGTTTCATAAAAAAAGTACCCATTGTCCTACTGTAGTCAGAGTCTCGATAAACGGGCACACATTATAAAATAAAACAGCTTGCGCTTGAAATGTTATTGGTGTTATTCAACAAAGGCACGCAAACTTCCAATTTCACAAAAAAAGGTACCAAAGGTTTCTCGCTCATTGGAAGTCACGCGTGGAAGCACATGATTAATAACAAATCAAATGTAAGTATGGATAAAATTATCCATTGAAATCTCAGCATTCGATACCGTGTAGCGGCACGCACCTGAAAGCTATCAAGCGCGAATATAGCTCCGCTTTTTTATGTCTTGTAGTAATCTCGTGCGCAGCAGGATCTACATATGGTAATTAAATTGATTAACGTAGAAGTCTGGGCTAGTTGGTTATTCATTATTAAAAATTAAAAACAAGCGCAAAGACACTGACAAGAACGAGAAGGCAGACGAGCAAGGCGCTGACTTACGGCTGAAGTTTATTCGTGCTAACATCGAGTGTAAATACTGCAACGTCAAAACAAACAAACCAAGAGAAAATACATGACATGGACGCCTCGTGCTCCTTAAGCTACCGTCACGCGCTGTTACTGTGCGTCTAAAAAGCAACATTTATTATCGGACAGAAATAGTGATGGAGCGCTGACACAGTTTTCCTTCAATTTTTGAATTTCCCGCGCTTCAATAATTTCTCGAATAAGTTTATCTTTGTTCTTTCCCATCACTTCACACTTGTTGAAGACGGGAGTGCAACGACAGTCTTGGCAATGCTAGCCAAGATGACGTGACAGAACCCTATAAACGTTGTACTTATGCTCTCACAAGCGATCATTGAGGCAGCGCCCCGTTTGCCCGACGTATCTCCTACCGCAGGACAGCGGAATGGAGTACACTACTCCCTCCACACAGTTCACAAATCGGTCATGGTGTTTTTTGGTGCATCCCTGCCTTTCTTTAGAATTGGATTTCACCTTTCTGCACAGCCCAGACAGCTTTTCCGGAGCTGAAAAAACTACATCAACACCAACCATTCGGCCAACTTTCTTTAGGTTATGAGAGATCTTATGCAGGTAAGGTAAAACCGTTACTTTTTTGGTGATTGAAAAGAACAAAGATAAACTCATTCGAGAAATTATTGAAGCACGGGAAATGGGAAGATTTGGGGAAAACTGCGTCAGCGCTCCACCACTATCTCTGTCCGATAAAGAATGTTGCTTTTTAGACGTACAGGAACAGCGCGTGACGGTGGCTTAAGGAGCACGTGGCTCGCATGTCATGTATTTTCCCTTGGTTTGTTTGTTTTGACGTTGCAGTATTTATACTCAATGTTAGCACGAATACACTTCAGTTGTAAGTCAGCGCCCTGTTCGTCTACTTTCTCGTTCTTGTCAGTGTCTTTCTGCTGTTTTTTTTTTAATTTTTAATCAAGTAATTAAATAAAACAAATTAAACGTACGTGCGAAATACGCGAAACAATTTGTCCGAACACGACGCTGATGTTTTGTTGCATTTCCCTCAAACCAGATAGCGTCCAATAGCAAAGTTTACCACCGCCGCTCGTTGTCGAACATGCCCATATATAACATTGTCCTAAGAGTTTTGATGCCAGTTAGCTTTCTAGTCATGTGAGGGAGATTAAAAAAAAAAAACACATATTGAGATGCCCACTGCGACGCGCTTTGCACCAATATTTTCAATGTTGACATAAAATGTATATTTTGTTGACACAATAGCTCGAGATGTGCAATAATTATACCATACCTAGTACATGAACTCCATAGAGCAGCCATGCTGAGGTGGCTGAAGGACAGAGTTCCTTCTGTCCTAATTCCATAAACGGCTTCATAGCTTCCGGAGTATGGGATTGCAAAGAGCACATAATTTCATCAGCATCTTGAACCTGCACGTCAGAAAGACACGGCGATTAATTCTCAAGAAAACGAGGGGATTAGACGTTTCCGAATAACCCGATTCGCTTGACCCGAAAGACGTGTTCGGTACACGAATATTTGGGCTGCGGACGTACTCTCCTGCCAGAAACTGTAAGCCAAATAAATTCATAATATCGACCAATTTTAACTATAAACTTCTAAGGCAAGGAGCTCCCCCCCCCCCCATAAAAAAGTGTATGACATACTTAAATACAATATTATTATTTTTTAAAAACAATAACTAATGAGACAGGGAGTAGGTATTCTGCACCACCTTTGAATTGAAGATTAAAGATTCCTATACTCTCAGAAGTTGTGTGCAGCGCTATGGTTTTTGTTTAACCAAGCGTGGAGCTCTCACACAAGGAAAGCATATCCTAAAACAACATGCTCGCGCCCATGCCTCATACAAAGATGCAAAAGACTCCGAACGGAAGAGTTCAAACGCTATGTGCTTTGCACCTCACAACACGCTTTTTTATCAGACGCTCAAGCAGTGTCATTAGGTCTCAGTTTAAATAAGCGCGAGAGAGTTTATTAGTTAGAAACCAAAAAATGCATACCATGTACCGGTTAGCTTCTGCCCATTGCCTGAAAGCGTAGTCTTCGCATTTGCATTGCCAAGGATTTCCAGCCAGCAATATGCTGGTCAAGTTGAGTTTCTCTACAAGGTCCAACGGCAGCCGAGTTAGTTTGTTGTTCCTCAAATTCAAGTGCCTCACACTGTCAGGAACAACCGCTGGTTCAACGATGCTAAGAGTGTTATTTCTCAGTATCAGCGATTCAATGCTTGGTGCCTTCTTTACAAGAGTGTCATCGAGGCGCTCCAGTTGATTTCCGCTGAAGTCAACCATACGAGTGCCTTTTGGGAAGTATTTTGGTATGCGCATTAGGTGCGCATTTGAGCAGTTCGCGTAAATGGTTGGCTCAGGTGAATCGTCCTCATAGCAGTAGCAAGCACAACCCTCGAAGCAGTCAGTCGGCCATCTTGTCAAGTCTTCTTTAGTCATATTGTGAAAAAGTCTCCCCCTTAGCCATGGTGGTCCTTCACACACAGGAGTGCCTTGTTGTACTCCATGTTGAGCCATCCACAAAAGCCAGGATAATCGGCAATCGCAAGTGATCGGATTTCCTTAGAAAAAAGGAGAAACATTGTTTCAGAATGTCCACAAAGAGATCGAGTTAAGAATCAACTGAAGATATTCGTTCATCATTCACTTACTGACCTATATTCCCAATGAGAACCCACAAATCTATGAATACCACAAAATAAGTTAGTAGAGCAAAACAAATTGCTTTCATGACAACTAGACTTACATGGTGTGGTATAGAAATAACTTAATAGAATGAACGTTTGTCAGACTGATAAGAAGGTATGGGTGCTTCGTAAAATACTGAGTGGAGTAACTAGGCTATCCGGCACCCGGGGCCCTTATAATTTTCGTGCCCCCCCCCTCCCCCCGCGCCCTCCCTTCCCCTTTTCTCCCCGAGATCGTAACCAACTAATAAAGCAGGAAAGGGGGGGGGGGTGCTGCCAGAGGTGAGACCCCCATGTGATTGGGACGCCTGGTACCCGGGGCCCACGGCCCCCGGCGCCCCCGGTTGCTACGCCACTGCTTCAACTTTAAAGAGAGCAATCTGCATTGCTCCAAAAGCGACCGTTTCTCTCATACATAAACAAAGTGTAATTGAAAGGAAGTATTAAAGAACACTTGTAATAATCAACTCCCTCCCAACCTACCCTCTAAAACCTAAGGAAAAACAAAACCTTCGGGAGGTACCGTTGCAGGCTTACCTAACTCCTTGGACTGACTTAGTGAAATAGGACGCGGAGTTATAAATATGAATCATGTGCCAGGGTGTAAAACTTCCTTATTCTCCGTAACGCGTGTTTCACATATTGCGATTCTCCGACCAAAATCGCTGCCGCTAGCGGGGCGGCGGCACGATTCGCAAGGTTTCATTTCACATGAGCGTTTTCTGCCGCTGCGATGCCCAATGTCGCTTACAGCAAGCGGACGCGTCCAAAGGGTTGCTGTGGCTTGCAGTAACAACCTCACTGCTTCATTTATCGTTTATATTTTTTATTTTATTTTATTAAAACTAGAGGCATTTTAAACACCCAAACAAACAAAATTTTGATGTAACTTTGCGTGGCGTTTTTTTTTATGCTCATTGTCACAAACGTATTTGAGTTATTCCCAAGGAACGCGAATACATACACGTTGTAACAGAAAAAGGAACATAAAAGAGGGAATCGACCTTACAACGACTTTTCACAGAGCACAGACGCACAGGCTAAACCCCTTCAAGTCTAGACACACCACTGAAGCAGGAAATAAGCCCACCAAAAAGGACTTAGCACGAGAAACCAGATCGGCTGCGTATTTTTCTTTGCGTGTCTGCTCGAAACGTGGAAACGCCGTTCTACGCGCACGCTTTCCCGCAGTGTTTCTTCTCCTATCACGTGATCCCCCATCGCGATGTGAATGGCCAGCGAAAATGCTGCTACTCCGCCGCTCTCCCGCGGCGAAAAAATTCCAACTTTCTAGAACCGCGCCGCTCTGCCGCTGCGGCTGCCGCTGCGACGCGAATCGCGCCGCTCTAGGAGTACAATTTTACAGGACACTGGTAATGTATTTCAAGTTATAAAATTATGTAAAGAAATCCGCAATGCAAGTTGCGCACAAAACTAAGGAAGGGGGGGGGGGAGGGTTGGTTGCACACAACCAGAACTAGAAATAAACTCACCTTCAAATACAAGAATTCGTAGCCCCTGCAATGAAGCTGGAAAACTCGTTCTGGGTAGCGTTTTTAAATTGTTTTTTTGTATGTGCAAACTTCGTAGTTTTGGAGATGTCTTAAAAGCTCCTTCAATCGTGCTGAGATTGTTGCCAAAAGCATATATAAAGGCAAGTTCCGGGTCGTTGTAAAAATCGTTTCCGTATAAAGTTCGAATCGCGTTATGAGAAAAATTTAGTATACGAAGCTGGGGCATGTGGCTCACAGATCCGTTCAAGTGCAGCAGGAAGTTGTCTGAAACGGACAACAAGTCTAGGTTAACGAGACCCGAGAAAGCCTTCTTGCCAAGCCATTCTATCCTGTTTTCTGCAAGATCCAGATACTTAAGATTTCCGTTATTCTGAAAGGTGCCATCGCGGATATATTTAATTCGATTGTTTCTTAGCATTAATTTCCTTAGAACAACAAGTTGCGTGAATGCGTCGGAAACATCATCGATCACGTTATAGGATACATTGAGGCTGAGCAGTTTTCTTGTTCTGCTGAAGGTACCTGCCAAACTGATGATATTGTTAATCCCTCCACTGAAATACAGTAGCCCTGACGCCCTGTGAAACGCCGATCCGTTTATGTGAGATATTTTGTTGTTGGCCACATCAAGATATGTTAACTTTTCTAGTGCACGAAAAGCAAATGGATGAATATAAAGATATCCCACAATTCTGAAGACGCAGGGTTTCAATCTTGATGTTTATAGGTCCGAAGTCAAGTATCGAATTCATAAAATTGTTTTCTGCTGTTAATATTTTGAGACTCTTCAGATCTCCTTTTGCGAGTTTGTCTATGTCAGTGATGGCGTTGCCGTGTAAATGGATTTCCTGAAAGAAAAACAAACAAACAATTAGCATTAGCATACGGTTGAGGTTATGCTGTAACAGCTTAATTATTATTTAATGTTATACCCAAGATGCTAAAGCATTAAAGCAAAAATATCACCAATCAGTGAAATTAAAACTGTCATGTTTAAGAGATAATTTTCTCAACATGTTAATATTAGTTTATAACTTCTTACCGTTTCAACTCTTCCTTTCACATGCTATTTATGCGAAAGTTCTACATTAAAAAAATAAAAAATATATATATATAGTGACCAAAGAGGGGGAGAGTGATTATTAAATTTATTGCATCAAAGTTAACCTAACTTTAATGCAATAAATTTAATAATCAATCTCTCCCCTATTCGTTCACAAAATTGCTACACCTGCACTTGTAAATCTTCCCTCACTCCCACTATATATATATATATATATATATATATATATATATATATATATATATATATATATATATATATATATATATATACTGTTTTAAAGAAGTTCTGAAAGCTACACTTATGCGGTTGGTGCAGATGAGTTATACTGCCAGGGTGACATAAAATAGGGGGTTAATCGTAATGATAAGTTAGCTAATTAGGTAAAGTTTGTTATTAACTTTTTAATTAATGAAAATAGACATATGGTTACAATTAGAAACTCCATGAGTGGTAACTTTAGTGCCCTACTACGCTTCTTTCGCGTTCAAAGTCTTTCTGAAAATTACTATTTAGTGGTTTTCGATTACGTTGAGCAAGTTTCTAATTAGAACTATATGTCTATTTTCATTAATTAAACAGTTAATGAACGAATTTTAACTAATTAGCCGACTGATCATTACGATTAGCCCCTGTACTATGTCCCCCTGGCCGTATAACTCACCTGCGCAAACCGCATTAATCTAGCTTTCATGGTTCTTTTTTTTTTAATTCTGTTAAGCTTAATATATACAGGTTTTTTTTTATTCTTTCAGATTCCTTTAAAAAAAGCCGTGAAAGCTACACTTATGCGGTTTGTGCAGGTGAGTTATACGGCCAGGGGAACATAGTATAGGGTGATAGTCGCAACTATCAGTCAGCTAATTAAGTAAAATGTGTTCATTAACATTTTTAATTAGTGCAAATATACATATAGTTCCAATAAGAAACTTCCTGAGCATCATCGAAAACCACTAAATCAACTCTTTTTGTAAGGATATAACGCCGGGGCAGCATTTAATGGCGTTCTGCAAAAACGCTTGATTTGGACGCGTTTCTAGATTTCGATTTCTTATCGGAGCGCATCTTTGCGCCCGCGGTCCTACTCCCCGCTGGTCGCGGCGCGGAGCCACCTCCTCGCCTCCCTCGTAGAATGGAGGGAAGTAGGGCGCACGTGTGTTGGGCGGCTCAGCCACTGGGGAGTAGGGCCGCGGGCGCAAAGATGCGCTCCGATAAGAAATCGAAATCTAGAAACGCGTCCAAATCAAGCGTTTTTGCAGAACGCCATTAAATGCTGCCCCGGCGTTATATCCTTACAAAAAGAGTTGATTTAGTGGTTTTCGATGATGCTCAGCAAGTTTCTTATTGGAACTATATGTATATTTGTACTAATTAAAAATGTTAATAAACAAATTTTACTTATTTAGCTGACTGATAGTTGCAACTATCTCCCTATACTATGTTCCCCTGGCCGTATAACTCACCTGCACAAACCGCATAAGTGTAGCTTCACGGCTTTTTTTAAACAAATCTGAAATAAAAAAAACACAATGTATATATATTAGGAGTGTGCGAATATTGAATTTTTCGAATACGAATCGAATACGAATAAGACAAAAAACGGGCTTCGAATATCGAATCGAATATCGAATATGTGTCTAGTAAACAAAAATTACAAAAGAAGAGGTAACAGCAGGTTTATTGCCTTTTTAAAATAAATCAATGCAACTGCATTTTACTGGGCTGCAGCAGGCTAAAGATACTTCTAGTAATGCACTCATTACAAATTATCATGTAGGAAAATTAACTGCTCAACGTGTTGAGAAAGTAAGCGCTCCCTACACGCTTACTTACTACATTTCCGCCAGTAGAAAGACCCTTTCACTCGGGAAACCTGTTAGATTTCACTAAAGTTTGAACAAGTTCGACTTATGGACACTGTTTCTCGGCTGCTACACAAGTATTTTGAATTTTGCGAAACAAATAATTTTGAAAGTAGTTTATTTTATGAATTACTAATGTTTAAAAGCGAAATATGCGCTTTTCACGCTTTCATTAGTTATTAATGATAACCAGTGATGCCAATAAACACAACAAATCGTGCATTTTGCCTCCGCCAACTAAAGTCAACTAGTTTTTTTTTTCGCGCATGCGCACAAAAGTTGAGCTTCATTCGAACCTTTGTCAAACATCATGTTGAAACCAACTTGGTCTCACTCGAACCTGGGCAGGTTCGCGACATGCCTATAGTTTTGACTGCGCGGGAGTGGCAGGAGTTGTTGTCGATGGCGATGCAATGTTCCGTTCGCAACTAGCATTTTCTTTTTTTTAATTTTCATACATTTATATTAGATAACACTCTCGAGATTTGTTTTATATTTATATTTCACTTTCGAGGTTCATTTTATTGAATCAATTTATAGAACGCGCGATTACATCATTGCTATAAAAGTGCCATACAACAAAGGGCTTGGTGAAAAAGAAACCGAAACTGATCCTCTCTTGCTGCCATCGGACAGGTAAAAACGGAGCAGACCGATAACGCATGCCTCATACGCCTTTTTTCAGTGAATAAACATTCATAGGGGAATGCGTGGCAGGCAGATTATTCGTTACTTGCTCGAATATTCGCAGTTAGAGCGAATATTCGCCGCTTTTCCCGAATATTCGGCTTCGAACGAATATTCGGGAACTTCCGAATATGCAATTTTCGAATCGAATACGTTTCGAATAAGGAAAATATTCGATTCGTATTCGAAATTTTGAATATTCGCACACCCCTAATATATATGTATATAATATTTAGTATGGTACCTTTAAGAAAGGCAGACCCTGGAATGCGTCATGCACTGTTTTGATGCGATTGTCGTGTAGATCAACCACCTCCAACTTTGTTAGGTCCTTAAATAGAAGAGGAGGTAAATATTCAAGTCTATTTCTTTGCAATCGCAGTTTTCTCAGGTTTTTTAGTGTCGCAAAAGCACTCTCCTGGATGAAATTAATTTGATTTTCAGAAAAGCTCAACGTCACCAATGTACGTAAGGAGTGCAACTCATTTCCAACGGTTGTGACGACATTTTTCTGAATTCTCAGGTCTCTGAGCTGCTGCAAAGCAGAAAGGGCCCGAGGCACAGTCGCAAAGCGAGTTTTTACAAATTCTATTATCTTTAGCCTTTTAACGCCAAAAAAAGCTTGATCTTCAATTAACCGGACGGGAGAATAGTTAACCATTAGGACCACGACAGTCATGTTACGAAACCAGGACGAAGGCAGTGTGTCCACTTGGACGTTGGAGAAGGTAAGCCTTCGGATCATTGTCCCCTGAAGTCTTGCCAAATCTCCCGACAAGTCCACGCCGCTCTTGACGCGCTGACACAACACAGTGGCGCCGGCCTGAAGAATTCTGCAGTCACACTGTTCAAGACGAGGGCACGTTGTGTTCACTCGACGCCAGTTCTTGCTTTCACAAATGTAGCTCAAGCTCACCAGAGCGAGCACAATACAAAGCGTATGCGTTCCACTGCAAGACATTCTCCTATCAATTGGAATGAGCACTGAAAAATATCCCCGCACAAATCTTCAACGTTCCAAGCACTTATATGAGTGACGTCAGTGTTCAATATCCAAGGACGCTGAAATTCATGCCAGATAAAACGTTCGGGCGTATCTGCAAGATAGGATTGGAGTTTGCTGTCAAAGCCTAGTCACTTACAGGTCATCGTAATCGCACACCTCGTAGCTCACTCAGATACACTGGTGGTATGACGGCCAAATATCAAACTTTGCGAACCAGCTCAATCACTAAACTGATCAGAAAAAGAAAAAAAGTCAATCGTGCGCATAAGCGAGCAGTCAATATTTTTGTTCGTTCAATGGTAGTAAGCCAGCATAACATTGGCATTAAATCAATCAGCACATATAAATAACACCAAACAGTTTTTACGTTTTCTGAAATTGTACGTGCACAGTAATTGTCAACGCTCGTAATGTTAAAGGTGCATTTTTGACAACAAACTCAGTTTTCAAGTAATCGACCTTGCGTCTACTTCGCATAACGTTTAGAGATCTCTAATCAGTTTATGCATACATTGTACACAATCTGGCGCAAATACGAATTAAAACAAATGTGCTGAGATGGCCAACCAGATCAACATCGATGCTTACCTCACAGACCACTATTTTGACATGAAGCTGATAGCTGGTGTAAAACTAACATGCTCTCTCTACGTGAGTTGGTAATTCTCTTTTATTTTCGTTTTTTCTTGCAGGTTAAAATTTTACACCTATTTAGAAATGCGTAGCTTGTACTACAACAACGTTCTTCGTCCTTCTGAAAGCCGTCTAAACATAATTTTTTGTGATTATAGTAGACTTGGCCTTCGGCTTAAAAAGTTAGATGCGGCCATATCGGTCAATTCGTTCTAGAAAGTGCCGAATTCTATAAAAAATGGACTGTAAAAAATGTTACTTGAACGCGTAGGAACTTCTTGACACGAGGCGTCTTGATAGATCACATATGTCCGCTCTCCTGAAAATAAAAATGTATATATATATATATATATATATATATATATATATATATATATATATATATATAACGGGCATGGTGGCGGGGGGCCGAAGGCGTGGGGTAGAACGAGAGGAAAAGCGACCCTTGATGAAACAGCAACAACGGGTGCTGCTTGTTCTCGAAATGTCGAAGATAACCACACGTTGTATGTATATAATAGTTCTGTTATTATCTGTTATATATATATATATATATATATATATATATATATATATATATATATATATATATATATATATATATATATATATATATATATATAATTAAAGATAAAACGTTGCATACATCTACTAAAACAACAGTATCTTGACCTGCTTCATTGTTCACGAAAAATATAGATAGACCTAGTGCAACTCTTCGATAATATAATCGCACTAAGATCACTTCGTAGATATATGAGTTTATTTCCATTAATTTTATTTAATGTTCCTTATCAATTCAGCCGTAAAACATGGCGTTAATTGAATAACAAAAATAATAACAAATTAGGTTAAATTTTCAAGTCGACGACACGTATCTAAAAATGTTTACACATCATTGATATATATTTTAATGCGCTAGTATTTATGTGACGGTAACACCATAGGGCGATCAATTACCAGTCACTTTAACCAGTACCTAAATGAAGAGCGGGACTTTTGTGCGATAACTATATGGAACAATACAGGAGACTCAATCCTGGAATTGAAGAGGTACTGTCGAAATAGCATGCAAGGCGGTGGGCCCATTGATGTGCTCGATATACAACAGGAGCAAGGAGAAAGGACAACAAGAGTGGTCATTGCACTCTTTATACACGAACTCAACTCAGTTACGTCATGGCGCGGTGGTGGCGCGTCGAGCGCACTTCCGGTCTGGGCTGTGGGCGGAACTCAGCATGCGAGACGTGTATTAATGCGTTGTTTTAGAAGGGACCAGACAAAAACCTACCTTCTCGTCAAAACACCGCGACTGGGGCTGTACTAAAAGAGTCGAGAAAGGTTTGAAGGTCAGTTTTCATGTGCTCGGTTCCTCCGAGAACGTGGATATGTGCCGTGAAAAGGGAAAACCAGACGCCGTCGGACCACGATTGCTTGGGCGGGACGCACTTTGGGTTGAATTCACGGATACTTGTGGTCATCATATTTATTTGTTTTGTTCCAACAAGAACGCGAGAAAACCACCAAGTTGTACGGACCACCTGCGGACTACGTTCAGTGCGTCTTCAAGTTCAAACGGCCACCTGATCGTTCGAACTGTCGTCTGCTCTTTCAAACGTTTCTGCTTGTCGTCTGCTCTTTTAGACGACACCGGCCCGTAGACCAAACGTTGGCCAGGTAATTGCGATAAGACATAAGTGCAGGTCTCAAAAGACCTTTAAGTTTGAAGGTTGGTTGGTGTAAGCAGGCTCGGTCTAAACAGTAGATACAAGGAGATGTTGATTATTGTTACCAATGTCCATCCTCGACTTGTTACCGATCCTGCTTGCGATTTTCAGTATCGACGTCGACCATCTCAGCTGCGGCTCAGGCTTTTGCAGCCCGAGCGACGTCGCGACTGAAAATTGCGAGCGGAATCTCATCATGCGAATCAGGCTTTAGCGTCCATTCTGTGGCGTCCACGCGGAATGAATCGCCGCATGTCACATTATTCACGTAAAGTTTTGCGGTGTAACGAGCCTCGGTAATGTCGCTGAGGCTGCTCAAGTTGTCAGACATTGCCCGGAAGACGTAGAATCAATAATTCCAACGTGAAAAAGAGCACGGGGACTCATAACGACGCCGACATCGCATATTTCAATGGTTTGTTTATGGGCGACGGCGAGCTTCTTGCCCACACTCCATCGCGCATGCGCGACGCCGGTGGTGTCCGCTAGGGGCGCTCTGGTTTGTTTGTAAACATGAGTTGGTCTATTACCTGAAAACATTTAGTTCGCGCCACACGCTCCACTTCACTGATCATATGTAGCCCAATCGACGAGATTCTCGCATTTCTATAAAACAGGATACTCACATTAGCTTCTCACTTCTGTTCTTGGCCTTCCTTAAGCGCAGTTTTAGTTATGAAGCTCCTTCCCTTCCTACGACTAAATTCGTGGAGAGACTTTCGTGTTCAAGCAAAACTCGAACACGACCGGCCTTATCATAAGCAAACACGATCACGGGACGTCCGCTTGCAGCGAATACCGCAACGAGGACGCAATGCCTTGGCTATCTCGGACTTGCAATCTACGAACTTCCAAGAATCAAAGTAAAAATTAATAAGAGGGTCAAAATGATAACTAAACACGCTAGAATAGAATATCAGGTCCAAACCACATAAAGGGGTTTTTAAAATAAATCTCCTGAAATATATTTTGAGTGCTAGTCCCCGGTTTCTATCGGCTGGAGTATAGCAAAGCCGTCGGATATTACATGAGGCAGAGTTAGGCGCTCAGCACCGTGTTTTTTTTGTTTTTTTTTACATTGTAATGTAGGTGTGTTCTTTTTTCCGTTTCACGCTGTAACAAATATTATAATTAGCACATGTGTGTCATATTTTACGCCGTAGTTTTCGTCAGATATTCAGTCAAATACTTTCACCAAAAAAGTGTATGTATAAGCAGCTGGTTTTGGATGGGTTAGAGAAATTGAAAGAGTTTAAATTATAAACATGCGGATACACTATATATATATATATATATTTATATATATATATATATATATATATATTTATATATATATATATATATATATATATATATTTTTTTTTTATTTTTTTTAACGTGCATAATGTGTCTCTACAGCTATTTTTATTTAGGGCCAATTTGAATGGAACCTGATCGGCCGTAGTTATTTCTCCGTGAAATCAAACAATAGATTCGGACGATAGAAAACAAAACTGATTTTAACTGGGAAGCCTTTCCCAGTTGAAATTCAAGAGAGGGGGGGAGACCTTTTTTTTTAGTTCCAGCACGGTGAGGGGCATGCGAGAAATGACTGTGTCATGCATCGTTCTCAAGTGTTATTTCATCCCCCCAAAGCAATTCAACAGCATGTTATGCGTGAACTAGCGATACAGATTATCTGGTAAGCTACTTTCTTGGAACACGTGCTTCTGCTCCCACGCATTCGACCCCATCAAACTGTGTGCTGGCCGACCTTCGAACGAACCCACGTTTGGCGTGTTAAATACAAATCATCTTATTCGTTATTTGTATTCGGGTAGAAAGCAAAAATACTCGACAGTTTTCTTCGCGAATAATTACATACTGTCACAAATACAAATCCCGTAGGTCTCCTTTTTTTTGTGACATTGCTGGTGGAGGTTTGCGCTAGTGCCATCTAAGAAGTAAAAAAATGCAATTTGGTTTATACTTTTTGGCAATGTATACACCCAGGTTCCTATTGTATTCCGAACCTTATGTGCCTTCAAAAATAAAGTAAGGCGGAAAAAGACGCAAGATCGGCCTTTTCACGAGCACCTTTTTTATTATTATGCTTGAAGTAAAATCCTAATTCTGAGCTTTACAGAACCCATCAAGCAATAGTTGACGATGCCACCCTATAAAGATCGCTCTTGGTTTGTCCCAGCTCGCAAAGCCCAAATTGAACGACCAATGTTTTTGCTTGCTCTGTCCACATATGCTTCGGTATACGCTAAAGTGCAGATGACAATAGTTGTACTGCAGCCCACAAATTATCCTTCTACCGCGAATTACAATTAAATCACCATGTCGGTGAACAATAGCAGCGTTCAGCAAAAAACGCCAAAGTCCAAATATGCTGACCACTCTACCAAAACGGAGCTTCCATTGTGAATGCGTCAATGTTCTTGACGCTGACTTTGACCTGCTTGTGACGAACGGTGTTAGCGCCTCAAGTGCGATTCATGCACTAAACGTCGGAGTGAAGAGGCGTCAATAGTAAGAATCGCGTCGTCGGCTATGTCGGCTGAGGATAGCGATGGGCAACCAAGAGAATCGCCGTCGGAAAGCTGTAGTCTTCACAAGCTGGTCCAAGAGCTCTGCTGCAAGATCGATGGTCTGTCCGAGGAGGTGCGGTCCTTACGAGCTGAGAACGAATCTCTGCGAACGCATCTGGTGCGGAACAGTGAACTGCTTCGGAGATGCCTCGCTGCTGAAGAGCCTGGCCAGGCCCAAGCATGGCAGAGTGAGCCTGCACCATCTTACTCTAAAGCGCTGCAACCCAATGCATCCTTCTGTTTGGCGACCACAAGTTGGCCCACTGCCTCCGAGGCTTCCGAGCGTCTTCTGGGGGTGAACGTCCCCAGCGTGTGTTATCCACGAGAGCGGCGAGACATCCTCCGAATGACGAGCGGCGTCCGGGCCTACCCGACATTCGTCGCAATTCAAGTGGTGACGATGTGGGCATGCCACTGTTCTCGGACCAGCGAGGACACACGAGTGCCGACAGCTCCAAGAGGGCGGTCTCCCCAGTTGTAGACGAAGACGGCTTCCAACAAGTCATGCCACGCCGACGAGTCAAGGCTTCCGTCGGTTCGGCAAAAGCCAGTAAGTTGCGTGTGGTGGCCAAGCCTCCTAGGAAGAGGGCTCTTTTTGTTTCCCGATTACGTCCAGAGACCACCAGCGACGAACTATCAGAAATTGTGTCTAGTGCTGTAGGATGCCAGAGCTTCTCTTGTACTAAACTGGCAGCTAGGTATGATACGTATGATACGTTTCACCTGTTAGTTAACGAGGAGGATTTCGAGAAACTTGTTGGTCCCGACTTGTGGCCCGAGGGTTGCCTTTTCCGGCCATTCTTAGGCCGACTGAGGGTTGACAACGAGAGCAGTGCTTTGAATCCCAAGCCAAAGCAAGGGGAAGATTCTATCGCCCCTTTAGGTTCCTAAACCTAAATGCTCGAAGTGTCGCCAATAAAGCGGCAGAGCTTGAAGGTGTTCTGCTGGCATTTAACCCTGATGTGGCAATTATAACAGAAACTTGGCTGCACAGTCAAATACCTGATAATGGCGTTTTTTCTCATGATATTCCGACGGGATCGTGGCTCAAGAGGGGAAGGGGTCGCTCTTTTGATCAAGGACACCATTCCATGCATGTCTATTGAGCACGGCCAGGACTGTGAAATGGTCTGGGCCTCTATACGTTTTGGTTGCCAATCAATGCTTGTAGGAGCAGTATATAGATGTCCTCAGGCCAGTAGTGATGTCCTACAGAGTTTATCTGAGTTTCTTCTAACTAAAACCAAGCAATTTTTAAGTATAGTTATGGCCGGTGATTTTAATTTGTCAGATATAGATTGGAATTGCGTGATGTCCAATGGGATATGCAATCAGTCTATAGGCTTCTTGTTGATATTGCGTTTAGTAATAATTTAAGTCAAGTGGTCAAGTGCCCCACACGTGTGTCGAATGGTAGGGAATCCTTGCTTGATCTCGTTTTTTTTCTGAGGTCGTTACAAGAAGTATTCTTGACGTATCAATCGCGGATGGCATATCTGACCATGCAATAGTTGTATGTGACCTATCTGCACGGCAGCATGCGCACAATGAAACCGAAGCAATATCTTATCGTGATTTCAACAGGGCGAATGATATCGATATTATAAACTTCTTGGAAGTAGCTCTAGACAGATTTCTTGCGTTTTACGATGCGAACCCGTACTCAGTAGATAAGCTTTGGCTCTTTTTTAAGCAAGTCATCCTTACATGTGTTGATAACTTTATTCCAGAGCGACCGGCAAAAAGGAAGAGGCACAATTCATGGGTGACGCGCGATATTTTACATTTAAAACGAAAGATAAATCGAGTAGATAGGCTCCAACCAAGTTTAAAATTTAGGCTTCCTCCTCTTCGCCAAGAGCTACGGACCCTTGTGCGCACATCTAAATATCGTTACTTTAATGTCACGATGCACAACTTTCTCATAGAAAATCCAAAAAAGTTCTGGGCTCATTTGACAAAAATAAAGTGTGATGATTAAGGAGCTCATTCATAGCGGGCAGACGTTTGCCGATGAAGCGAGCATTGCAAGTGAACTTAATTATGTTTTCTCTTCTCTCTTCACCGTTGACTCTGTATGTTGCCTTCATTTAATCATGATAGTTGTGGAATCAGTGACTTGGTGGTTTCTACAGAAAGTATTTTTAACAGTCTTTTGCAATTAGACACTAGAAAGTCGAGTGGCCCAGATGGAATTCCTGACGCTTTCTTACGAAGGTACGCTGAATGGTGTTCCAAGTTTCTTTACGTGATTTACTCTTGTAGTTTAAAAACTTGTGACGTGCCTCAAGATTGGAAAGTAGCCAAAGTTGTCCCTATATATAAAAGTGTAGAAAAAAAAGTGTTTGCAATTACAGACCAGTGTCATCGGTGAGTACATGTAGCAAGGTTCTCGAACACTTCATATTTAAGCACATCGTAACTTTCCTAGAATCTGAAACTTTCTTGGTAGATTATCAACACGGGTTCCGAAGAGGCTTTTCGACAGTGACACAGCTGCTTCATACGGTCCACAATTTTGGTTCAGTGATTGATAACAATGGTCAAGTCGACACTGTCTTCTTAGACTTTGCGAAGGCGTTCGACAGGGTTTCGCATCGCAAGTTACTGCAGAAATTGAAGCAGGTGTTGGGTAATGACCGCCTACTGTGGTGGATAGACTCGTACCTTACGAATCGTAAACAGTTAGTGTGTGTAGGCAGTGCTGAATCAATAGAGTTACCTGTTCTTTCTGGAGTGCCCCAGGGCTCGGTACTCGGACCGTTGCTCTTTTTGGTTTTTATCAATGACCGGCGAGTTGATAAGCCCTCGATACAGTGCCTTTTTTTTTTTTTTGCTGATGATTGTGTATTGTTTTTAAGTATATCTTGTATATCTAACTAAAATGCTTAGAGTAGAGTATTCAAATGATTTCATTGTGGATGTCGAAAATGGCAAATGGATCTGAATGTCAAGAAATGTGTGCAGCTGTCTGTTACACTGAAGAGGGTGCCTATCTTTTTTTCTTATTCTATTCATTCAAATGCCCTAGAAGTAGTTAATGAATACAAGTATCTGGGTGCTACTATCACGTCCAACTTAAGCTGGGCTAGTCATATTGAGCAGACTGTCACAAAAGCGTCAAGTAAATTGTGGTCACTACGTAGGAAAATGTGTCACTGTACTCCTGCGACAAAGCTGACGGCCTATAAATCGCTGATTCGTCCTTTTCTGGAATATGCTGACGTTGTATGGGACCCGCACTCGCAATCACTCATTGACCAATTGGACGTCCTTCAAAAAGAATCGCTTAGGTTTATTTACAACTCATACGGCAAAGATTCACACGTGTCACCGTTGTATACCGCCTCCGGAGTGTCTATATTATCATGTGGAAGGAAAGTAAAGCGTTTGAAATTTTCCATTATATAAAGCATATTAAAGCTGGTTTAATTTTTTATGATTATTTGCAGTATAACGCGAGTCGTGATACAAGGCAGAAGCACGAGAATTTGCTCCTTAAGTTCCGCTGTAGAAAATGTTTTTAAATTCTCCTTTTTTCCTCGTTCTGTTTGTGAGTGGAATAAGTTGCCACCAAGTGTGACGGCGATTGCTTCTACCGCTTCATTTGCGAGTGCAGTTGATGAACATTTTTCGGTCCCCAATGACTAAGCTACTTGTTAACTGTTGTTTGTTCATTCGACTCATTGATGGTTTCTAATACTGTCTATCATGCCTTGGCCCTCAAACGTTGGCCGGCAGTATTCTCAAATAAATAAAAATTAAACAACCCAATAACTTAGGGTCCATATGAAACCGAAGATAGCCTTCCGTGAATGATACGAGTCGAGGTTCGCGACATCTGTACAACGCATATTTCCAGTCAACGTAGATTCGGGGCTTTCAAGAAGCGCGTCCCAATAGACCCATTTCAAAAGTGCGCGCCATCTTTAATGAATTGATTGTCTTCTTTATGAGTGTTGTTTCTATTGTATTTTTATCGCCAAGTGTCGAAATACTGTTGCAACTTCGCCTCGGTGGGCGTCGACCGGTATCCAGAAAACAGGGAGCCGGCTTCGATCGCAACCGCGTTCCAACTGCCACGAGGCGTTTATTTGTTAGACAATGAAGAAGACAAAACACGCGACGCCCTCCTAGTGGAGGTAATTCATTCAGTTACTACATTTCTACACACTAATCCAAAACACACATTTACACAGTACAACAGCAACAATTGAACTTATGGTCTGCCAACCAGGTAATAAGTAAGCCTGTCGGGTTGCCTACTTATTCGCGTGCTGTGCCTTACAGAAGGAACGGGAACACAAGGTTCGTCATTGTCATGACTATCGAAGTGGTTTTCAGGCTCCGAGTCCGAGTCATCTGAATCCGTGGATGCTGCCGGCTCACCGCAGGCCGGCGAGCTCCGTTTTGCATCATATTTATTTTGGGATCTTGGCCTCAGGCGATCACAGTGTACAAAACGAATCCTACTAAAAAGAGTGGGCGCGGCGAAACCGCCGTGAACATTGTCACCTAATCTGCTCTTCACTCTTGTCGTTCAGGCGGTGCTCGGCAGATCCCTTACTGCAGCCGGCGGTACGAGCTTCCCGAGCGGGCAGTATCTGCCGAAATGACAAGACTACCGGCTATCCACAACAGCCCATCGTCATCACTTCTACTTGCGCGCATGCGCGAAGACGACATCGGAGCACCAGTCAGGTGCACTTTGGCATCGAGCCTACGCATGAAGACGCCAGCGCTGATATAAGAACGCCAACTGCCACGGCCGGCTTCAGTGGGCGCGGCGAAATCGCCGTGAACATGCCACCTAATCTGCTCTTCACTCTTGTCGCTCAGGTTGGTGATCGAAAATCTCTTTTCCGTTCTGACGAACTTTGTCTTGTAGTCCTGCCGTGCCCACAAACGGTGTTCCAGTGTATGTGTGAAAGTGGAAGTATAATCAAATTGCTCTTGGTGCTATCTGGGGACGTCGAGGTTAATCCCGGGCCTACTTCCGAAGAAATGTTTTGTCAAATTAAAGAAATGATTGAATCCCTGAGGGTAATTATCAACACCGTTGTAGACAGGCAACAAGATATTCTCAAAACAGTGAATGAAGTCAAAGAAAAACAAACTACTGCTGACGAGTCTTTGCAATCGAAGGCAAGCTGTCTAACGTCGGTGAGATACGCAAATCGGTCCGAGCGTTACAGAGTAAAGTCGGCAATCTCCAATCGCAAATTAACCTTCTAACAGTAAAATACGATGACATCGATAATCATTCTCGCAAAAACAACCTCATGATTAGGGGCATAAAAGAAGATGAGCATGAAACAGAACAGATTCTGCTAGATAAGATAAAAGTATGAATCTTTGAAGCCATATCGGGCGTAAGGGTATACTCAAATCGAAAAAACATAGAGACTGGGAAAACAACAGCTTAACAAGGATCGTCCGGTTATATTAAAATTCACAGAACACAACAAGGAAAAAGTAGCGGTGATGAAAACTGTCATAAATTAAAAGGCAACAGGGTAAGTGTTTCCGACGACTTCTCGAAAAGACTACTTGATATTCGTAGGAGTCTCTGGATTAGTGCAGCGGATGAAAAAAGGTAAGGAGCGAAAGATAAACTAATCTATGACAAAATTAAGGTGAACGCAACAATTTATGGTTGGGACGCCAACAATGAAAGTAGATACATATGCCGCAGTCTATCCTCCCCACCAGGCACTGGAGCAGAGGGCAGCAATTGACAACGAGACACACAAGGGAAAAGAGCGGGCCTGCCACTAGCCGACTCTCACGGGGAATTTACTTTAATAAATATTAACGCGAGAAGTGTGGTGAACAAGGTGGTCTATATCGAAAGCTTAATTTTGGTCTATTCACCGGACGTGATTGTGGTAACGGAAACCTGGTTGAATCACGACATTGCTGATCATGAGATTCTCCCTCCCGGATACTGCATGATACGTAAAGACCGCGATAGGCGGGGGGAGGGGGGGGGGAGGTGTAGCGGTCATCTTTAGAGAAGGTTTACCGGTAATCAGAGTAGATGACATCCCGGAACTGAAGTGCGTTTGGGTCAAGACTTCTCTCGCGAATGTGAGCATTGTTATAGGAGCATGTTATCGGCCTCCAAATTCAAAAGTATTATTTTTCGAAAAGTTCAGCCAGTACATCACGAACAACAACTTGGGGGAACGTAACTTTATTCTCGCTGGGTATTTTAACACGCCCGAGTTTGATTAGTCCTCTACATTTCCGGTTCCCCTTTCAACGCATGCTGAGCCCCTGGTCGACATTGCTTTTTTTCACGACATGACACAGTTGGTAAAGTGTGATACTCGTGTGTGTGGCCCAGTCCGGTCAATACTATAGACTTAATTTTCGTAAGCAGCGGCCTCGCTCAAAAAGATTACGCGCTCTCTGTTTTGGATGCCATTTCCGACCCCAAAACAATCCTACTGTCAATGGCTGTCGGTGTTAATACGCCAACTCGTGGTAAACAAACCAGCGTACTTGACTTTGCAAGAGCTAACGATATTTGTGTACTAGGCGAATTAGATATTGCCTTCGGTGTTTACTTGACCCTTGGATCTGTACAACACAACGTCAATGAACTCTGGTTATTTTTCAAGTTTCTTGTTCAGTCTTGCACCAACAAATACGTATCCAAATTCAAGAAAACAACGCAGAGGAAGGATCTTTGGATGACCGGGGATATTATTCACTTAGAATGAAAAAATAACAGAACAAGGAAATGTTGTAAGAGATACCTAAGCAACGGCAAAATGGGCGTTCTTGTTGATCTCGGAGCTCGG